>OW026519.1:4766489-5366489 GCA_932274085.1 Protocalliphora azurea
CAGTTAGGTTTTTTTTTTAGAGAGAGAGAGAGAGAGAAAGAGAAAGAGTCTTCTAGATGACTTTTCTATGATACTCTGTTGAATTTTTGGAATCTATTTTTATTGAGCATTCATTCACAGAAAAAATTATTTCAAATAGTTTTATAATAAAATTATTATTTCATTTTATATTGAAATTTAATTATATTATTTATTAATGTAATTAACTTTCTATTGATTTAAAGTGTTTTGACAAAAATTGACAGCTTTAAAAAAATATACAGAAAAAAAGAAATACTTGTAAATAAAAAACTATAAAAATAAAATAAATTTAAATAAATTTTCAAATATTTTAAACTATTTGGGCTCTATTCTATAGTTAAAAAAAAAAACTAAAAACATCTTGTAAGGATTCGCTCAGCTTACGGAGACGCGTTTAATATATAACCATTTAGAAGGTATGAATTTTAAATGTCTGATGAGATTTTTAATCATTTCGTTGCTTTTGTAGATGTTTCCGTCTTTGGTACCAGGAGTTATATTTAATTTGAAAATCTAAGTTTGTGTGAATGCTGTTCTATGGAAGATTATATGCATACAAAAAGTCTGTGTTTAGACATTTATCAAATTCTTTAATGTTTTAGACTTATATTATAGGATTATATGAAAATCTTTATTGGAACGAGATCAAAGGTTTCAAAAATCTTATTTATACGTTATTATCGGTGATTTTAACAAGATTTTTAAGACGACAAGATGAAACTATGTACCAAGTTTTATTATTTCTTTCTTTATTATTTCCTTTCAAAGATTTTAATTAACCGTAGAATTAAATGAATAAAATTTTTAGTTGAATTTAGCCAAACATTCAATCAGAATTCTAATTAATTTGATTAAAAAATTTAATTGTAATTTAAATTATTATTTTGGCGATTGAAGCAAAATCAATTAAAAATGTAATTAATATAAATAATTTGGTAATTGAAGTCCATTTTTATTTTTTTTTTCTGTATTGCATTGGTTTCACTAAATTTTCATTTTGTATGAAACATAAGGATGAGTTTACAACCGATTTTCTGAATTAAATTTCATTCTGCAACAACTTTCTATAGCTTTTAATACATTTATTTCCATTATCTGGTGTAAAAAAGAAAAAAATAACTAGAAAATAATTCATAATAGAACATCTAGATTAAAAATATTTGAGATCAAATGTAAAGCAAATGAAAGATTAAAATACATTAATTATTTTCAAATATTAATTAAATCATATGCAACAAAATTTAATTTAAATAGAAAAACCTTTCATTGATTAGTTCACAATAGACCTTATTGAAGACAATATGAAATGTTTGGTATTTTTAGTATTTTTCTAAATGTTTGTTCACTTAGTTTTGCTGCTGTTTTTTTTTATTTGAAAAACAATTTAGAAATTTAATAGTTATTTTAATTTATAAAAATTGAAGCTTATGAGAAGTTTATGAGAATTTAGTTCTTTCTAAATAGTTCTTGGGCTAAATAGTCCAATAAGTGCGTTCGAGTTTTGCCACTATACAAACGTAAATATTTCTTTTAATTTCATTCGCAATGATTTAAATCAATATAGTAAAATATTTTTTTTTTTTTTTTAATTAATAGATGTGGAATAATGGGGGCTCCTCCTGGTTGCGAATAAACAGACTATATTAATGTTAATGCACCTTATAGCGAATGTTGTGAAAGAAAGCTTGTGAGTTATAAAACACCATGAGACAAATTTTGGGACGTCAAACATTGCCTCAAAGATTCCAATGCGAAATGAAAGTATGTCATCAGATTTTCAATTATATTGAAAAAAAGGCTCCGAGTTCATAAAGTCAAAATTCGAACTAATTTTAAAAACCCCTTTGGGGGTTTTGCTATACTACTGATGCGCTTTTAACTTTGCGCTGGAATTATTCAGGCAATTTTTTCTTGTTGCACTGTATAATTTAGTTGAAAACTATTTATTTCAATAAAATAAAATGTATGAAAATACTTTGTTATTTAGGGGTGGTTTTTTTTATTATAACTTTTAGTAATAAATTTCAAAAATAAATATTGAAAAATACTAAAAAAAAAAAAAAATTTTTAATATTAAAAACTGTTATAAAAAAATAGTTATGAAATTATTTGCTATAAAAACTTTCTCAAAAAGTTATTATTTTACAGCATTTTTAGTATTAAACAAACATTTAAAATTAAATAATTTATAACCATAGAAAATAATTTATTGCATTTTTTTTCCAATTTTTCTATATAAATTAAATTTCAAAAACATTTTACTAATTAGTTAACAATATTCTGTATTTAAGACAACATGAAATTCTTGGCGTTTTTAGTATTTATTCTAAGTGTTTGTTCGCTATGTTTTGCTGCAGAATTTAGAAAATTCTTAAAGGATCCAGGTAATATTTGTAATTATTTCAATAACAATTGGGAAATTAAATTCTTATTTCACCTTATTAAAGCTTATCCTGGAAAATGTGTTTATGAGAATTTAGTTCTTTCTCACGGTGAACAAGCTAAATTGCCCAACCAGTGTGCCCGTATTTTGTGCGGCAAAGATAGCCTTGCTACCATACAGAGGTTAATATTTTTATAAACTTATTTTCAAATATACTTAATACTGATGATTAATTTATTTGTAATAATTTTATTTTACAGCTGTGGTATAATGGTTCCTCCAATTGGTTGCAAGTACACGGATTACATTGATATTAATGCACCTTATAGCGAGTGCTGCCAAAAAGAACTTGTGTGTGTTAAATAATTTAGTTTAAAGATTTTATTTATAATAGGTGCTATATAAAGTCTATAAAACAGAATATTATAAATTTTAAATTTGATTATGGATATCTAAGACCACAAGAATGTTTACTTTTTAAATAAATGGCAATTGCAAAACCCTTAAATTTTTTGTGGATGAATTTTACCAAAACTATGCCAAACGGAAATGATGAAAGAATTCTTTTTTTTTGCTCAAAATATAACGATTATTTTTTGCTTAAATTATAACGATTATTTTTTGATTAAAAAATAGCAATTACCAAAAATGATTGTTAATATTTAATCAAGAAATAAGAATTGAAAAATAAAAAAACTGTGATTTTTATTATTAATTATTGTTCATAATCTTTACGGTCCCTGTTAAGGTTGTCAGATTCGAATTGTGACGTAATTTGACATTCCTGAAAAACGAGCTTGATTTCAAAAAAAAAAAAAAAGAATATATATAAATATGTCGGTATAATAAGGATATAAAGCTTTTAAAATTTTTGTGAAAAAAGTTTATATAATAGTATATCCGTTTAGATCATGAAAAAATTAAGAAATTAGGAAATTAAAAAACACGGTATTAGATTTTTCCAATTGTTATTTCAAAAAATAAATAAATATAAGTTACAGCTTCTTTATATTGAGTCAATACAAATATTTCAATATCCATTAATATTGCTTTTGAACATTTATTCACGGCATTAAAAAAAAATTTTTACATCGTATATAACGAGTGTGTTTTGGAAGTCTTTAAATTAGTCTCAAGGAAACAGTAGTCGATGTACAACATATCGTAATCACTTTGTTTCGAAAAATATTTGTTTAAATTTAAAACAGTCGCCTTTTGTAAAATGATTCGTATATCCTTATATACAAATGATTTTAAGGTTATTTATTGTATCCTGTAAAATATAAAAATATAATTCGGACTTGTCTTATATTATATATATTCTTCATAACTACAAATTATTTTCAACTTAGCAAATTACATTTGAACTTGTAACTTGACAACTTCTAAAATATCTTGACAATCAAGTTCATTCAAGCACGCTGGCAACCCTAATACATCTTCTTAACATAAGCAATATCCCCGGAGGACTATCGGGAAAAAAATACTTTATGTTCAAACATATGTTTAGAGATGGAGAAAATTTCTTTTTAAATTTATTATTTTTATGAAAATAACATTAAAAAAAAACAATAGAATTTGATATTTGCGAGCATAAAAATTCCATAAATTAGTAGTATGTGCAGACTGCAGGTAAATCAGATAAGTCAAGCAAATAAAAATTTAGAAATTATCCTGCGGCGGCAAACTTATTAAAAGTGTTTAAAAAAAATAAAAAAAAGTATTGTTAGATAACAAATGAATTCTTTGTAACAAAGAATAAAGTATATTTTAAAATTGTTAAGAAACCAAAAGGTACTAAATAAGTTGTTCATATAAGATATTTTTATGTTCATTACAATACTACAGAATTTTCCAACCATCAGTGCTACAAATATTAAAAAAAAATCATAATATTCAAATGCATATTTTCAATATCGAAGGTATTTCAAACGATATTCGTTCAATATATCTTTAAAAAGGATGTAATAATCTTTGTGGTGTTTTGTTTTCTTAAGACTTAACAAATTTATATTAATTAAGGTTGAGTTTTGAAATCCGAAAAAAAATATGTACATTGTTTTATTATTAAAGATAATTAGTAGTTATTTAAAACTTTCAACAATTAGTCGTCGACTATAGTCAGTTGTAAAAAAACAACATGAAATTATTAGTTTATTTGATATTTACTTTAAGTGTGCTATCAATTAATTTTGCTGCCGAATTCAGTGGATTTTTTAAAGATCCAGGAATTTTTTAGCACATTTCGACAAATGTATATTATAGAAATAGTTTAATTCTTTCTCCTGGTGAGAAGTTAAAATTACCCAAAACCTGTGATGTTATATTATGTGAAGAAGATAGTTTTGCCACCATACAAACGTAAATAATTTAAGTAAATTAATTTTATATTATTTTTATATTACATGATATTATTTTTTTTAAATATTCTTCATAATTTTCTTCAATTTAGTTGTGGTGTAATGTTGCCCCCACCTGTATACGGATTATATTGATATAAATGCCCCTTATGAAGATTGTTGTAAAAAGAAACTTGTTTGTGATAATAAAAAGTATTGATAAAGTTCAAAGCCGTATCAATTAGCAGTTTTGAAAAATACAATTTTTTTAATAAAATAAACCCATTTTTTCTATTTTCGCACATGTTATTGCGCAAAATTGTTCTTAAAAATCTGACTTTATATGACACAAATATGCTTAAAATAATAATAAATATATGTATGTATTTTGTCCTAAATATTAAAAATTATATATTTTATAACAATTTAACATTATTAATTTGATGTGATAATCACATAAACCACATATCTACCTACTTTTAAAATGTAATGGCGACCTTCATGGGAAGCCATTGATGATGATGATGATGATGATTTCAATAATAAGTATGGTAAAAAACTATTTAATATTATTCCATTTGTTCATGTATTAATAAATTTATTTTGTGGCGCACCTAAAGTGTAACTTGAAACTTTTTTAAACTTGCAGATATTTATAAAAGAAAAAAAAAAAATTAAGTAAAACACTTGCTAATAGGTGATATAAACCCCTTATTGTATAATAATTATAAAAGACTCAGTTATTCAATTTCATTACTTCTATCATCATAATCAGCATCTTTAACCCTAAAGCAAAAGAAACAACATTTTATAAATATAAAATGATTAAATAACAAATAGTTTTACTTTGTAACAAAATGACATTAAACTATGACTTTTGTTTTTCCTCTAATATAATACTCGTATCTTTTAATTCCTGTAATTTACCACACATTAAGCCACTTTTAAAATTCTGCTTACCGAATTAACCATTAAATTAAAATCTACTAATATTTGTGTCTGAGTAAAGCAATTTTATGGATTTCATGATCAAAGCCAAATGATTGCCTGAAACTAACGAAATTGTTTAATGATCCCTAAAGAACTTAATAAATTACAAAAACAGAAAAAATGAATTAAAAACTGTTGTAATCTATAAAAAAGGTTAGACTTGTCTTTTTTATACAGTATTTCCTAAATCTATACAATTATAAATATAGTAGGGAGGTACTGATACAAGGGAAGAAATTAAGAACATTTTCAAAGAAAGGTAAAGGTAAAAAGAATTATTTAAAGTATTTAATGAAAAAAAAAGAAATATATAAATTATAATATAAGATTATGTGTAATTTGGAATTAAAAATTTATTGTATAAAATAAATAACTTATAAGTTGTTCTAAAATCATTAGTTCTAGAACTGGTGTAGTTAGCACCACTTCAGATTCTTTAATAACAACTTCATGGAGTAGAACCGTATTGTGATTTTAAATTGATTTTATAGGATGTTTTTGAGAAATGTTTATTAAGAACTACTTCCGTATTACTTCAACATAACTTCTCTAAATAAATTATAGGTTTGAAACTGTTTGAAAAACTTACAAAAAAATTCAAAAAAGTAAAAAAGGGTAATAAAATTAAATTGATTTAAAATAGTGGCCTTTAGGAAATGGCTCATTAAGGTACGTTTAGACAAGTCAAATATTTGACCAAAATGACGTAACTACTATATAAAATATTTCCTAATTTCACTTTTTTAATGGGAAAACATTTTTTACTTATCACTAATCATAGCTGACATTTCAATGAATTTTGTTTCTCTTACAAAACATTTGCAAGATCAAACAACGTTAAACAATATTTTTGTAAAACTAGTGGTCATGCAATTTTGATCAAATATTTGCCAAATCTGAACATAGCTTTAGAATGAAAAAAAAAAAAATCAATCAAAAATCATTGATTATAATAACGGTTCTTGAACCATTCCCTATCGCTTCTACAGAACTAGTTCTGATTGTGACAATTTCAAACAAAAATTATTGATTAAGAAACGTTCCGTAGAATGGGTAATGGCTAGGTACTCAACAAAAACTTCGCCTACTAAATAACGTGTTTTGTAAACAAAAATAATATGAAATACAGTTTCCTCTTTTGGTGCTATAACTAATTAATTTTGTTCGGTATGTCCAAAATTTTACTAGTTTTTGTACCAAACAGTTGTTTAGGTATAAGAAAAAAAAAAATTCAGCTGGGATGAGATTTGAACTCACGTGACGTACACTGCTTACACTTGTTAGTCTGCCGTCTTACTCGCTATACCACAATCGAGTTGTATTTTTATGCGTTAAAAAGTGGTTTTCATGTAGCGATATAAATAAAGATAATTTATAAAAAAATGTATTCGCCTCAGTTGGGAGTTGAACCTTCTTTGATTTTTAATACCGTTTTTTATTTTATTTATTTATTTATTATAATTCTAAAAAAATTCAGTTACGTAAAAACCAAGTTTCTTTCACATTTACTGAAATCTATTTAGATAGGTACTAATAAGTAATGATGGGAGTGGCAATTAAGGCAACATTGTAATGCTTTTAAAATTGGAAGTTAAGTAGCATTTCCACAGAACTAGTTCTGGGGGTGACAATTTCGAATAAAAATCATTAATCGTAACGTCAAAGTAGAAGAAGTACAGGTGATTTCCATGTGTGAGGATGTGAAATAATAGATTTATTTGATGACATCTTTTATTTACTGATTAAAATAAATGCCAACTTATTTTCTAAATGTGCAATTCATTAATATATTCGTACCTATTTAAATGTACATGTGACATTAGTTATTTAAACGTAATTAGACGTTTCTACATTTTGATGGTATTGGAAACCCATCCTTACATGTTTATACTTCTGTTGTTTTATTCCCTTCACCATAGGTGTGAAGGGTATATATAAGTTTGGCATTCCGTTTGTAATTTCGAAAATTTACATTTACATTTACGCGTTAATACATTTTTTGAAGCTACTGGGCAAGCTATGGGCCTCATTCTTCCATAAATCTATCACGAATATTTTTCTCGAATTTCGGACTTGACAGATTTAAATCAAGTCGATCCATAAATTTTCCAACATACCATACTTTTTAATTTAATATTGTCTTACATTTACAAAATATTGTTCTGCACCGAAGTGATTTTATCTTCCTTAAATATGTGCGAACTTGTATAAAATTCCAAAGTATTAAATTTGTTATTTACTAGTTTTACCGGTGCGCTTCGCTACCCTATTTGATGCGATAACTAATATTTACTTTATATGGTATCTATTACTACCTCTGGAACTGTTCACCCTATTCGAAATTTGTATGAAATTTACTTTTAAATTTGTTTAAGACTTTCTCTGTAATAGTCCTTTAGATGAGAAAATTTTCTTTGTATGGGTGCTACCTCTCACCTTGGACATATCCGTCCTAGTTTGAAAATTGAAAAAATTGATTTTTTTAAAAGTAGGCGTAAAATGTGGGTGTGTCGTCCAATGATGATTTAACAAAGCCTATAACCACCTCTGGCACTGGAAATATTTGTGTATCAAATTTCGGGAAAATCGGTTCATCCGTTTAGACGAGATTGATACACCAAAAAGCAAACATATAAATAAACAAACTTATATCTCATTTTTATAAAATATATAAGGATATAAGGATTTATGAAATCTTGATTCTTATTCAACTTTATATGAAAATGCAAATTATTAAAAGTTTTTAATGGTTACATAGATATAGTATAGGTAAATATATTTGGAAGAGTATATAAGATTCGATATAGCTGAATATAGCACTCTGACTTGTTTTTGGATGATATTTTTTTCTTGTACTTTAGATATTTTGAATTGATTGCATTTAGTATTTAATAGCTTTTTTTTATACAATATTTGTACTTTAATTTTTATTATTTGAATGTCAAGATCCATAGTGTTAATAGGCAAAATAATAAAAAAGTAAAATGCTGATAAGGCTAAGACAAATTTACACTTAAATAAATTGTTGTTAGTGGTACTAATGGTTTGATTATAAATGAACTGAGTAACTTCCAGCTAAATTAATAAATTATATATAAAAATAAAATTAAGTTTTATTTTCAAAAATTCCACTTTACACTTGTTAGTTTTAAATGTCCCATAATGGTTGCCAAATTATGAATTTCAAATCGAAGCTGCTCTCCACATACAACAACCTTTCGATGATGAACATTTATAAACAAAGTATTTGAAACAGTAACTAAACAAAAAAAAAAAAAAAAAAAAAAAAAAACCATGCTTAAAGCAAGTCATGCTCTTTAAAATGATAATGAAAAATTACAAAAAAATTCAAATTCGTACCAAAGATAATGATGCCCTCGTATGAATACTTAAAAACCTACATACATACATACATATATTTATTTCATAGTAATAAGAAGAGTCTTATTGTGTAAGGCTGATAGAAACGTTTGCAATATTAATTGTAGTATGATGCTACCATAAAGTAATAACTTTAGCAGCAATAGCAATAATAGATTTATTGGGCAACATCAGCAACTAAATGAAATATTAATGTGGACAACAATTCGCATGCATAATATGTTGTAGTTCATTCCAGCAGGCACCGAAAGAAAAAAACTTTTTGTAGATAAAACAACCAATCAATAAAAAACATTTTGTATAATTTCGGTAATTATCTAGCGGTAATGGTAATCTAGAGGTAACAATAGTCAGGTTGAATAGGATCTGTAGCGGTATTTTATAGGTCACGTTAGGCTAATTAATTTTTCATACTAAAAGTCGATAATTTTATGAGAAAATTTAAATTGGCCAAAAGTCTCTTAATATTGAGTTCTTCGGCAAAAGGAAGTTAATCTCACAAAGTTTTTATACTAAAAATCGAATAATATTGACGTTAATTTTTGATCATTAAATTTTCATATTTAAAATCCATATTTTTATGAAAAACTTAAATTAGCCATAATTCACTTAATATTAAGTTTTTCTGCAAAAGGACGATAATCTGTGATCACTAATTTTTCATACTAAAAATCAAAATTTTGTAAATAAACTAAAATTGACCATAAATCTCTTAATATTGAGTTTTTCATTCTAAAAATCGAAAAAAATTATAAGGACACTTAAACTGGTCATAAGTCACTTATTATTGTGTTTTTTTTTGGCAAAAGAACGTCTGTGATCACAAAATTTTCATACTAAAAATCGAAAAATTTATAAGCAAACTTAATTGGTCATAATTCGCTTAATATTGAGATTTTTGGTAAAAGGACGTTAATCTGTGATCATTAAATTTTCATATTTCAAATCGATATTTTTATGAAAAAAAACTTTTATGAAAAAATAGGCTATACTTCGTTTAATATTGAGTTTTTCGGCAAATGGAAGTTAATTTATGATCACTAGGTTTTCATTATAAAAATCCATATTTCAATTAAATTGGCCATAAGTCACTCAATATTGAATTTTTCGGCCAAAGGACGTTTATCTATGAAATATACATTTTCATAAAAAATGTATATTTCTATAAGAAAATTCAAGTTGGCTATGAATCTAATTATAAAATTATATTTTAAATTATCCCTCATTTTATAATATTTTGCTGGGGTTTAAGCAGATAATATTAATATTTTTATATTTTCAACTTACTGTTTGCTGTTTGGGTGCTATTAATAATTGATAATAAATTATGAATTATTTTTAATACTATTACAACAATATTTACAAAATTTACTCACACTATTAATAACAAATTTAATTTGCAAAACAAATATTAAAAATATCGATAAAGTACAATTACAATAAAAGAGAAACAGTGTAATTATTTATTACTACATGTAAAATGAGATGAAGTGCTCTTCATACACTGATTTGTTAGTTTTTACATCTAATTAAATTTGAACTATAATGAAGGACAAATATGATGAGAATTTAATTTGTTGTTTGAATACAAATCAAAATTTTCTCACTTATTAAAGTCAACATTATTATTGTTATTTTTACATTAATAATTATTTAATTTTTATCGTCTTCTGAGCCTTAGACAATTACATGAATTAGTTATAGGTACTTGTAGTCAATTATTTATTGTATGAAAATTAAAAAATAATTTAAAGTTCATTAACAGAACAAGTTATGACATATTTTTAGAATTTTAACTAGAAAATTTTAATAAAATGCTCTTTACTCTCAGAGTTGGTATTTAGGTAATATTCTAGATAAATATTTATTACACCTCATAGAAATATACTTCATTAAAAATATAAAAACAAAATATTTTGAAGTTCTTTTTAATAATTAAAAAAAAAAAAAAAAACAATAAAAAATTATTTCAAAAACTATAAAAAACATATTTTCTTAAAATAAATTCTAAAACAAATCAAACTTCCCCTAATACTACGCTTTTTGGACTTTCTTCAAATGGAACTCAATTTAAATACAAATCGTACAATGGCTTACAGTCTCGATGAAGATGATAATTTTAGCAATATTTCACGCATTTCCTGTGGTCTCCCTAATTCCTTGAATTCAGCCTGCAATTCTGATTCAGAATGCAGTGCCCCCATATCGGTGCGGGATATGATACAACATTACAATAAACAATTTACAAAAGAAGAATCAAATCAAGTTAATCATAAAACCAAATATAAAATAAATACAGCCAAAAGACCTCATCTTCATCATCATTCACAACATTTATTGGCCGCTACCAAATCATCATATTGTGGCTTAAATAATTATGGCTCCCATATGAATAGTAAACAATTTGTTGACCAAATTGAACATAAATCATCACCAGCTATCGACGAACACAATCATACAGCAATCACTTGCTGTAAGAATTGTTCAGCTTGTATGTGTTGCCAAAATAGAAACCACACAAATTCGATAACCACCAAAATATTGTCGTCAACATCATCATCTTTGTTATTGCAACAAAACAATGATAACATCCAAAAATCCAACAGTAACTTTGGTATACATAACAATATTAGTGGTGGTTGTATTAGAAGCTCTAAAAGCAGCCAAACCAATTGTAATAAAATCAATGCTAAAGATACTAGTCATATTCTTGTGGTTGAGAATTGTAACAACCACAGTGATGAAGCTAATACAGCAGATATTAAGGCTGCTACCACCATTAGGCCAACCATATTAAATGATTTTAATGCAGAATTAAATAAAAACTTGAGTAATGGTCTCTTTAACAAACATAATTCTCATATTGTGGTGGATAAGCAATCGAAGAATCATTTACTGTCAACTGATAGTATTGAGGAGGCCAATATTTGTCAAGAGATACCAATTGAAACATCCTACCAAAGTAAGACCACAATTGCAAAGACATCAAGTGGTAAGTAATTGTAGTAATGATAGTAAAGTATTAATACATAAATTAAAACCCAAGACATAAATGTGACACAGTTACTTAAGATTTCATTCTAATACATAAAGATACTTTATTCTTGTTGTTGTTGTTGTTGTTTTTACACTAATACAAATTGCAAAAATTATTTATTATATATTAAGAAAATGACAACATGGATTTGCATTTACATAAATCTAGGTGTGCGCATTATAATTGATATATTCTTTGATCGAGAACGATGTGCTAATCTCAACGATATTGTGGGTAGTAGGGTAGAAACTGATATACCACAAAGTCGTATTTTAACTGAATTTCAACAACAAACAATGTCTGCTAATGCCATCGCCACCACTAGTAATGATAACATTTAATGTTGCAACAACTTCTTATTGAAGACTTGTGGGAGATGAGCCCTTAAATATGCTGTAACCAATGCTGACCCAAATGGATTTGTTTCATTAATAGTATTTTTATTTTGTATTTAATGATTTGCTTTTATTGAAAACTCTTACATATATTTTTTGGCTACTTTTCTGTTAAGAATATACATACACGAGTACATAAATTATTTCATATTTTATAGTTACTTTATTGTTGGTAATACCTTCTTTCTTATATTGGATATAATAAATATTTACATATAAAGGAAAATCTAAGATTTAATTTCAGGAAATATTGGCGAAACTGTCTACAATTAACTAGAAAAAAAAATCAGGAAATTCCTGCTTTTAAGGATGTGCGATTAAACGTTTATTAAAAGATTTGATTAATCTGAATACAGTTTAATCAAAAGCTCTAATTAAAAATTCGAATTAATTTTTATTAATTATTTAAAATTTTGATTAATCGAATTTGAATAATTTTATTCAATGTTCTCAAATTTATTTTACAATGAAACTAATGCTCCGACGTGATCGGTTATGTGATCTTTTTCGATTTTCTTATTTTTTATTTCACCATTTTGAACCTCTTACTTAATAACATATAGGGAAAATAAGTCACAGATTCCATTTAACGAAAAGTTGTAAGTTAAATAGAAGATGTTTACTGAGAGCAGCACGGTGGGACGCTGGAAAGTGCTTATGACGATCGTGGCTGACTAGAAAATGCATTCCATTCTGTAGAGTGCCCAATAAAACTTTTACAATGTATTTTTCTACAATTATTCAATGAACATTTCAGCCTGATTATCCCTATAATATTCTTAGCTTATACTACTGGTTCATACCTCTTAATATTGAAGTTCATATTTATTAATCATTAGAGAAAACGTAATAGTTGGAACAAAAAATTAATTAATTCTTAAGAATTCATATCCACATGGAATAAGTTACTTCTCGGAAACTTTATCAAATTTTTAAAGTAAAGTTTTACAAACCAAAACAGTTATGTGTAAAAAATATTCTAAATTAAAAAATAATTTTATTAAAAATGTTCCATCAAAATCAAATGCGTAGTTTTTTGAAAGATATTAATTTTTTTTCTATACCTAATATCTATAATAATTCTACTTAGGTTCCAGCTAATCGAACGTTTCAAAGAAATTTGCCGAATTACAAAATAAAAAAAAAAAAACAAAACTGAATTTGTTGGAACATCGACGAAATGTTAAAAATGCTATATATTGTATAATTTGTGATGTTTGATATTTTAAAGAACCAGATTTTATATTTTCTAACAATGGTTCATCACATCATTTTTTAAAATTGTTCAAATTACAAAGAAAATGAAAAAATAAGAACAAAGTTAAATAAATTTAAAATTATGCAGTTATTTAAGATTTTAATTATTCAAAGTTCTGATTAACTGATTAATCATAATTTTGAATAAAAACGACTAATAATAAATATACCCAGCAAAAAATTTTTGGTTTTCGTTAATAACAACTACTTATTAAAGTAGTTTCTTGGTAATGAGGCGTCATTATTATTTGCCTATTCTGTATTACATTAATAAGTACTCAATAGTATAATAGCACAGTAACACTGCAATCACGTGGATGAGTTGGCTAGAGCGCCGGATTAACAACCAGAAGGTTGTTGGTTCAACCCCATTCGGAAGCTGTTAGTTTTTTATAACAAAATGTCTAAAAAGATATTTCAAACTAAATAGATTTTTTGTCGCTTAGGATGCTATGTGCGAGATGGTGTACTTACTGAGTAAGACGTTAGTCAGTAAAAACGAATGGTTAGTGTGTGTCCAAGTTCGAGTCTCACTGACGGCAAAATTTGTTTGTTTTTTTTTTATTTTTGTTTTCGTTTAGGTACATATTTTTGAGTACCCCTAGAGTCAAAAAATAACTATATGAATTTGTGGACAAGTCGAACAAAAATAACTAGTTATTCAGGCAAAAAATAAGTAGTTTATTTTTGTTTCCAATTATACCTGCTACCTTACCAGGAAAGCAAAGTTTTTGCTGGATAATTAATCAAATTGTTTAATTAATCGAATAATTGATTAATCTAAAATTTGATTATTTTGAATAGTCGATTAATAGATTAATCTTACATCCCTAGCAGGAATTAATTTTGCTCTTTTCTGTTCAATTTAAAGTTATTTTAAAAATAAAACTACTTATATATATAATATCTTGTAACATTTGTATCTTTAAACTGAAAATAAATTTAAAACGGATTATTATGCCATTAACAATGAGAACTTTATTACAATATTTTTGATTAGCAGAAAAAACTAGTTCAATATCTTACACACATATTGCTTGGATTTATATCAATTAGATTGTGAAAGAATTATGAATATACATTTATTAGTTCCTCAGTTATTGCATTTTTAAAATGACAAGAAGTACTTCGGACCATACTTTATGTGACAAATTTTGGGACATCAAATATTATCTCAATGATTTCACAGTGAAATGAAAATTTACTATCAAGTTAATAAAATCTTTAACGGGTTTTATAAATTTAGTTTCATTATTTCATTATTTGTGAAAACAAAAAGAGAAAAATTTAAATCAGTAATTTTTAATGTGTTTATGGTATTTACTGTTTTATGTAATGCAAAGCTTCTCTTAGATATTATGTATAATTTTTATTAAATGTTCCACCCCTTTTACGCCCACTTTTTATAATAAGATTGTTTGCAATATAGCTATATGTAGTCACATTATTCAACCGATTTAAATGAATTTAAGCATATATATATACATATATTGTTCATCTTCAGAAAGGAAATATAGAAGAATATAATATTAATAAAAATGACACGCCCCTTTTTTTGTAAATAATTATTTTTTTCGAAAGTTCAAATTAAATTTAAAACATATATAAAATATATTTTTGGAGAAAACTATAAACTAAAAAAAAAGTTGGTTGCCAAGTTTTAGTCCACTTTCAGTAAAAATCAATTTTGCTACTTTTTTGACGGTAGTAAGACAATTTAAATAAAATTCTATAAACAAAAGGAAGTGGTACTTATATAATAAAAAATTTAGTTTAGATTTAGTACTGCATATTTTAAGATTTAGTTTGTATGGGTATCACGCCTTTTTTTCGCCCACTTTTATCATACAGTAGTATTGATTTTATTTTTATTTCTTTTTTTTACTACTGTCATCAAATTTTTATTGATTTTATTTCTTTAATGTGGGCATGACATTAAGTCAGTAATTCCTATAAGGATATACATATGTGGCAAGTTTTAATTTTATTGGATCAGTAGTTTAAGCATAAGGTCAAGTCAAATAAAGTAAACAATATTACGACAAAAATGGGCGTAAAAAACCACACTCTTCAGCAAAAATTTAGTATAATAATAGTGGTATTCTATAAAACAACACATAATAAGATTTGAATTAAATAATTAATTTTTAAATTCAATCATATTGAAAAAATTGATCTTCAGCTGCGATAAAATTGATCTTCTAGAGGCCAAAAAACCGAAATTCGAACTAACTTCGAAAACCCTTTTGGGAATTTTCTTAGACTACTGATACGTTTTCATTTTGCATTGAAATTGCTGAGGCAATTTTTCTTGTTGCATTGTGTAATCAGTAAATAACAGTCTTCAAAAACTTACTTTTAATGCACTAGATGAAGGGTTTTCAGATCTAAGCTAAAAATCCATAATGCATTTGTGCTCAGTTATTACAAAAAGAGAAGAAAGAAGAGAAGAACAAATTTAAGACGTTTTGGGTAAAAATTATGGTTTCGTTTAAAATGCAGCCAATTGTAATTCTTACGTATACATTTGGGAGAAAGAATTATATATTTTAAATTTGCAATCAAAAAAGTAGTTAGTTTTAACTAATTATATATTTGACTAATTGATTATAGAGGTTTATAAAATTTATGTAGAATTTCTTATATTTCTTTTTTCAACGATATTGTTTGGAAATTAAGAGTTGCGAAATATCTTTGCATAAAATTGAATTAAGGCATAATCACGAGATTACTAAATTACCAACAAGAGTAAATTATCTTAAAAACTATATACATTTGTACAATAAATGATTATCTAAATGCCTTCTAAATATTCAACATAATTGAGCAATGAATTATAAATTATTATAAAACCTGGTGCTCAGAAATTATTTTCAGCTTGATAGTCCAAGTTTTTGTGTTATTTAGTGCAACTCAAGTCTCAATATATATTCAGACATAAATTTTTTAATTTATTTAAAAAGCTGGTATCCTCTCAGTTGATTATTTGCTGGTATGTTAATAATGATAATTTCTAAATGATGCTATTTAGAGATATAACCCTCAATTTATATTAATTAATTTAGCAAGAACTAAGTAAAATTATATCATGGTAAAGAATGTCAAGTACTTAATTTATTTGGCTATGTCTGGCGATCAGTCATTGTAGTTAATGGGTTATACATTTCCAATTACAATTAGTGTAGTTTTGATACTAAAGATGTTGAGATATGTTTTCGGTATAACTAAACCATAAAATATCTCTAATGCTCCAAATATATCTAGGTTTAGTAGATCTCCGATACTTTAAAATACTGTGCAAACATTTTGAATTTAATTGAAAATGTCTAAAATGACAAAAATCAATTCAGACCACCCTTTAGTGCTACAAGAACTATGGGAAAATGTTAATGTTCTTTTTGCTTTTAAGGCGTAAAAAAAAATATGCAAAATTATAAAAAAATATATAAATAAATTAAATTAATTTTCAACAGAAATATACTTGCTTACCATACAAAAGCTAATTAAACAAAAACTAAATAACCACTACTAACAGATAATTAACATTTAACTTTAAATAAAAATATAAACAATAAAGGAAAATGAATGCTATGGTTAAATTTATATTAAGCACACTTTTTACAATTATATTTAAACTTATGTTTAGGAATTTGTTTCGGTTTATGCAAATATTAAACATTAAAGGGCTTAAGCACGATTTTCTATTCAATTACCCCTTATAAGTATGAAAAAAAAAACATTTGCTAAAAAAAGGCGTACAAAAAAAAAATAGGAAAATTATTAATAGTTAATGATAATGACCCTATAATAAAAATTATTTTTTATATGGAAATATCAAAAAACAAATGAATTTTTTTTCTATACAAATATCTATTATAATATGAGTATCTTTCATGCATGTTCCTTATGTCTACAGCAAAAAAGTTATAAATAATTTTATGAAATGTATAAACAAAATTGTATGACTAACTCGTGATCTAAATGGAAAAAAAAGAAGTAAGAAAAAAATACTTTCTAGTTGTCTGCTTTTTAAAAATCATACCATGAATACAAATATTTGAGATTGTTTCAAAATCTCTTATGCAACTTTTAACATTACGATGTTGTCTAAAGTTGATGATGCTAACTGGAGATGGAGATGCTGCAATAAGTTTTAAATCCCAACTAACGAGATTACAATACATCTATAAACTCCCCAAACCAAATTATGCCAAAATAATAGCAAAAAAACTAACAATAACTAACTTAAAGATGTATTTTAGTTAATGTGGCCATAAACCAATGAAACTAAGTAATAATAAAGTTATAATCACATGACTTCAATTTAAATAATAACTAAATATAATGGTAAATATTTTTGTTAGAGCTACAATTGATTTACTATAAAAATCGGTAAGTACATATAACTTAATTTTATTTATTTTTGCAAGAATAATTAAATATAAATAGTTTATTTCTAATAAAAGTTGTATTTTAAAATTATCTATTTAAATTAAAAACATATAAAAATATGAAAAATCTATTTTTCGTTCAACAAATATCTATCAAAATTTAATAGTTATTATGAATAATAGTTATTCAATTTGAATGAATAATTTCATTAATATGAATAATATATTTTTTCAATTTAAGATTTTTTATAAATTAAATAAAGTATTATATGTTAAATTATTGTTATTCAAATTGAAGATATTGTTACATTAATATAAATAATATTTTATTCACTTTAAGTAAAATTTTATCAAATTAACTACTTCTTTAAATATCAAAACGCTAAGAACGAAATTGGTGACTTTTCTTTATATTTAAAAAAAATTTACCAATTGTTGATTTTGCTGTTTGCATATAGAACTTAGTGAAATAATTGACCACACCTAACAATTTTCAATATGTTTTGCCGTTATACAAAATAATCGCACTTATGAAATTATATTAAATCGACACTTAAAACTATGATCAATACTTAATTCACAAGACAGCCGGGCGGACTGACAGACAATCTTAAATCAACTCGGAAAGCTATTCTGAGTATTATAGACAGGCTTGTGATCATAAATTTTATACGCCATGAATATCGTAATTACAATCTTCAAAGTCTTCAAAGTTACAAAACCTATCGAACATCTCTGTAAACAAATTTATTTTCTAATAAAGTTCAATAAATTTATTGCAAAAATTCATACGATTTCTCTGTTAAAAAATTTACTTATGATTGATTTTGCTGATTTCATATGGGGCTTAAAGAAATAAAGGACCATACTTCACTCTTTTAAATATGTTTTTTTTTTACCTTGTACCAAAACAATTACACGTATCAAATTTGATTAAATTGGCGTTAAAACTGGGACCAGTACCTTGTTCAAAAGATAGCCAGACGGACGGACGGACGGACGGATGACAATATTAAATTAAAATGGAAATCTTATAGGTAAGTATGAGGCCAATACTTTTCTTGCCATAAATATTCCAATCTTTAAAGCAAGTGTAGGGTACAAGTATGATTGATATATTTCCTAATAAAGTTAATTCAATTTATTGCAACGATTCATTCGATTTATTTCCCTGTGCCATTATTGCTCCAATAATTTATTGCTTTATATAGATTTCAAATCTCATTTTTAACTCTAAAGTTGAAAGTTGATTTCTTATGACTTACATTAAATACGAAAATAGAAAACTCATTTATTTCGGTTGTCATGTAATCATTATAAAATTTTTTGGAAGGAATTTTTATTGGTGTGTTTGTTTTTAAAGTTTTAAATTAGTAACCCCAAATGAAGATAAACGTTTAATATTGTTCACACATTTGTTTAAGAAATTTAAAAACATCTTATTCGTTTGGCAATTCAGAGGTTTGCTAAACCATTTAAACAAGCGATCGTTGTTGAGAAAAAAGTGTGAAATTGGGTGGATTGTTTTATTTAAAAGATGCAAAATCATTTTATCCATTTCATCCTCAAAATAACATATGATTTAGCAGTGATTCTCAAGTTATTTTAATGGATTATTAATTTAACTGCATGATCGGTTGTATTGTATGTTATCAAGAATACCACAAATTTTTTTGTTTTTTGTTTAAGAATCTCTGGTCTGTTGCTTCCATTACCACTAGTCAATTGTTTATTAATTTAAATGAAGTGGGAAATTATGGCAAATCATCAACCTCAATGAAGTTGACTTCGTTTCACTTAAATAAAAACAATGAAATACAACAACAACAGTAAAATAATCCAAAAAAAAATTAAGTACACAAAACTAATTTAATGGGCCACTGCAGTTACAGAAGAGTTTGTTTTTTTTTTCTTTCCAAAAAAAAAAAAAATCAAAACAAAACATGTAATAGAGCTTTGAAGAAGAACCGCGGTAGACTTGCACAATTTCATCAGATAAAAACCAATTAATAAAAACAATTTAACGAGCGTAGGAAACAAAATATAAAGATATTTAAAGATTTCTAATTAAGCTACTGAGACTTTAATCTATTCATAAACATTTGACACTTACTTCAACAAAGTTCTTTGGTCATTTTATAAAAGTATGGTTAAATATTCTAGATAATTTAAAATTATTTTTAACAAACAGAGACCATTTAATTTATCTCCTAAATAGACTTCACTTTACATTTTAGAAACTTTTGTAAATTTTGTAAACAGCAACTTTTTAGATAACCCACTTATTATATTCAACTACTTATAAAAATATTGTTAACAACTTTATTAAAATAAAAGTTGAAAGATGAACAAAATATTAAACAAAAGAAAATTAAGGCAAATCATATTTGTCCCCAATGTTGTTTACAACATAATGACATAGCATCAAGATGCTGTTACTCATAGTCATATAAATCAAATAATGGCAACATAAAATACTAGAAATACTTTTAATTGCAAGTATTATTTCTTAATTTTCGAGTGTAAACTTAAGAAGGCCTAGAATTTAACATCAATTATTATTTAATTAATTTTAACCATTTTAAAGTAAATTATTAACCTTGAACAATTGGACTTTCAATTTTTCAAAGTAATAGCAAAGTCACCATTTAATTTATTTTTAGTTGAGCCTAAATACTTACCATAATTTTTCAATTGCACTTGAAATTACAACACATATACATACATACTATTAGATAATAGATAAAAAATAGATATATTTATTATTTAAAATTCGCATATTCATGTTTAGTATTTAATAAATAATAAATAAATAAAAAATAATAAAATGCTGTGATCTACTTTTAATTTCTTTAACAGTCCATATTTAAGTCAATGAATTTTTGTGAATGATTTTTTTTTAATACATACAAATTAGGTTTAAACCTTTAACAATTTTAAATGCACATTGAATTTTTATAAATAACTCAAAGTTTATTTTGAAATCTAAAATTATATTAAATTGGTTTTGTTTTTTTTTTATCTGGATCAAAACACCTTTATAATTAATTTAACAATATATTTTAAAAATATCCTAACAATTTTAATTATTTTAATAGATTCATGTAAATGAGGGTTAATACGCTTGCAATTAATTTCATTTGAAAATGTGATATTTTTTATTTATTACTATGAATTTTTCAAAATTATTTTTATGTATGCAAAAATTGCCAGCAAAATTTTGTATTTAATTTAAGTGTAGTTTGAAAGTATTTACCTCAATAATCTAAAATGTCATTCAATGATTAGTTACACATCATTTTGTTTTGATATATAGATAACCATCTTTATAAGTGTGTATTTGGAAAACTCCCCAAACTTGTCAATATTTTGAACATTATTATGTTATACTCGTCTTTTCAGAATGTTTTTTTTTGTTTTTTTTTTTTATTATTAAATTACTTATGAGAATTGTAAATAAATTTTTGGTAAATTTTGTAATGAGAGAAATAAAAATCTTGGTTTGGCATAGATTTATAGATTTATTTTAAGTAACTATTTGCAAATTTATTAGATGTTGTTGGCAACACCTTAATTTGAAATTTTAATTGATTTGTGACAAAAAATACAAAGCTAATCTCATAGGTAAACAATTCGACGTTGAAAGTAAATGAAAACTGCATCGGTAAGGCCGCTATTTAAATACTGGTTTTACAAAAAAGTTTAGTTCAAATATATACTCGTACATACTTATCGTTGGGTTAATTTTCAAAAGATATATATCGAGTTTTAAAATTTAGCTTTCTAACAGTTTTCTATTTATGAATTTAACTGCAATTTGTTTTATAAATTATTCCATAAAAGCCTGTACAATAAAGTGTTCCGAGAAATTGTTTTTATTTATATATATATTTTTTTTTTTGAAATTCTGAAATAAAAAGACCAGTCAAATGATGCGTATTAATGAGAAGAATTCAAGAAAAATATTAAGTTTAATTTTAAAATGAGTTTTTACCACCAGCGGTTGAAAAGTCATTTATCTCAAACATTTAGACCAAAAAAGTTTAGATTTTTTCTCGAAATGTATCCCAAAAAGTTCATAATTTTGAGCATGTTATGGAAAAAATATTATAGTAAATGATATTGACTTCAATCTTTTTTATATAATTAAGAATTACGTCAGCTAGACAAGACATTTTTTTTTTTTTTTTTTGAAAAATTGGCGGCTATAGTTTTTCTGATTTTTGGAAATTAATACAAATTTTGGTAAACATTTGGTTTTTGTTAAGATGACTTAATGAAATTTTCTGTTATTATAGATTTTATCATTTGAAATGATGAAGTATAAAAAAAATTAAGATTTTTGTAAAAGGAATCTCACAATTTCCAAAAATTTGTTAAAATCTCAAAAATTAATTTTTTTAAAATTTGCTAAATTTGCGATAGCAAACTCCTAAGAGTACATCAAAGTTTCGAAAATTGCTTTCGGTTTGTAGATTTATGCTTTGGGATTTTAAAAAATATGTTTATATAAAGTAAAAATTTTGATAAATAAAAAATCAAATTCGAGTGGTTTAGTACTTAGCCCTATAGCGTGGAAGGGATAAAATAACTAAAACAGCTGGTTGTTTTTCAACAATTACTGCAGACTGTAGCCAGACTAACGGGGTATGACCGCGTGAGCCCGCTGTTTTCAGGTTTGGTAAATTATCCACATAGAAAAGAGGAAAAATTATACCAGCTAATAATATAAAAATAAATTAGAAAGATTGAGGCCCGAAGCAGTTTAATGAAACTCCCTAATACACAGCAAAAACATTTTTTTTGTGTTTTGCCAAATACTTTTCCCTCTCAGCCTAGATTTTCATCTCACAAAAATATTCTTGTAAAATTTGCTCAGAATGCCCCTGATTTTAAATTATAAAATGATAAATCAATTGATAAAATTTTTAAAATTATTTTAAAATTCATTTTAAGGTTATAAACGTTTCGAGTTTTATCAATATTTAAAAGGTAAAATTGGTCGTTTAAATTAATACTTAAGTTTACAAATTAATTTAGGGAAATTTTGGATTTATATAATGTAACGGCCCACTATGTACGTAAAAGTCAATTCTTTAATAATTTAAATTGTAATAATGATCTTAGTGTAAAACATAATGAAATTTCTAAATCTGTTATTGATTTTATTATATCGTTTTTAGTTGAAAAGATATTTGGCTTTAAAATCGGCTAAATTTAGTCAGAATGAAAAAATAATTTTTGTTAGGAAAATTTTTAATATTTCGGTACGCATTATTTTAAAACGGTCCAGTGAAAATTGTATTCTCAATTTCAACCTAATAAATTTTACTTTTCAAAAAAAATCCCTTTATTTTGCCTTATTTTTTATTTTGACCCAGACTTTTAACTATATTGCAAAAACTAGCAAAAAATTCTACTTCTATGAGCTTATAGTGGAAATTATCTTGATTTGTTTCATATATAATTTAGCTGAAAGAAAGTGCAAAACTGGATGCGGGAATAATTTTAATAAAAAAAAATTGTATTGTTTTGTACTTTATAAAACAAAATAAGAATATAAATTTGTTAAAATCAAAAAATAATCAAAACACTAATTAGTCTATGTATTTAAATTGAGGCTAGTGTGAATATTCTGACAAAAATAAAATATTTTTAATAAAAATGTGAAAATTCTATGAATATTTTTTATTTACCAGAACACTTTTGCTTATAATTTAGAAATAAAGTAGAAAGATTTATAGACATAGCGGATAATATTTAGATCCCTTTTACGTCATTTGATAAACATAATATGCTTTAATTTAGTACGTCCGAATGTCTTTCTGAAGATTAGTTCTTTAACCTATATAAACTTTTCATTGGCATTGTCCGCATTTGTTGAAATTTTACGTCTTCAAATAATCCGATCCATACATTTTAAAATTCAAAAGCCTTGAATGAATTTTGCTATAATATGCATATTATATCATTTTTGTTGTAATTTTACAAGGCAAAATATGGAAATATGTCATGATTATTTTTTATCGGCTGTAGCTAATTTTGTGCAAAATCTCATGACAAAGCCGTCAGAAGTTATTGATTTTTGATCACTCATAACCTCAAAAAAGTATTCTGTGCGGCCGTATAAAAAAAAAATTAAAGCAGACAAAAAATATAAAATAGCTTCGGCACTGCTTTAAGCGCATTTTGAAAGTTTTTGTGTTAGATTTTGTCTATGGAAAAACGAAGGACAAGACTAATTATTTTTTTATTTAGAATGTAACCAGAAGGATAACATCCCGCTCCCATCCGATACTTTTCCCCACATATGGATAATTTTTGATTACTGTTTATTTCAGAATTATACCCAAAAATAAAATAAGCATATCTAGGTATCTTTGGATTAAGATATCATTCGATTGAAGTCCACATTTGCTTTTATTGTCTTTTTCCGTATTTAACGTTTTTCGTACAAATTAAATGTGTTTTTTCCTTAAGGGGTAGAATTTCCATTACTGTCGACTTTTTGGAGATCATCTCCGTAAAGATAACTTTCAGAAAAAAATTCTTATATGTTCTTAAGGAAAATTTTATTTTTTGGAGAAAAAAGAGTGTAGACACTTTTTTTTAGCCAAAAAACATAAAAAATCATAATATTTTCAATTATCATAATATTTTATATTATCAATTAATATTTTTCTATATCAGGGGTACCTTACTTTGAGTCCCCAAACTTGAAATTTTACACTCCTTTGCTATACCTATGTAAAATTTTATGTAAATCCAACCTGTTACAGATTTTTCATTTCTGCCCCACTGTGCAATGATACAATAATTTTTGTTATTAGAACAACAAGAGTTGAACAAAATCGGTAGAACTTAGTGGATTTTTTCTGGAATAACTTATTTCAACTTTCCATACATTTTTCAGTTTTTCCCCAAAAAGTATGCACCAAATAAAATATAAAATAAAATATTTAAAAAATTCATTGATAAACTTTAGCAAATGTTTAATAACTTTTAGAATTTTTAAATGAATTTAAAGAGAGATATGTTATTTTATTTTTATGAAATTTATGCAAATATGATTAGTCTTAAAGATAAGTAGAAATTTTTAAAAAGAAAAGAGGGTGTTTCGATTTTTTTTTTTAATTTTTTAAAGTTTTATAATGTTCTCAAGAAGAACTACAGCCCACATTAGACGTTTTTCGAGTAAAAATAAAATATTTCATTTTGTGGCAGAATGTAGTTAATAATAAATTTCTAATAAAGATCTGCAACATGCCTAAATAGTTTCTGATAAAAAACAAAATTAAATTGTAAACAAAAATGCCTTTAATTTTTAAATCATCTAATCAGAATAGAAGACTAGGATTTAAATAAATACTTGTAAGACACGAAAAACATTAAAGTAATTTTGGCAAAAAAAAAAAAAACGACAAATGCTTTAAAGCCAAACCCAATATGCTGTCAGTTTTTTTCTCCTAACTACAGTCTATTAGCTACTATTTAAGTGTAATCTTCAAAAGAAAAAAAGTATTCTGTATAATATTAAATATGCTGACATATAGTGATTGCCATATAAGTCCTGTTAAGAAGCCAACAAAAAATAAAAAAAATCAATTGACAAATGTTAGAGTATGTGAATCTGTGTAATTGACCATAAATTTACTATTCAATCCAATAACAGCCACAACAAGGTCAATTATATAGCAAAACTAATTTTCACGTTTAACAAAATGAATCTTCAATTCAAACTTAAATTGAAAATGTTAAATGTGTTTTAACACTATTTACTTGTGAAATGTATTGCCAAACATTAATGATTTCGTATAAAATTAAACTAAATATCTTTTTTTTTTTTTTTTTTTTTTTGTAATCTCCAAGATATTTAATACAAATACATACATACTTGTTACAAATAACATACATACTTATAAGTTAGTCAATGAATAATTATTTATAAATTTGTTTTTATTTTTTGTTTTTAATTTTGTGATGTAATATTCTCTCGTATGTCTATGTCAAATTGTGTTATAAGAAGCTTTATTAATTTTTGTTTAAAATAAATTCTTCTTTCTTGTTTTTTTTTTTAATTTTTAATTTTTTAACATGTCTAGTGTTACACTAAAGTTTAGAACGTGGGAAATCCATGCATGATTTTTTAGTGGTTAGTGTGCAAATATTATATTAATTTTTGCCGATTTTTTTAATTCAATCTATATCTTCCACTTATATTTGCTAGTTGTTTTATACATAGATATATGGTATGGTATTTATGAGTAATAGGGTGTGCTGAAAATCAACTTAAAAGAAAAATGACTAATAAGATATGAAGACAACAAACACATTAAATTAGTATAATATTATAAAGATTTCTTATGAATTTTAGTAGTAATTATTTTATTATAAATTTCTTTTATTTTAGATTGTTTCTATTCTCTTAATACTACCCTAATGTATATGCATAATTATCAATGTGTTTTATATTTATGACTTGTTTTTAAACTTGTTGTTTTTGTTTTATTAAAGCTTCTATTGATGTTATTGTTGTATGTCAAACAACACCTACTTCTTAATAAAATTCTAATTTTTATGATTATTTTATTTTGCTTTGATTTTTCTAATCATCCATTAGAATAGCACCTTTAAGAAAAAAAAAAAACATTACCATTTGTTTTAAGCTGCAATTTAGCATTAGGAATTCTGCTTAATTTAAATATGCATATCGAGGGCCTATATTCAAAACCCTCGATCTCAGTTTTTTATGAAATTATATTTTTGGTGCCATTATATTCCATATAGTAACCTTCATCTATGATATAATTTTCAAATTAAAATTGCCAGTATTTCCAATTTTATCAACGTCATTGTATTCCTCTATCTTATAAAATGAATACTTTATTTTTATTTTTAAGTGCAAAACCCGCTATCTCTCTGAGTAATTATTTTATTTCTTAATAATATAAACATAACATATACATATCATTTCTGACTAATATGCTGAACAT
This sequence comes from Protocalliphora azurea, assembly GCA_932274085.1. Lineage (NCBI taxonomy): Eukaryota > Metazoa > Arthropoda > Insecta > Diptera > Calliphoridae > Protocalliphora > Protocalliphora azurea. The sequence goes on from OW026519.1 coordinate 4,793,677, forward strand.
GAATCTGGCAAAAAAAAAAAAAATCGGTTGAATAGTTCTTAAAATAATCAAAATTTACTTTGAAAGGGTGCTAAGAAATTATTTCCACAATAGTTCTTCATTTAATTCCAATAGTTCTTCATTTAAGCAATAAAAAATATTAAATTTGTATGGGAGCTACCACTCCCTGTGTATCTACCCCAATTATTACCATAAACTGTTAAGACTTTCATTATTATTTTGTTTGTAGGGGGTACCATTCCCCTTTCTCCGATCCCAAAATAAAGTGGCCTATTTGAATTATGTTGCCTTTCAAACTACTTGCTAGTTTAAAAACTTAAAAAATCATACATTAAATGGTAATTAAATATATTTTTTATGATGCAAAACCACACTGGTGCATATTCCTATAAACGCATTTAAAAATTTTTTTCTTAAAAAAAAAATATAACGGTACTTTTTTACGTAAGAAATATCTGTTTCTTGCTTTTGTTGTTTTCTTTAATTTAGCAATAAAAATCATTTCTGTGATCATTTCTGTGCAATATTCTTATAAACGCAGTCGAGAAAAAATTGTCTAAAAAGTTATTGAAAAAAAAAAAAAAAAAAAAAATAAATAAATAATTTTACAATTTTAGTTGTTTGTTTCACTTAAGGTAAGTTTCTGATGACAAATTCTCTGTTTTCTGATGACAACATCTCTGTTTTGTTTTAATTTGGAAATTCCATCAGCTTAAAAGATTTCCTTACAGAGAAACTGGATGAAAAATTAACCATCCTGAAAAAGTTATTCGAGGCTTTCTTTAAAAAGGGTAGATATACGGAGTGCGGAATTCAACAAAAGATAATCAAACAAGAAGGTAAATTTATAAAAAAAAGAAGAAACCACCCGCAATAAATTAAACAAATAAAAAATAAACTTGAACTTCCTGTCACTTCCAAACATGTTACACACATTATGTGAACAGAAGCCAATGTTAAACAGCATCATAAATAAAATCATTTCAAAACCATGTCTCGAAGTAATCTAAATCATGGTTTAATGAACATAGTATTCCACTTTTGGACAGTCCGTATTTAAATCCAATGGAAAATCTGCGGGGTACGTGGCCAATAAAGTTTACGCAATAAATGCACATTATGAAACCAAAATGACAACAACAGAGTTAAAACTAAAAATTACGCAAGCCTGGGAAAAAATTGATAGTGATTTTCTTCAAAAATTAGACGAATCAATGCCAGACCGTATTTTTGAAGTTATTCAAGACAAATGTTCATCAACACATTTACCAAAAATGGTAAGTTGATTAAAGAAATTGATGTGCGTTCATAGGAATATGCACCAGTGTATATAGTTATTTTATTTATGTATATACGCCAATATCAAAAATGTTTAACCTGGCTGAAACTGACTTTAATCCTTAATAAGTTTTGTGATAATACTGTTTTAAACAAACAGGTTAGAAATCTGAACTTCAAACTAATAGAGTGCAAAATTTTAGCATCATAAATTTTATATTATATTCATGATTATTGTTCAAAGTTCAAAAACTTAGAAAAAGAACTAAAAATAACGTAACTTTTTCCCAATCTTGGCGCTTATACTTTTTGATCTCATTCGATCTTAATTAAACTAATCAAATTTTGATGACAAAAATGTTTAATTTTTTAATTTTTTTCGTTTTTTGGGGGTGGGCCCCTTGTGCGCCCCTTAACGGAATACAAATTTTGAAAACGAGATTAATACTTCTTGGTTAAATAGTTAACACAATAGATAGTCTTAACATTTGGGCAACAAGAGCAAAATTTAAAAAAAGTCAGTTTTTCGCGTGGCACATCTATAGTTTCTAATGGAACAGCATGGATTACTGCGTGAACATAGTTTTTTGTAATTTTATACAATAAAATCGAAGAAGCATTAAAAATAAATTTAAAAAAAATTTTATGGACTTAATTACTCAAAAATTGCGCTTTTTGTTTTTGTATTTTTATATAGCAAATATAGATATAAGAACGGCGATAAATGTAATTGATCGGGATCATAAATTTAAGTCAAATGTCGTTAATTGATGAAAACGGGACAATTTTTCCAAAACAGACTTTTCTAAGGCACATGGATAAATAGGTGGTGTATATAATGCTTAACGGAAATGTAGAGGCGCAACAAAAAATTTAGAAAAATAAAAATTTTGTGGACCAAAAAAAAAAAAAAAAAAAAATTACTTGGGTTAAAAAACGATCACAATATTAAATAACATTGCTTTGTAACACACTCTAATAGAATATATTTTCGTATAATTATGATCGAATCTAAGTTCGATCCGCATTTTTCGCAAATATTTAAAAAAAAAAATATTTTACTAAGAAACCCTAAAATATGCCACACTAATACCATCAAACATTGAAAATGTTATAAATTTTATTTAAAAAACTCGTTAGGTTTTGATATTGCTTTTAAGTTTTACAAGAATTATATATAGACTTCTAGTTTGTAAAAATAAAAAAACCGCTATAACTTTCTCACCCCCTCCACGAAATGATTAACGCGAATTGATTCTATATGCATTCGAGTCAGTTTATATTTATGCAAATGAATTTAAAAAAAAAAAAATATATTTTTTTCTAAACCCTAAGATTAAAAATTTTGATAATGGCCCATGTAAAATATTAAAAACAAATTATATGTAAGATAAGTCATAGTCTTAAATAAATATTGTGAAAGAAAAAGTTTTAAATACTTGAAAAAGAAGAGAAATAATCAGTTCTTTTGTTGTATTTTCCGTTAATAGAGGACATAGAATCACTGTCGCCAGATTTGCCGATTTATCTGCATTTTGACGATTTTTTCTTGTTCAATAAATGATGATTTCTCGAAATATTCACACACGCCAATTTTTCTTGTTTAAATCTGATTTTTTATTGTAGTAGATAGAGAGAGGGAGACAGAAAAGGACTGTAAGAAGTTTAAACTTTTAATTAGAAATTCGCTTGCTAGTATTGGTGAAGCAAAATTTTTGTATAAAAAGAAAAATATTATTTTCTATACATACATCTGTAAGTGAAATAGTTTTGATCATAGATAAAAAAGTTTAAGAATGTGTTAAACAGTAAAAAATTAAATTGAAAATACAACCATTTTTCCAATTGAGTTTATTTTGCGTAAATTAGGATTACCAGCCCACTTGATTTTTAAAATAATTTTTACAATGATTCAGTAGTGCTTTTAATTGTGTATTAAGAAATGTAAAAGTTTTTGGCTGCTCGCTCTTAGTTTACGAGTTATGGATCTCTAAAGTTTTGATATATTTTTCTGAATATCTTTATTAATACATATACGATTTAAATTATATTAATATTATTTAAAAGTTAAAATATTTTTTGAATTAATTTCATTAAATTCTTGAGAGAATTTATGAAATTTTAATTTTTATTGCTATCCGGAACTTAAAAAATTTTTTTACTTCTAACAAAAATTTATTCGGCGAATAAATATAGGAGATAGTCCCTGAGTTCGGCCAAAGGCCGGCTACACGAAAAAACCTTTATTAACGTTAAAAAGAAAATGTTTTTATTTTAACTGTTCGTTTATTTTAACTGTTTGTTCCTATTTTTCAAATTTCGTACTGGAAGATTATTTAATATATAAATAGTTTCAAAACTTAATACTATTTTTTTGATATGAACATAAACAACTAAAAAAATTTGCATTGTAATTTTTCCGATTTTTTGACGATTTCAAAGATATTATGCCGATTTTGACGATTTTTTCTTCGAATTTATACTATAATTATCTGGCAACAGTGCATAGAATACAACTAGAAGTTTATATGAGAGGCAGTTCAAACTAAATTTTTCTAAAAATTTACTCATTTTTTCCAAAACACAAAAACAAAATATATGTGACTGTATGCATTTTGTTGTTGCATGAATTAGGCTTTTTGCAACTAAATTAGGTTTTTGTCTCTCACATAAACTTCTAGTTATATTCTATGATAGAGGGTTTTGAATATAAGCCCTCGATATTGTCATTTGCTTTTGGAATATATTTGATTTTGAAATATTAAATAAATAACAGTACATATATCTACGAGTATTTTTACTTTATTCATTTTTTTCAATAAATAGGAATTAAAGAGAGCAATTAACATTATTTAATATTTAATGTCTAGATTTTGTTTAGAGAAATTCAGGAATTCTGGATTTAGTCCAATATTTTGTTATATTTTCGTTGCGTTTATATTATTATTAGTCTTTCTTATTTATGAGATACAATATAGTAATTGTTCAAATATAAGTAATAAATAAACAAAATTATTATTAGTATATGTTTCTAATCAATTCAGATCTTACCGGTTTTTTCTTTTTTAATTCAAGCAGAAATTCTTTAATAATGAAACAACTTCTTCTTTTTACTTTATTTCATTTGACAACAAAAGGCTCGTAAACAAAAGTGACATCCTAAAACACACACTCTTTGTTGTATATTTATATTTAAGCAACATGTATCAGACGATAAGTGAAAATTTTTAGCAACATTGTAGACAGTGGGCATTATATGTAAATAAAACTTTTTTAAGTTTTTAAGTTAAGTATATATATATATATATATATATATATATATATATAATTTTTAAATTAAAAAAAGCTTTTTGTTTTTTATTGTTTTGAAAGATTATGAATATTTTGTTTTTATAATTGTTTTTTATTATTTCAATTCATTGAATTTTTTTCAAATTTTGTAATGTGTTTGTTTTTGAAAGCTTTTAAAATAGATTTTTAAATATTTATCACGGTATGGAAAAATCAGTATTTCTATTTTAAAATAAAATCAAATTTAACAAAAATAAAATTTTAAATTTCTTTTGTGGTTAGGCTGATTGCACCATTTAAATGAAAGATATACAAGAAGCCCCTTGGTTTGATGTTTTGCAGTATGAAGATACCGCAGCAAACTAAATTTTTAAAGAATTACATGGCTGATTTTGTCTGCATATACTCTATATGTATATGTCGGCAGAAAATAGTAAAATATAAATAAAAAATAGATTGCACTTCTTCAAAATTAATTTGAAAATTTTATTTAATTTATAACATGTTTAAAATTTAAAAAATACTTATTAGTTCCTTTAACATGAAATATTTTAGTGGTACATATCAGCGATTTTGTTTAAAGTGTAGGCGGTTTCTAGTATATATCAAATATAATCTGGTGGGACATGGTCTCAAAGGTTTGGCAACTCCGCTTTTAATTATAATAAAAATTGATTTCATTTACATTATATTTTTTTTCTCTCACTCTTAAACATTGGAAAACAGTACACAATGTTTATGTTTACATCAGAGATGTCAAATGGAATTTACCAAGATAAAAAAAGTTATAACCAAAAGTTTAGTTGATATTCAGAAATACCGTAGAAATCTTGAAATAAATTTATTACCCTCAAGTTATTTTCAGTGACATAAAAAAAGATATTACTTAACCTTTAACATTTTCATGAATACTTAATTGTATGTCATCTTTCATGGTATTTGTTTATGTATTAATATAGATAATTGATGTCAATATGTCCTATAATATTTTGAAGTCTGTGAGACTCCAAAACTAAATACAAGACTAGTTTTATGAATCGTTATTTATATTTTGCATATAAAAGTATTCTGTGGTTTTCATAGAATATAGGGCTGAGACAGAGCATCAAGAATTACCATGGGGGCTTTAATATAATTGATTTGAGGCTTTTTAAAACCGTTTTTTGTTGTTAAAGTTGGAATTAGGTTTCAAATCGATGATTTGCCATAACAAATCTACTAAAACTAAAATAGGGAAAAAAATTTAAATTGTACTTAATTCGTCATTGGTTTACCATTGTACTTTTTGGTTCGAATTGTACCAAAAAAGTACAATTGTATTAAATTTGACATCTCTGGTTTACATTAATTATATGCATACATTAGACTGATCCATTCTGCAAAAACTTTAAAAACATGAACTCCACAAGGCTGCCCATGTTGCATTTAACAAAATAAATATTACAAATTTCAGATAAATCTAACAATATTTAGAGGTTTCTATAATTTGAAAATTTTCCCAGGTCCACATAGAAATTTAAAAAATAAAATATTTTTATTTGTTTTTTTATATACAATACTGTGCAGAAAAGAAGGAACTAAGAATTGTTAAATTTTTTACAATAGTTACTTTGCAGTAAAAATAGTTTTACGAAATAATATACCTATTTAAGGATTAACAAAACACAAACTTTTAAATGGTTTTAACTTTTTCTATTAACAGAAATCGAAATAAAACTCTACAATCTTCACATAAGAGTGTGCACAACAATAACAACATATTAATATTTTGTTTAGTTTTGTTTTATATTTTCGATTACATTGATAATTGTTGTCTCTAAAATAGTTTCCTTTTAAATTTTTGTAATACACAACACTTTGCACTACATTTATTTTGAATACGGCTTAATAAAGCTTTCAGAGGGTTTTGTGTCTGAGAATTAGATCACAGGATTAAACAATTTTAAACAAATATATTTAATATAATTCTTTTAAAGTTTTAAATATATTTCGCATTTTACTCTTGCTAAAACATCGAATTAAACAAGACATTGCTCTATGTATGATGAAATATTTGAGCTTGTTAAAAATCTATAAACATAAAAGTATCAACATTTTCTTAGATTTTTTAATAAAGGCTCATAGTTTTTTTTAGCTAGAATGCAAGTACAGTTATGATTATATATTATTCTGGCCCAAAAGAAATTTTGGAAATGTGCGGCTTAAGATATACACCTTAACGGTGCACCGCGATGTCGTACGTCATACATCCGGTTAGAGAGGATATAATTGGATAATATTTTAATTTAAATAAAGTACTTTTATTTTTCAATATGTTAATTTGAAAATACACCTATTTACATAAAAATTATAATATATATCTGATATATAAAAAAAACTATACCTATATTAAATATGGTTTATTTTGCTTGATCTGTAACTTCAATAAATGTTTTCAAAGAATTTTGAGCGGACTAAATATTATCTCTAAATTAAATTTTAGAGTTTTCATAACCTATTTATGCAGGAAAATTCATTGTTGTAGCACGTTAATATATATTTTTTTAATCATAACTGAACGAAGTTAATATTGATATTTATATATAGACCATTAGGTTTTCTCTCGTTTTTCGGAAAAGAAATAGGTTCTTATCTTCTGAGTATTATTTTTGTTAATACTCAAATATGCTAACAATTTTATAAAATTAGTTTCTTTGCAAAATAAATCAGCTTTTAGGGTAACCTTTATTTCGTTACTTATATTCTGCACAGCACTTTATATGAAATTTCTAATTGTAAAAATATATGTACCCTTTCAAAATTTGTTTTTATTAAAAAAAAAAAAAACCGTAATATAGTCCCAAATTTTTAGCGACCGCTAAATGTTATAAGATTGGTGCATTAAAAAATAACATTTGCAAATCCTATATATTTTTGAACCAGTCTAGTATACATTTGCTTTTATTTGTTTACATTTTACGGTAAATATTTTGTTTTATGTTTTGTTGTTTCATAGGACAAAAGACTTAAACAACACACATTTGCACCCACTACTATGAATGTATAACAACATTGTTGAGAAACATTTGAAAAGCATAGCATAGAGAGTAAATATTGTACGTTAAAAAAATTATATCTAAAGAGTACGGTTTAATTTGAAGTGATATTTATGTAAAGAGTTTTAAGAGTTTTTATTAAAAATTTAAATAAAATTATAAATTAAAATAAATTTAAATTAAAAAAAAAAATATTAATTTTTGTATTAAAATTTAAACATTTTGTAGTGTTTTAAATATTTTGTTAAAAATGTTGAGCTCTCTCTTTGCAAAAATAAGTAGCAACTGTTGCAGTATAATGTTTATTTATTTTTATAAATTTTGTTACTGTAGTAGTCATTGTTTACTTTACGATGATGAGATGTTTTTTTTTAGTATTTAAATATTTTTTTGTATATTGTATTCGCTGCTATTGAGATGTTTTTACTTTGGTTTTGCTTGTTAAGTTTAGAGAAGATGTTAAAGAAGTTTTTCATAATAATAAATTTCAAAGCTTTGGGAATTTTAGTTCTGATTTGAACTTTGCTTGAAGTGGTTGTGTTTAACGGAAAATTCGTTATAAACTTTAAATGTTCATTAAAAAAAAATAAATTAAATAAGTAATAAAACATTTTATATTATTAACAAATATAAATATTATAGCTTAATAAAAAAAACGAAAAGATAGTGCTAAAAAATAATATTAAAAATATTTAAAATATTATTAAATTTGTATAAAAAATAAAAATAAAAAAAAAACAAAATACAAATAAATAGTTGACATATTGTTATAATTAATATTTAACGTTTTAATATTCTTTAGTTGTCGTCGTCAATTGTAAATGCTAACAAGTTTTCCTTGGTGTCTTCTCGTATAATGCAGCGAGCTGGTACTTCCATAATAGAATAGCAGTACTAAGTACAATTTTTTTTTTTTTTTTTGCATTAATAGATGTTTGGTTTTTTAATATTTCTTTTTTATTAAGCTAGGTGCACCAGACAAACCAGCTCAAAAAAAGTCTTGTATTTTTATTTTTTATCATTTTTTTTAAGCTCGTGCTTTTAGAGTTTAAAATTTAAATTTCGGCAAAGAATTTACAATTTTTAAAAATTTTGCATAAACTCGTGCGGTAATAAAGTATTGTCACATCACACATTATACATATTTTTTGTATTAGTTTTATATTATTATTATTAGTTTTTTTTTTGATGTGTACCAGTGTTTTTTTAATTTTTTTAATTTATAATGATATTTTTAAAACATATAAAACTTAAAGAAAAATTTCTCGTCACCAGCTGGTTAACGGAAAAGGTGTCAAAAGCAAAACGAATTGTTACAAAAAAAATGAACATTTAAACGTTCAACAAAAATTTACATAATAAAATATGAAATTATAAACTATTATAATATTTGTTTACACAAGCTGCTGTTTTCTGTTTGTTCAAATATTATTTATGATTTTGTAAGAAACATCGTGATCATTGATGTTTCATTTTTTTAAGTATGAGATTTATAGCAAATATTTTTTTATAAATTCATAAATCTATTTAAATAAACAGTAACCCAAACCAAATCAGATACAAATCGAAAAATCAGTTGAATCTTGCCAGCAAAAATTCGCTTCAATGAAATTAATAAATTACAAAACCAAAGCAAAAAAGTATTAAATAACTGAAGAATTTATAGAATAAAAATAAAATAAAATAAAAATTCTTAAAAAAAGAAACATCAATTACCTACAGCAATAACTGGGTGTGCAAGAGGTTTATCTATTTATTCAAATTACACAGTGTCAAACAACTTTAAAACAAAAATAAATATTAAGGTAAGCAATATTTATTATTCTATAAAAACACACACATGCATATGATTAAGAAAACTATTTATAGATATTAATGTTTTTAATAACTATTTTTTTATTATTACTAAAAATTACCTTTTTTGTGGATAATTTACAATTATTTAATTATTTACCCTAACCACCTTAAAACCCCTAAAATTAACTTCCTCATTATTTCTTTATTTAAGTTTAGAACACAAAAAAGGCTAATTTTATTTTATTTTAGTTAATATTATCTTTAGACATGAAATTACTTAGTTTTTTTTTCTATTTATTTTCTAGTTCTAATCTCTATTTTTTCAACTATTCGGTATAATACTTATAATGTCAATTTAATGAAATATTTAATTATTTGCTTGTAAATTGTTTAACCAAAAATTGATATTTAAAATACTAAAATACACCTTTAAGTCTGGTTGGTTCAACGCGCAACAGGAAAAAAACGCAAAAAATCACGTTTTCTTTTCGTCTAAAGTAGCAATTGAGTTGCCAAAAAATAAAAATTTTGCTTATTTTAAGTATTTATTGCTTAGTTGATGTTGCTCTTGTTATTGCCATTTATAGAGTTTTTTCAATTTATTTTTTTTTATACCCAGCATCAAAAAATGATGGGGGTACATTGGGTTTGTTACTCCGTGTGTGACATGTCGTATGGGTCCTCGTGAAAATCTAAGACGATCTAACGATGTCCATCTGTCTGTTCGTCTGTCTCTCCGTCCGTCTGTCTATTGAAAGCAAGATAGGGCTCGGGGCGGACATCTTAGGGGGATAAAATTTGGCTCAAATATTTGTTTTATATAAAATGAGCAAAATTGGTTCAAAAACAAAAAAGTTATGGATCAAATACCAGGAAAACAGGATATCCGTCGTAACTCCAATTTATACTTTTCGGCCTATATCTTTTACAAAAAATCATGCACGTTAACAAAATTTTGCACAAATAGTTCAAAAACCAATATAAACTCGGAAATCAAATAAGGCATGTGCCGCGAACTTTACCGTCTACCTTCCATATGGGATGAAAAATCATCAAAATTTTGTGCAAATAGTTCAAGGACCAATGTAAACTCGGACGCAAAAAATAGGAGCGGTCCACTCACTTTACTACCCACCTCCCATATAAGCAGCTATTTTAAAAACTTGCTGATGGTGGGTATATAGATTCGTCCAAGCAGAATATAAAATTATCACTTTTTGGCTTTTATTTGTCAGTTTTTGTAGCAGTTTCTCTTTTTTGTGCTGAGTATTTTCAAAAAGGTCAAATTGTATTTGACTTTTTTCATTTATTTTATTTTGTTCAGATTTTCTTCTTATATAAAAAAAAAAAAACAAACTTAGTTTCAAACATCTTTAGGGAAATTTAAAACAACTGCTAGATGTCTAGTTTTGGTACAAAATCATGCATTGTCTATTTCATTTTATTTCCTTTAATACTCGTTTATTTAATAGGGAAATTGTCAATGCAATAATCAAAAGACTTAAGACACATGCGCACTTAAAAAAATGCTTTCAATTCAAAAAATGACAATCAGTGTTAAAAATGGAATAGGAAGATACATATTATATGATTGTGTTTTCTTGATGTAATATCTAAAGAGGAAATGTACTTTAATTAAGGTACATTTATGTAAAGAGATTTTTATTGGAGAATGTTTGTATGTATTGCCAAGTAAAATCATTAAAGGTAAAAAGTTTTCCAGTAAAGATGATAATATGCAGGTATGTATGTATGTATGTATGTATGTACGTATGTATGTATTTATGTATGTATGTATGTATGTATGTATGTATGTATGTTGAAATAATTATTTTTTTTTTTTAGAAAAAGTCATAAGACCTAAAAGGCGCTATAATTGTTTGAAATAATTTTTTTCCGAAAATTTTAATTTTTTTCCTTCCTTTTTAACTTTTAACGGAACTATTTCATTCACTTTTTGTATATTATAAGAGAATTATTGCTAATCAGGGAAATCTAAAAAATGCGTAATTATATTTTTTTTCCTGGGATTGAAATGAACAAAACTGTTAGTTATTTATCAGCTTTAGACAATTTCAGGAATTTTGGCATTGATTTGTTACACGTATTTTTACATATTTTGATTATAACAGCATATTTTGGCATATTTTGTCACATTTTCATAGAGTGCATATTTTAGCATTTTAAATGACATATTTTTGCATAAAAATTTTAATTTTTTTCCTTCCTTTTTAACTTTTAACGGAACTATTTCATTCACTTTTTGTATATTATAAGAGAATTATTGCTAATCAGGGAAATCTAAAAAATGCGTAATTATATTTTTTTTCCTGGGATTGAAATGAACAAAACTGTTAGTTATTTATCAGCTTTAGACAATTTCAGGAATTTTGGCATTGATTTGTTACACGTATTTTTACATATTTTGATTATAACAGCATATTTTGGCATATTTTGTCACATTTTCATAGAGTGCATATTTTAGCATTTTAAATGACATATTTTTGCATACTTTATACTTAAGAGTGTAATTTTACATATATTACACTAAAGAGCATAATTTTACACTTAAGAAAAAATCTGTGCACGTTTTCTATCCAATAGATTTTTTATATAATTTGATGTTAGAGAAAAATTCTTTTTACTGTCACATACGTTTTTAAAATCCGATTCCGAATTTGTATAATTTCCTGATACAATAATTTAAGTTCTGAATGTTTTTAAGTGCAATAAGATTTTTTTTAGCAATTGCTAATAAGAAGAAAGTTATTTTTAGCATGAATAGTAAAGATCTCAAAATGAAGTCAGAAGAAATAATAGTTTTTAATTTCAAGTGCATATATTAAGATTTTAAGGGCATTAAAACACTTTTTTAGAGCATATATTTGGTTACCCTGATGATAGCAGTAGTTAATGACATTTTTTATTTTTGTAGCTGAAGAATGTTCTTTAACTTTATTCAAATCTTTACCATTTATTCGAAATAAGTTATAACTTATTTCACATCTTTAAATTTATTTCCCGCTTCTTTTTCAAAATTTCGACCTTGATTCTATTTTGTAAGAAAAATGTGTTGCTCTTCTTTAAAATCGGCTAAAAACTCAAAAAGTTATAAAAGATTTTTTAAATTTTATTAATAAATAGTTTATATATTTTAGGACCAAATATTTTATTTTATAATTTATTTGGAGCATACTTTTTGGGGTAAAAGTAAAAAATATATGGAATGTGTAAATAAGTTATTAGAGTTAAAATTAAATTTAATTTACTTAATTTATTAGAGTTAAAATTAAAAAAAAGTTTTTTTCCAATTTGAAAATTATAAATCTTGATTTATTTACAACAAAAATATCATTAGAAATCATTGCATCGTCGTATCTACTTTTATGGAAAAATTTATAATAAATTGCAGTTCAACTCAAAAAGTCTTAAAAAAATTTTATTTTTATTTTTATTTTTTTAATATTCTTTAAAAATTTACTTTTAATATTTATATATAATTAAATATATATTGTTAGGAAACCTAATTTTTCTCCTTTCCAAAACAATTTAAGAATAACAAAATCAACAAAACAATAACAAACTTAAAGATCGATTAATACAAAAACCTACTCGAAAACTGTTTTTTGAGCTTAACTATACATTTTGATATTTTATATAGAATTTTTTTTAAGACTAATTTATGATGCCCTCGTGATGACCTAAATATTATGTACAGAGAAAAGTTACCAATCAACAAATGAATTCATTCAATTAAAAATTGTTTAAATTTGCACCTCTCACCAAAATGATTAAATCAATTACTAATAACTGAAAAAAATTAAAAACAGAAAAATATTAAAGTAAAACATTTATTAAACCAATCAAGTAGATGATTGAATTAATTAAATAATTAAAAGAGAAAAAAATATTACTTGAATTTTATTTTTACTATTTCTTTTATTTAGTTTTGCTTGAATATATTAATTAAATTTTAATGGAAAATAAAACAAACGTGTTAATTGAAAAATGAGTAATATTATAATTCGACTGATTTTTCACAATGTAATTATAAAATTAAGAAATTATCTTGTTGCTTCTTAAGACAAGTTAACTAAATAACCAAATAATAAATATTCCAAATATAAAAAAAAAACATTGTTAAATGAATTTGTAAATTAATTAATTCCGTAAATGTCAAATGATATAGTATGATTTTAAAGATTTAAGATATTTAGAAATTAGGAAAGGGATAAAGAAACTGTATAGTTTAAATCATTTTTAGTAATTTAGTTGCAATAAATTAACACCACGAAAATTGTTCACACCCAAGAAAGCACTGATATATCTTTACTAGTTCTCTTGAACTAGTTTTACCTTCAACATTACTAATTACGTAACTGAAGGATTGATTACTGAACTAATATATTATATTACTTTGGAAAATTATTCACAAAAAATGCTCATTTAAATTTAAAATTTAAATAAAATTTGTATTAACAAAATTTGAAGAAAAGTTAGCTAAAATATTTTATTCATTTAAGTACAAGTCAAAAAAAAAAGACAAAGGTCAATTGAAAAATACCTTTATAATTATTCAAATCTTAGATAATATACTTTTAAAATTTCTTTTCCATTATGCATATTCATAAAGGCATTAACATTTTTTGCGTGCTTTTTAAAAGTGAAAAACAAACAATTCATTTATGTTTAAAAAATAGTTTTATGCTGCAATAATGCTGCCACATAAATAACAAATATTTCATACTTTTTGTTATTTTTTTCGCTTTTTTTCCACAATTCTTTATTTAAATTTTTGTTTTGTTTTACAAGTCTTTTGTTTTCATTTGTTTATTTGTTAATACTAGAAGAAACATTTTAATCGGAAAAACGCTGGAAAACACCATTGTGTATGTTAAAAAAGTTTTGGGTAAAGTGGAGATGAAAAAAAAAAAAAAAACAAAAAGAAACACTTTAAAAATCTCCCGCTACTATGAAAATTAAGAAACATTTGCTTAACTGAAATATAAGCAAATATAAGCACTAAAGCCTGGATTAACAGATTTGTGTATAAGCTTTCTAAATATGTATAAAAAAAGAAATCAAATTAAAAATATATATATTTTTTATTAAAATACTGTCATTTATGTAGTTTTTAAACTTTGTTGAATGTGAGTTATTGCTTGTTTTTTTCTTTAAAATTAATAAAGTTATTTTAGGTTTAGGTGTAAATATATTACTTTTTTATTGCTGTGTTTTTTCTGCTGCTATTGCTACTGGAGATGTTTTAAATCTGTCTTAGGATTGCGTGAAGTTTTAAATGTTGTAATTTTCCACAACTAACAAAACTAAAAAACAAAAACAAAAATCAAAACAGCAACAAAGTAGGGTAATATAAAAATGTAACAAAAACTGTAGAATAATAAATATTTTCATAAATACTGCAGATAAAAATGATTACATCCACACCTACTTTTATATTTTGCACACATAATAAATTGTTTTGTTTTTGCAAAAAAATTAAATATTTATTATTATTTATTTTTTAACAGTTACTTTTGGGCTAGATTGACCAGTTTCGGTATCATTATATTAGATTTAATGTAAATATATGTATTTTGTTTTCAGTTTAATCAATTAGAAAATATTTAGAAGGAAGAAAAACGAAAGATTTAGACAACAAACGCGAATTTGAAATTGTTTCTTAAAATTCAAAATTTACATAGCATTTATTCTAGAATGAAATGTATTTAAAATAATTAAACTGTATTAATGGATTAATCATATTCTTGTAGAACCTCTTAAAACTTAGCTAATAGTATGCAAAGTTTAACATTTTTCCATTATTATTTGTTTCATGTTTACTTAGATTTTTATTTTTATTTCGTTATCAATTTAATTTATTTAAATTTTATGACTTGTATAAGTTGTATTTTTTAACAGCTGTTGTTTTAGTTTAAAACATGTGCTAAACATACAAAATTTCAATCAAATTATCTGAGAATTTTTTAGAGCTTTTAAATTTAGATTTCTATTTTAGTTAACATGTGTTTGTTTTTTTTTTTATATTCCAAGTAAAAATATTTTTTATTCTTTATTTTATTAATGTTTTTTTAATATTTTAAAATAGATTTATATGACCATTAAAATTTCTTTTAAATATATACATTTCTAACAAATAGGTTTTCTTTTAAAATTACTTAAATATAATTAACTATCTCCGCCTTTTAAATTTGGGTAGGGCAATTAGCCTTAGGATTGAGATGCTTCATAATAATTTATATTTGGCTTTATTTTACTAATTTTTTAAATTTATTTTTCTATAATGGTCTACAAAACCTGTTAACTAATTATAAATATTAGCATATATTTAGCGAATATTTTTTAAAATAGCTTAAAGCGTTTTTAATTAAAGAAATTATTTTAACGAATATTTATAATAGTCTGCAATTTGAACACCATTTAAATGTATTCAAATAAAGAAATAACTTTTTAAAATAAATTTGACTTAAATAAATTTGAATGGACTTTTTTAACTTTATAGGAAAGCTTGAAAAATTATTATTTACTTTTTTTACAGTACAAAACATAGACTAATAAGTAGATATTTATCTGAAAGGAAAAAAACCTGATTCAATTGTCAAAAACCTAATCATGCAACAACAACATATATGTAGTCACATATATTTTGTTTTTCTGTTTAAAAAAAATGAGTAATTTTTTTGAAAATTTAGTTCAAAGTGCCTCTCACATAAACTTCTAGTTGTATTCTATGGTACAAAACATATTAACTAGAATTATTTAAATTAAGTAATATAATTATATATAATTTGGAAAAAAATGTATGATTCATAAATAGATAAATAAGTATTATTTATTTTTAAATTGTACCTAGTATTTTGTGATTTAATATCTATTAGATTAAATTACTAATACACTGCGTGAAATGTTAGAACACAAGCTGATCATAAATATTTTTTCCAAAATTTTTAATTTAGTATAAAGTTAATATATCAGGAGAAAATATTGGAAAATTCTAACCTATATAATTATCCTTGAATATAAGATAAATTTAGTATATTTAAAATAAAACATTTTTGAAAAAAAATCTAGCATATTTTGAAGATCTAGCAGAGTATTATTAACACAACTTAAATTTTTTGGAATATAATTTGTACCATTTTTGATGGAGAACTTTGTGTAGATTTTATTTTTAATTATGAATTTCAAAACCAATAGAATCTTGTACAGGTTACATTCAAATATCTTGGATGAAAAATAATTTTAAATTAAATTTATATGAATATAAAATGAAAGATTTATATAATGTGTATTGGATTTTAAAAATTTTATTTGCGTAATATCTGCGGATGTAGCACTGGGATAACTAAACATTGGCTCAGCGCAGGAAGTAAGGATAGACGTAATTATAAGATAAAAATAGTTTCAAATAATATGAAATACGTGTATGTTATTCACTTTTATAATTGTAATAGCCCTGTCAATTTTCTTCATGATTACTCTATTGATTTCTGAGTTATTAAGAAAAATAACTTGATATCTAAGTATTTTTTGTATTAAGTATCACTTTTTTTATTAATATGGAATTATTTATCACAACGTTTTCATTAATTTATATGAAACTGAAGAAAAAGATAATATTAAATAATTCACCATTTAACACAGATCATTATAAAATTATATGTTGGTCATATTATGTCCGTCCGGCTGTCTTTACAGAAAATTAATCTTTAATCCCAAATAGTGTTCTGTCATGGCTTAAATCAATTAAATTATTTGCAATAATTCTTTAAGCCAAAGGCTTTCCTACCCACAATCAAGTAACAATAAATTTCAAATTAATAGAGAATTTGGCAAATAATTTGCAAATGTTTTTATATTTTGGAAAATATTCTCAAGATTTTTGGTGTAAAATTTTGTTCATTTATAGTTAAAGTTTAAAAATTTACAGACTTATGATTACTTTGCAATTGGTTAATAAAATCCAATATATATTAACATCTACACTTCTTATAACTTCTTATTTTTCTCTAATGACTTCAGTATTATAAATTATTTATTTATTTATAAAAATAAATTTATTATAAATATATTTAAACCAAAAAAAAAAAAAAAAAGCAAAAGAAAAAATAACTAAGGTAAAATTGATAATAAACAACCGTGATAAAACTCCATAACAATACAAATCAAACAGTTAAAGAAATACACAATAAAAAAAACATTCCCATGATATTTTAATATCATTTTTTTAAAATAAATCTTATTTAACAATCATCTTTTCAGTATACAAAAAAAAAAAAAAAAACAAAATGTATGATTTAAGTAAACATTTCGTTTTTGCATTGAAGATTTCCGTTTCCGAAATTCATAAAAATCATAAGATTGTTAAATAAAAATCCAAAATACGAAAAAAAAACAAATTCATAAGTCTAAAGAAAATAAGGTATGCAAATTTTGGCATATAAAAAAAATATATTAACGAAAAATAAAAACAATAGCACTAACAAAAATCATTGACTTTTTATAACCTTAGCACATTTCTTTTGATTTAAAAAATTTATACCTAACAAATATTTTTAAATTAATACAATAAAAAAAACATTTTTTGAATATTATTTAAATTGAAAAATATAAAACAAAATTAAGCACCCTTGTTTCAAAAATGCAATAATTTTTAAATGGTTCATAAAATATTTCCTTTACTGCTATTTTAACACCTTGAAGAGATTAAGTTAAGCTATAAATATTTTATAATTTTCTATAATAAATTTTATGGATTATTGGAGGTAATTTAACATCCTATAATTATATTTAATATATATTTTTTTTAATTTTATTATTTTTGTTAGTTTGTTTTTAGCAATTATTTGTACTTAATTAAAAATTATTGATAATCTTTCTCGAGACAAAACTTAATTAGTTTTATAAAATTAGCGACATCTTTATAACAAATCAATTACTTTTAAAATTTTTCTATCGCACAATTAACATTAACATTTTATAGATTTTGAGAGATATTTTTACTAATACAAAAAAAAAAAAAAAAAAAAAAAATATTTATGGAATATTTTAAGAAAAATGTTGAATATTTTTACGATTACTACAATATTATTAACATTTATTAATTGAATTGAAAACGAGTATAGAATTTTATTTAAAGTTTATGTGCAGTAGACGCTGCTCTTGAATATTTAAACGCTTGAATGCTGCTGGTGATGAAGATGACGTATATACGAGTATCTGTCAAATGTTTTACAAGTAATTTCAATTTTTTTTTTTTTATTTGATAATGAACTTGTGTCATTGATCATGCGTGTTGGATTAAAACAAATTGTTTGAATGAAAAATTAAATATAAGTCAACAAAGGCAATTACTTAATACGAAAACAAAAAAAAAAAAACATCTTTAATTGAATTGCACTCATGTACGCTTGAGTAGGAGTATACACCAGTGTTGCCAGAAATAGTTTAGCTCCAAAAATTTCCCATTTATAAGTATATGTATAAATTTCTAATTTTGTTCCAAAAATATTTTAATAAAAAGTTAAAAGTTATACGATTTTTTTATTATACTTATTTGTGATGTTATAGCATAAGTTTTTTATAAATATAAAATTGATTTTAATGAACCTTTTCTATAAACAGAATTGAAACGATTTATCGAAAATAAAAATTATTTAAATTACTTTTTTAATTGTATCAATTATTCATGTGCTCCAAGTCCAACAATTCAAATATTTTTTACTGAAAATAAAACAACTCTTGGTTTAAATTTTTTTATTGTATTAATTAATTAAATGATTATTTGAGTAATTTAATGTAAAATTTTTTTTAATAGATTGAATTTCAATTAATAACATTATGTTAGTCGCAAATTTGAACAAACTGGGCAACGCACTGGTAAAGCTAATTCGAATATGGTAAATTCAATGGTTTTTGGAACTTAGAGCTTGTATTCACGATATTTCAGATTTATTATGAAAATAGCACAAATAATTTAAAATTAGAAATAAAAGTGATATTAATTATGAAAATTCAAAAATCATAATTAAAACTCGTAAATTAAACCAATTTCAGCCCGATTTATAATGTATTTATACATTTGTTTGAAAAGTTGCTGATTGGTAACATTAGTTATCTTACTTACGGAATTATAATAATATTGTTTTTATTAGTTTAAATTTTTGTTATTTGGCTACTAAAATATATTTTGTAATAAGAATTAATGATCCTATACTTCAATAAAGTCGTAATTGTTTATTTTGCTAAATGATTAAATTTAAGTAAATAAACTTAATTTTCCCAACCCCTTTTTAAATCTTTCATAATTAAATATCTCAAAAACAGGAGCTAATTTTTTAAAATGGTTAACACCATTAAATTCAGCGTCATCGACTTAATTTAACCCATGAATATGAATTTTAGATAAAAAAGGATTTTAAATTTTTTTTTGTGTAGAATATGAATTGAATATATTATAAAATATAGTTTTTGACCAAATTATTCAATTATAAAAGTAACTGAAACAATTTTTAATTTCTTATTAATATTTTAATCGAATAATTTTAAAAAGTAATTTTTTCTGTATTAGAAAACTTAGTTTTTGAGCAAATTATTGAATTATAAAAATAATGAAAACAATTTTTAATTTTTTATTCATATTTTAATTGACCATAGCAAAAACTTTGGTTGCCATGTAATGAGTTAAGAAGCTAATCCAACAAAAACTTTCATTGTAAAATAATGAGTTAAAATGCTATTATCAACACTAACACTACACTACTTACACTTTAGCAACTTAACTCATTATTTTAACACGATGATGTCATCATAATAGTCAAATAGTTACCATATATGCTTCCAAATAGGATATTAAATAATTAATTACTTTAATATAAATACATATAAATCTGCTCATTATTTTAACACGGATGACATTAGTGGCAACTACTTACCCTATATTATTCAAAGTAGGCATTTCAGAAAGTCATTACTTAAATGTCATTACAGTAACTAATTACTTCCAAGCCGTTCAATAACTCATTGATTTTAAAGTATTATCGAAGTGTTTTTTAGTAAAAACAATAGGAACTACTTACATTTAAGGTTACAAATAATGTCAGGATATAAAAAGCAGCATTTTGTTTTTTTCATCTTAAATGTAAAAAGTTTTTATAAATTTTGTTTCCAGGAAAATAAGGCAAAAAGAAGTGACTCAACCTCGTAATTTGATGGAGGGAAGCAAATTTTGACTTATAGATACAACTTGGTGTCTTATACATACTGTTAAAAGTCACTGATAATCACGTGTACGCTGCGCGAGTTATTCGCGTTTAAAGGTCACAAAAATATGTTTTTTCCCTATATCTCACTTATTGCGCATCCCTCGTTACAACATCCACCATCAATAGTCTTGGAGTTACACTACATCTTATATCAGATTTAATGGTTTTTAGTAATCGCTATATTTCAGAACGATATGGAATAATTCTAATGATAATTATACCACCCATTGCAAAAATATGTTGACTTATCTTTTGTTACATAAACTGTCGAGAAATCGTTTCTTGGTCCATGTTAGGGTGTCCGTAAGTGTAAATTTTTCAGTGGGATTACAGGCCAAAATAACCAATACAAACTGAAATTATTTCGGGCACATAGTTTTGCAAGTAAAAGGATTGTCCCTAAGAAGTTTTATTAAAATTCTTGAAAATATTCGAGAAATAGAAAATTTGCCAAAAATTTTGTACAAAAAATGATCTTTAAATAAATAATATATCGAATATCTAACAAAATTGTTTGTAAAAATAAAAATCTTAAATTTTCTATAAATAATAAATTTATTTAAAATTTTTTTTATAAATTGTCAAACATAAAGAATATAATAATTAAATAAACTATTTTTTTTTTTTAAATCTGCCCCAAATAAATGCTAAAACCTACAATTTTAGCATCAAATCCTTTCATCTGGCAACACTGCTCTAAATATAAAATTTTATTCATTAATTTTTATTGATACATTATTTACGAAAAACAATTATTTATTGTTAAATAAATTGTAATTGAAGTGTCAGGTGTGTAACATCTACTGAAAAAAAGTTGTAGCCGCCATTTAAATACAGATTAAATATTTAATAATAGACAACAAGGTAAATGCTTTTAGTTAATAAATATGTATGTATGTATGTATGTAGATATTTTCATGTTGGTTGTATTTAATTTGTTGCTTGAATTAAATCAATAATCCATTAAGTGTATGAAAATTTGTTCAGTGACAGTGGCTTGTAATTTTGTAAAAAAAAAAAATGTTTATGAAACATTTATGACATAATTTAAAACTGCATATTTTCGTTCTCATTTACACCTGTTGGGTAGTATTTTAACTAAAAAAAATTAAGTAGTTTTCAGAAATCAGAAAATCTTTATTCATAAATAACTTAAGAAGGACTAGTGTTACTTAAAAGACATTTAATCATCATCCGGCCATCAGTAAGTCGGTAAGCTGAAATCAATTATGTCAAGACCGAGGACTATTAAAACAATATATTTTTCCATAAATATATGACTCATATGGTTGACAATCTTAGGCTTTAATTCTAGCGAAAACACAGTAATAAGCGATTTATCAGACCCTACCAAACATTTTCATTAAAAACTTTATATTATATTTTAATTGATTACAGATTGGAAAAAAAACGTTTCTACTTTAAAAAATTTTTAATAAGTAACTTAGTTTTATCATATATATGTCTTCATATTTTTAGTATAGAACACAATTTTAAACATGTATTCTGAAATATTTATATACCCTAAAAACATTTGGAAGATATCTTTCTAGAAGAAATTGACGAAATATCTTCTTTTTATTATTTGGACGAAAATCATCAAAGCAACATTATTCTAATATTTAATTTTTTCAGCTTAAAGAAAATTAGGCAATAAACAACAAAATATATATAAAAATTTTAATTCTTTTTTATTATTTTCATCCTCAAAATATCGCCCTTTTTTCAGTAAGGTGATTATCACCTCCGAAATAAATTGATGATATCCCATTGAGATCACCTGGATGAAATTAATGCAATACTTTTATTTTTCAGTCACAATTTTTTTAGTTTTTTAATTGAAGAAAATTGTTTTTCTTTTATCAAAAAAATTGATATTTTATGTGAGCGTTTTAGGTTTCGTGCTTTATAATGTTAAGATTTATGTTCATGCATACTTTACAAGATGTAAGGTTTTCTTTGTTATATTATTTCAAAATTTATTTAGTGATAATTTTTTCTATATATTTATTACATCTTCCAGAAGATTATCTGGAGGTATCTTCTTTTATTCACCTAGATGATTTTTAAGCAATATTGCCTATTTTTCTTCCAGTCGTATTGATTTCTCATTGCTTCGATGTATCGCCTGTGACGCATAATTTCTCCCGGTGGGGGCAACTTCCGCAATACGAATATGATTATTCTGGCAAATAAAATTTTTCTTCTAAGGAGTACGAATTCGAATCATTTTCATATTATTTTGCTTGTAGAGTAATTTTTTATTAAAAAAATTAATAATAAAATAATAAAGAAAAAGATAAAAAACTTGCAATAAAATACATAACTAAATTTTCTTTGTCTTAAAATCATCAATTGTTTTTTTTTTCTGAAGACATTTTAACAAATAAATCGGTAATTTAAAAGATTTTTTTTTTTTCTGCACAAATAATTTTTTAAATGGAGGTAGTTATTGACATTAAAGTACTCACTCATATCTTCACAATTAAAATTCTAATTCTTTTTAATAAATTTCTCACACATGATCTATAACTGAAACTTTATATAACTTTACATTAAATTTATTATTAATTTTATTAATTACAGGCAAAATTCTTTTAAATTATAGTTATCAGCCAAACACTTTTGATGGCGTTGGTGGGTTCGACAACATTAATAAAGACTTTTATTCCAACACTTTTTATTAATAAATTAAATGTGTTTATACATGTAGATTTCATGTTCTGTGTCTATTATTTAGTAATACGGGTAACCCTCGATTTACGCGGCTCATTGAGACAGAGAAAGTATCGCATAAATTGAAACATTAATTTAATTAAAAGTGTTGTTTTGAGACCTTAAAATCGCGTTAAATTAAAATACATGATATTATTTACTTTTTTAAGAAATATAGAAAATGAATGAATATGATGTTTTCAATATTTGATGAGGATGATACTATTATTATTAATTGATTTAAATTAAAATAATGGAGAAATTATTTAGTGACATTCAAGTCACCTGATGAAGATTTTCTTTGAAATATAAAGTTTCGAGAAAATGCCATTTGCTTTTGCAATATTCGTCTTCAGGTTGCAATTTTTTTTTAAGATTTTTGTTCAATCATGTCATTATTTTTTAAATGCGTTGTATCAAATTCGGATTAAATAAAAAAGCGTATTTCGAAAAATGGTAACTATTGCTGAATCGTATTATAAAGAAATCGAGTAAATTAAGTATCGTGTAAATCGAGGGTTACATGTATTACTTTTAAACTTTTTATCTTTATTTTTTTAGCAAATCAAATTTTACGAATTCAATTATTTTCATATACATATTTATACGAAATCTTAGTTAGTGGTCGTTAAACAGAGTTTTAAAGTATAAATTCATTAAAACTTAACAATTCCTAATGATTAATAGTAATTTAATAATAAATAGTAAATGTGATTCCTTGGTTACTGTCAAGCCACCTAATCATCTGCAATATAGTATGTGTACGACAGTAATACCAGACAAAATTAAGGAAAAATTCCTCCATTTTGTAAAAAAAAATCCCCTTTTTCCCTATTTTCAAAAAACGTCCCTACAATTGTCCCTTCACCTTAAAATCGTCATTAACAAAAATTTATTTTTTGTTCGTAAGTAAAAAACTACAAAAAACTTAATTAATTTAACTATAAGGAACACAAAGAAGTATTTTTAAACGTAGTTATTGAAAAAATCCATTCAAAATTTTGCATTTTTTTTATTCCTATTTTTAATCCTTTTTTGATAAAAATTTTAGGATTTTAAAAATTTTTGACATTTTCTTTAAAAATTCCCTTAAAAACTGAAAATTCCCTCCATTTGACATCACTGGAGTACAACCACATTTATATTAATTTTTGTAGCAGTAGCACTGTTGCCAGATATATTTTAAAATCGTCAAAATTCGAAAAAGAAATCGTAAAAATCGGCATAACTTTCAGCATTACTTTATATTATATAAAATTTGAAAAAAAGAACAAATTAAGATTACTGGCCCAGTTCAAACGAAAATTTTTTCTTTTTAACTTTATTAATGGTTTTTCTATGTAACTCAATGACTTTTTCTATAACAACTCGCCGAATAAACTTTTTTTAGAAATAACAAAAATTTGCAAGTTCAGGTATATCGATAAAAAATTAAAATTTCAATAATCATCTCAAGAATTTAATGAATATGGCCATATTATATATCATTCAAAAGGTATTTGAACTTTTAAACAGTATTAGTATAATTTAAATCACATATGTATTAATAAGGATAGTCAGAAAAATATATCAAAACTATAGAGATCTATAACTCCTAAACTAAGAGAGAGCTTCAAAAATGTTTTTACATTTCCTTAATCACAATTAAAAGTACTACAGCATCATTATAAAAACTGTTTAAAAATCAAGTGGGCCGGTGAAAAAATTACTCAAAAAATCATATGTATTGGTTTTATTTTCAATTAAATTTTTTACTACTTAACATATTCTTAACCCTTTTATCTTGATCATAGATAAAAAAAAACTATTCTACTTACACACATACATATGTATATAAAATAACATTTTCTTTTCACGCAAAAATTTTGTCCCACCAATACTTGTTAAATTGCAAACGAATTTTGAAATAAAAGTTTAAACTTCGTAGAGTTCTTTTCTCTCCCTCTCTCTCTTTATCTGCTACAATACAAAATCAGATTTAAACAAGAAAAATTGGCGTGTATGAACATTTCGTGAAATCGTAATTTTTTAAACAAAAATCGTCAAATCGCACTTTGGAATTTTTACGATAAAAAAATCGTCAAAATGCAGATAAATCGGGAAATCTGGCAACAATGGGTTGTAGTAACATCTTTGTTATAGCACATCTTATCTAAAAATTGTCTAAAAGGTTATTGTACTTTGTAGTATAAATATGAGGTGTTTTTCATTCATATATTACGAGTACATTAGTTTGGCGGTGGTATAAACAATTTTAAATCTTTAAATCATTAGAAGAAACGTGATTTAATGACTTTTTCTTACTTATTTATGTATGAATGTGCATTTGATTTATGGCAATTGAAATTAACTATATATTTATTAATAAAGTACCTGGAAAACAGTAAAGCCTTTAGTCAATGGAATGAGCAGATATTCTAGAAATTCATTTAATAAATTATAAATTTATTTTTAGTTTTTACTGTATTTATTAATATAATCTTCTACATATGTCTTCATTTATTTTATAACAATCAGCACGTGCTATTAAAAGATTAATACTTATTCGTCTGCCAACTTTATATCATTTTAAAATTCTTCTTGAAATTGCTAAATACTTGTCATTATTACATAAATGATTTCTTTTGCAATTGATTATTGTCCATTTAAAATGAAAAAAAATAAATTCAAGCACAAAAAAAATTGCAAAAAGATGAATTATTACTTAATGGCAGTTGAAAAGATTTTAATGTGAATGAGCAATAAAAAAAAAAAGATAAAAATATTTTGTCTTGGGAAATATTTGCATATCCAAATACTGATAGCAAATTAGGTACATTTCTATAGCAAAAATGGTTATTAAAAATGGCGTTATCTAACGTCCTATTAAAATTAATCTCTTAATACTTTCATTATTTGTTAAGGCCCACATATATCCAACTTTAAATTACTAATCACAAATTTTATTTTCATAACGATTCTTAACGAATTTTAATTTAAATCAAATCCCAATTATATTTTGTTGTGTAACAAATGACCATTAGTTGCTATTTTTCTTAGCTAAAACTTAAGGATTATTTAAGCAAATAATTTGTGAAATATATTGTAATTTATTTAACAATTGTTTTAAAATAAAATAATAATTAAGCCTAAATTATACAAAATGTTTGTAATGTAATTATTTTTCGATTAAATTTTATGCAAAATATATTTTGAAATTCGATATTTTATAATGATGTGTTTAAAATGGCCCTTTCTCCCTCTTTATTTAAATAATTGTAAAATTAAACTAAAACTGAAAATTTTCCTAAACTCATCCGTAAAATTAAACCAAGTTTATTATAAAAAGTTTTTTAAAAAAAATATATATTTGCTTTAATGATTTATACATTTGAAATGGTGACAGATTGTTGTCTATTGTCAAACATCTTTATCTCTTAAATATTCCCATCATATCAAAACATATCGCGTCTTTAACACATAAATCTATTAATGTCTGTTTTTTTTTTCAAAAAAAAAAAAAAAAAAAAAAAAACATTTTTAATAATTAAAAATTTAAAAATAACAACAAACTAGTGTTTAATGAAACATCTCTTAGTAGCGTTTGTTGTTTTAGCAAGTATTTCATAATCGTTAGTTTTTTTTATAAATTCTTTAGTTTTATATTAAAAAAAATAATAATTAATAGCGTTACCTTTGTAATATTTTTTCTTATTTAAATAATTAAGCAATTATAGAAACAGTGTAGATAGTCGAGTAAAGGTTCTAGAAGTATTTTAAGAATTATGTGATGAAACATGTTAAAAAATTTATAAGAAACAATAAATAATACACATGTATTAATCATAATTAAGTTAAATATCATTTGTTACCATTAAAGTTGTTGATAACATGTCGCAATAATTATTAATTTGTACAAGTATTTCGTTTTAATTATTTTAAAACTTCCATTAATTATTTCTTGATCGTAATAAGTTATTAGTTATTGATATGCCGGCTTTTATAAATAACCCACTGAAAATTTGCATAACTTGTTCTAAAATCATTAGCTATAGGACTACAGTTTATTCTTTAGTTTAGTTTAGTCTGGATTATACTTTATTCTACAGACTTAATTATAGTCTAATTAAATTATTATTAATTAAAGTTATAGTCTAATCAATAGCCTGAATCATAGTCTAATCTATAGTCTGGACTATAGTCTAATCTATAGTCTGGGCTACAGTCTTATCTATAGTCCGGATTATAATCTAATCTATAGTCCGGACTATATTCTAATCTATAGTCTGAACTATATATATTCTGGACTATATTCTAATCTGTAGTCTAAATTACAGTCTTATTAATAGTCTGGACTATAATCTAATCTATAGTCTGGATTATAGTATAATCTATAGTCTGGACTATAGACTAATCTATATTCTGGACTATAGTCTAATCTATAGTCTAAATTATAGTCTAATCTATAGTCTGGACTATAGTTTAATCTATAGTCTGGACTATAGCCTAATCTATAGTCTGAACTATAGTCAAATCTATATTCTGGACTATAGTCTAATCGATAGTCTAAATTATAGTCTTATCAATAGTCTGGACTATAGTTTAATCTATAATCTGGACTATAGCCTAATCTATATTCTGGATTATAGTTTAATCTACTATCTTGACTATAGCCTAATCTATAGCCTGGTCTATATTTTGGACTATAGTCTATAGACTGAAATTTAGTTTATCTTATAGTCTAGTCTGTAGTCTGTGCTACTGTCTTCAAATTAGTCTGTAGTTTTATAGTCCAGATACTAGTCAATAGGTTGGACTCTAATCTGAACCATAGTCTAGCGCATAGTCTTGTAAACAGTTTGGACTGTAAATTTGTGTGTACTATAATTTAGTCTATAGTATAGACTAAGGTGTAGTGCATTATGAAGTTCGTTTTTTTATATTTAGTTTTAGATTTTCTATACATAGCACCTCTCTCTAGATGAGGTTATTTATAATAACCAGGGAAACCCATCGATAAAATATTTATCTGTTTCAGAACAAATAAAACATTTTGGCATGGATTTGTAAGTACATATTTTTGCATATTTTACCTTTAACGACATATTTTTGCATTTAGCGATTTTTAGTACATATTTATAACACACTTTGTTATTTTTAGAGCACTTTTAGCACTTTTGAAGATTTAGAAATAAGTCAATTGATCTAATTGGAGTTATTTTTAATTGATCTTCATTTAAACTATTTTTGAAATGTATTACTTATAGAGGACTTGCCAGAATAGCATCAGTTAATGTTGTAAACATATATTATAATCTTGATCATCTTTGAAGTAATAATAATGTCTAGAATTAGATGGGTAATCAAATGGAAGATCAATACCGTTTTTATATGATATAATAAAAAAATGTGGAATCAAATTTCGACCCAGTTAATAATTTCAGTTTTGCCTTATTTTATAACATTAAAATTTAATAAAACACTTTGTTTTAATTAAAACATAATTTTTGTTAAAAAATACAAAAATTTGTTGCTTTTTAAGTGCATATCTTTCGATTTTTTATTGCATATTTAATGCACATAAAACCTTTTTTGGGGCATATTTGTGGTTTCCCTGATAATAATGTATGGCTGATTCTTTAACAATATAATAAGTATTTGCAATTTAATTAAATATTCAAAAACCAAAAAACAAGGAAAAAAGAATTGGTTTTTAAAAAAAATGTCAAAATAAATGTGTGAAATAAATAAACAAACTCCCAAATATAAACATATACATATGTACATAAATTCATGTCTAAAAGTAAATACAATAACACAACAATTGAAAAACAACTTTTAACAATTTGTTAACTTTTAAATTTGAAATTTCCATTGCATGTTATTGATACGAGTACTATTGTTCTATGCAAAAATATATTATAACACGACTTAGGGGGGGGAAAAAACTAAAATCTATAAAATTAACCAAAATACCTACTTATAGTATACATCTACATATTTATACGTACAAGGCACAACCTATAAAAACTGCACCTGTCTAAGGCTGTCACAGCTAATTTGTGTTTAATTGCAGTTAGTTTTTGTTAAAAAGATTCTTTACGAACTTAATTGTAGCCGTGTTTTTGCTTTAGAACTATTTTTTTTTTTTTTTTTTTTTGTGGCTGAGAAACAACACGGGAGACAAAAGACCAAATTTATCTTTTATAGAAAATCTTAAAATGTTAAACAAACTGTTGAATTATTGTAAACTTATGTAGACATTGTATCAGATTTGGAAGAAACAAAAAAATTATTATAAATATCATTATTGTAACTTTAATGAAAATCTGAAGAAAATCTAAAGTTAATGCTTCCTGTTTCTTTAATTCAATACATAGAACACAAAAAAACAGTCATTCTTTTTTCCCGTCATAATTTAAAGGTGACAAATCTAAAGATTGACTGACGACAGCCAGTCATTAAAATTGTTTGAAAATAACGCATATTCACATACATACATACATACATACATATATACATATATATATAAATTCTACAAAACATTTAGATACATACATATGTACATAAAGAAAAAGTTCACTTGAATTAAATATTTATGCTTTTACTTGTATGCATGCTTATATCAGCTGTTTGTCACTGAGTTGACATGTGCCCGGGTAGCTCAGTCGGTAGAGCATTGGACTTTTAATCCAAGGGTCCAGGGTTCAAGTCCCTGCTCGGGCGGGTCGAAGTTTTTTAAAATTTATTTTTTTCTTAATTTATTTATTATTTAAAATTTATTAATTTTTTTACTTTCTTTTTTTATTTTTCAGTTCACTTCCTCTAGCAATATTTTCACACTATGGTAAATCATAATTGGTTTTTGGCCACAGTCTTACTGTGGCTTTTACTTTGTTATCACAACTTCTGTATAAATGCTCAGGTGGGTCAACATTTAATAAAACAATAAAATTTTTAAATAAACTTACAAAATATGTATATTACTATGAATAATGATGTGAAAATGAATAATTTGTTATGTAAATTTTAATTAAAAAAAAAAATAAAACAAAAGTGCAGAAAGAAATTATTTATAAAGGAATTTTAATAATTATCATTAACAGCAGCTTAAATGGCAAATCATTTGTTTATATATATATATATATATATATATATATATATATTATTTTCACTTTATTACTGTCGCAATCAAACAAATATTCATATCTTAATATCTGCGGGAGTTATTAATCAAAGGAAATATATATTTAAAAAAATTAAATGTTTTCGTAATGAAATGTATAACTTTATTAAATGAAGTTATTATATACATTAAAAATTTTGTCAAAATTAATTAGAAAAATAAGAAATTTTTGATAAATAAGAAGAAAAAAATGTCGGCAACTTTTCTCAGAAGTTTAAATTTATCACTTTTGTCATAATTGCATTGAAGGAAGAGTTTATATTTCATAATATAAATAATAAATCGTTTTTTATATAAAGCGCAAATTAATTAAACTTTATATTTATTTATTATAATTTAGAGATAATATCAAATTTTTAAATATTTCAACATTTTTAAATATTTATTTAACTATTGTATTCCAAGCTAATGTTAAGTTAGTCCCTCTTACTGTTTCATAGTCACATTTTACCCGATTTTAAAGGAAGTCACGTGCGGGTGGTTACTTTTGACGATTCGTGATCTTTAATTTTTTTTATCTTAAAGCTTAATAAGTATCCCTTTTCTATAGGCAATATTATAATTATTCCAACTGATAAGCAAATTACAAAAAAAAATAAATTAAAATCAATTAATAAAAGTTTTCAAACTAAAAATAAAATGTGTATTCTTCACGTTATAATTAAATCACGTTTTTTCACATTTTTCAATTAAATTTAATTATAGCTTTTTACATAGTTTCAAACATGATTAAGTGAATTTATAAGATTAAATTCATAGGAATTTTTTTAATCAATAAATCATATGGCGGTATATATTATTTAAATAGATTTACTACGTTACATCTAAGTTACATGTTTATTTAATTATTATTATCAAGAAATTTTAATTTCCTAGTTTTAATGACAATATTAATTTTCCTTCTGGAATTTATTTAATTAAATATAGAAAACCATAGAAAATTTCTCTATACTACTCTTTCCCATTGTTTAAAACTTTTTATTGTAAAACAAAATCTAAAGTATTTATGTTCAATAATTTATTTGTTTATTTTACGTGCAAAATTAGATTTGAATCTTTGAAAAATCACGTTTTATTTATTACAGATTTTAAATTGTATTGTAAATTGTAAATTGTATTTTTTAAAAAAGGAATTTAATTGGTGTCTTTTTAGGAGAAAATAAAGAAATTAAGAAAATATTTTTTAAAGATTTTTATCAGTCACATGTTGAGTATAAATAGTGTTTTTCTAAATTACATTGTTAGGAAATAATGGAAAATGAAATTAAAATTATTCTCTTTGGGTAAACTAGTTACTTAATTTTAATCTCTTCCAGGTTTTCAATTTGTATTTCTCAATACTTCTTTTTACACATACTACGAGTATAAAAAAATGGGTTATGGGTTTGTCATTATAACTCTGTTCCAGTATTAGTCAGATTTACAGGTTTTAGTCAGAATTTTCAGAAAAGCGTTCCCGTGCTCAGAATTTCCTTTTATTTCGCTGTTTTTCTGACAATTTCTGACTAAAACCTGTAAATTTGAAATGTACTGGAACAGAGCTTATGTGTTTAACCTGCCGTAATATTCGTCTTAAACCCCATAAAGTATATCATGAATTCCAGGAGAAATCAATGAAAGATGCCGGTTTTTGACTTTATGTCCTCCAATTTTCTTGAAATTAAGCATACATTTACGCTAGGGAATAATATATATATATTAATTTTTAATTTTCAAAATTTCGAAAACCTAGCTATTTTATTCCGGATTTTTATTTCTAGGAAATGTTCGAAGATACACGAATTATCTAAATTTAAATACTCATAACTTTTTAAGTTGCAATCCGATTTCGCTACAGTAAAAGACGAACGAGAACGAATTATGTCCTCTTTAAATCCCAATAAATAGTACTGTTGAAAAATGTGCATTATAATGCAACCGCGATCCATTCAGATCAGATCAGTTTTTGAAAACGCTCTCCTCCTTTGATTTTTAATTTTTTCATTTCATCTTAAAAAGTGATTTATTGGTTTCAAAATTTTTTTAATGAATAACATCACTTTTTTCCCACACAAAATGTAAAAATATTTAAACTGTTTACGTTTTACATAAAATGTGTGCAACTATAAAAATATAAACCTCAATACGTTCTAATTACTCTATTATATTTTCGGCACACATTTTTTGGTTTAGAAAATAACCAACAATTTTATTTTTTTGAAGTCATAAAAACATTTTTTTGAAAATAAATAGGTTTTTATATAAGAAAATTTATTAGCATTTTTTATAAAAAAAAAATATTAAAAATACCAGGACTTTCCATCACAAAAAAAAAAACAAACTGAATTATTCAGAAATTTGCCAAGTTAATAAAAAAAAAAAAAATAAAAAAATCGAAGGGGCGAACGTTTCCAAAAGTTCATCGAAAAAATACATCAGCATTGGAAATGAATTTTTCTAGAAAAATAATTTTTCTATTATTATGATATTTAAAGAGAACCGCGTTTGGATAATTAAAAATACCACTTTGTGAAATATTTTAAACTTTTATAGAATTAGAATCGTGAACCGCGAATTTTTGTTATTTGAAAAAAAAAAAATAAAATAAAATAAAACAGTTACGTGTTATTGGTGGTATAAAGTGTGTGTATATTAAATATGAACCTAATCGGAAGACCATAGGTCATTTCATATTTGATGTCTCGTGGAATTCATGATATGCATATATTCTGAGTTCTAGTAAGATTCAGAGTTTGGCTGTTGAAAGCAGGATAGGGCTCGGGGTGGTTCACATACAGGCACCACATTTGGCTCAGTTTCTGAAAAAGCTATGAGTTCAAAATTAAGAGTTCATAATTGTCCCAATATCTCTTAAAACAAAGCATGTACGCCATCAAAGTTCAAGTATCGATGCAAATTCGAAAACCAAAAAATGGGGGCCCATTCCCATAATATTGCAGATAATAGATTCGGCCTAGCCGAATATAACATTTTTACTTGTTTATTATTGTAGTTCGCTAATAAATCAAGGTCATGAGTTCAAGATTACTACTGAACCTAAAGATTTATAAAACCTAAGAAAAACTAAATAATCGAAAATGTCGACTAAATATCAGAACTAAGAAGATTTAAATAACAAAGTTGCATATCGTCGGTGTGTAGACAAAAAGTCGTTTTTGAAAAAAAATCGGAAAACTATACGCAGGACTTTTTTTCATTGAAACGATCATTTGCGGTCTTTAAAGAGAGAACTAGTTCAAGAGAATTCTAAACTCAAAAAGCTAACAAACCTAAAGAACTACTAAATTAGTTAACTAGTTAATTTTTTTCGATTCTCGTTACCAATATAAAGGTTAAATTTGAATGTTATTTGAATTTAAAAAAAAAACGTAAATATCGGTTCCATTAAAAATAAAAAATTACTTAATTTTTTTTTTCGTTTAAAAAAATCAAACAAAAATCCGTAATGAAATTAATGTTTTAATGCCCTTTAGCTGTATAAAAAACACTTCATTTATTTGCAAACGTGTGTAAAAAGATATAACAATTAAATGGAAATTCTACTATTTAAAGTTTTGTACAATTCTCCGCCTAATGCCAAAAACTTTTCTAACAACAATTGAGTACTTATTCATGTAAGTGCATAGTTTTTTTGTATTCACTCAACTGTGAATTTCGAGAATAGTGAGATACAGCTCACACGGCCCACATTAACAGTTGTATGTCGAATGTCTTTAGGAAAAATCTTCCAAAATTAAGGTGAAGGTTAAAAGAAAAAACATAAGAAGACACAAATTTAAAACAAAAATAAAAAATTAACACCAACAATATTTTTTGGGTTTCATCTGACATGTTGTATTTAATAGTTTTATTTTATTATCTTAATTGACTTCTTTTAAAAAATATATAACTCTAAATAATGAAAATAATAAGTGTAACTTTTTTCTTTAAATAAATGTGTGAACCGTGAAGTTGGCTAGTCATCTGTTTAAAGGTAGGCTCCCAGCGTTTAAAGTGTAATTTTAGGTCATGTCTCTCTATCATTTACAATGAGCTTCTATTGTAAACGATTTTGATTTACATTTTAATTGTTTTTCTTACAAAACCTATTATTAAATTTGTGGCTACTCTTATAACATAATTTGGATAAAATATTACTACTTACTCTACATGAGATTTGATACTCTTTGAAGTTTATTTTGTAAAAAGATAAATTTGTTACTCTTAAATAACTTTATTTTATTAATATGAAAATAAGATTAAATAACACTATATTGGTTGTATGCATTAATTTCTATTAATCAAAAATGAATGTTATTTCCAAGATATGTATTTTATTTAGCGAGTTACCCATCAGAAGCTATGACCTTTTCTTGTATTTCTGGTCATTTTTTGGGGCCAATTCAAGCCAATTTTTGGATTTAGTTCGTGTGGCATCTAATTTCCATGCATTTTAATGCTTGATCTACACCCAATGATTCTAGAAGCATTCCCAATGATTCTAGAAGCACGAGACTTGATAGAGTAAAAGCTACAGCTCTTCATCTTCAAACTTTTTCGGCTAACCTGGATGCTTTTTCGGAATCACAAGTTTGAAATCACTTAAACTACTCATGATAAGTAGTCTCAGATGATGCATAATCCCCTCCCTGTACACATTCAACAAATTACGATGGCTTTCTCCAGTGGGTTTCTTCAGAAAAATAATAATGAAATAACACTTCCAGCAAAACTTCCAGCTCCTCTTTTGGTTCGAAAATCTCAAAATTAAAAGCTTTAAAAAACTATGTTTTTACGTTTCAACAGAATGACACATACTATTGACAGTATATGTGACATAGTTATCAAAATGGACCGCTTGAATTAAATACTATTAACGCAATCAAATGCAAACCGATAGGAATTAATGCATACATTCAATAAAAAATTTGTTGTAGACAACAAAATTATTTTGTCTTTTAAGCTTCTTAATCATATCAAATTTCCATTATTTTTAATAGAAAATTATTAATATTTAAATGTATAATTAATCCTTGTTTTGTAATCAAGATGACAAATTTTAAATTCATTATTAATCTAATTCACCCACATCTGTTTTCAAGATTTTTTAAGCTTATTAACATTGTTCCATCTTTGTTTATAAAGTTATTAATATATATATATATATATATATATATATATATATATATATATATATATATATATATATATATATATATATATATATTGTCTTCATTTTCTATAATTTTAATTTTAAAATAATCATTAAATAGTTTATTGACATTAAGCTGTACAATATTGTCATATACCAGAATTTTTAATTAAATTAGCGAAAATATTTAAATATTTATAAATATTTTTGAGTGCTTTTGTCAGAAATAAACCTTTGAATTCAGTTTTTTATTTTAGATAAAGCAATTATCACAGACAGAAATGCAGGGTGATTCAATTAAATTAAATTTTATCTAAATAATACACTGACCAAAATATAATTAGAAACTTATAGTCTTTGGTGAATGTGTCAAAATTTTGCACGTATTCAGTTGCAGTGGCGGTCAAAATAATATCACCGTCGTAACATATTATTAAACAAAATTTAATATTTGGGTTTCTTTTCTAGTAAAATCATATAAAATGATAATCTAGATCAATTTATTTCACATTTACTACAATAAATAATAATTTTCTTATTTGTTGATTCAAATAGGTAAGGAAAAAAATGGGATGGTTAATGTGGACTTCAACTTTATATAAAATATTTGTGAATAAAATGTTTATGCTGAATTTAGGAATTTTATTGACTAATTGTTTAGAAATGATATCGAATTCCAAAAAAAAAGGTTTGATTCTCGTTGGTTCTGTCCCACCCTTTCAATTTGTATGGTTACTAGCTTAGTACGCCATTCCAGAAGTTAGTGTATTATGTAACTGATAGAGCACAACATGTGAAAGTTACAAATGGTGTTGTATTTATTTGTTTGCAATTTTCTGAGAAAGAAATATTTATGCTCGAAGTCCCAAAATTCATCATGCTTCTAGGAAGGTATGACATGCTTCTAGGAAGGTAGATTTTATAAATTATCTCCAAAATTTTGTAATGCTTAGGAGGCGATAAATTTCTTGGTCAAATAAGCCACAAAATGTTTAATTTGAGGGCAGGTGATCACACTGACTCTGCAAAATGATGGAAATAGCGAGGACAGTTGTTCTTGAATATCCCGATTCTATTACTATACCTTGGGTCTCATTCGTGAAGAAAAACTGTGAAAAACTGTATAACTCTAAATACTTGATAGAATTATAATTTCATAAGATTTGAAGGAAATCTGTTAATATAGGTGCCACAGAAGTTTATTGGTATACATGCGGTTTTGAAGCAGTAATGAGTTGGGTACCTTAGATTCCAGAAGACAATATAACTAAAAACGTATGGTCAGAATTAAAAAAAAAAAAAAAAATATATATATATATATATATATGACCAGAAAGGTGTTTTGGCTAATGTATGCTGGCATTTTTCATTTGATTTTAAAGTAAAAATTCCAAAAATTTAAAAATTACGCCAGACAGGATGATCAAGCATTAATGCTAATTAAAGGAGCATTCGTATTTTTTTAATCTAAAGTATTAATTTAGTCATCAAACATAATAATATTAAACAATTTAATTATTTATTTATTTTTAATTTAAGATTTATTTCAATGAATTCAAGATAGGTACTATTTTTTGACTGCTCATTTTCGTAACATTCCAAATATTTCATATCTTTTCCGCAAAGTTATGTGAAATTTTCATTTATTATTTTACTTATTGAAAATTTAGTGCATAAGGTATATTTTCGTAAAATATTATCGAAAATAAATCTTACAGTTTTTGTATAATACTTGTATAAAATAATATATATGATGTGGTACTATTTTATTGGCCACAGCTGTATATATTCACCACTAGTGGTAATAAAAGTTTTAAGAAGAATGTCACGTTTTACATGTTAAAATGTGTAATAATATAAACAGTTTAACATTTTCTACAATTATTCAAAAAATTTGTGTAAAATTAAGTTTATTTAACAATTTATGCGTATACATATTTAATTTTTTGTATAAATGTCATCAGGCGTAAACCAAAACAATCAAATAAATACAAGAAAAAAACTAGAATAATTTATGCATACCTGTCACATTAATTTCATATTGTCATTTTGTGCTAAATGGCAAACACGCAATATAATTTTTGTTTTAGCACAAAATGTCAAAGAGTCTATTAATTAAAAGCACTGATTCTTTTATTCAGTCATTGTGTTCTTTATAAGGGACATTGTTATATTTTCTAAGATTTGAATAAAAACTCTTAAAACATTTTAAGGAGAGGCCAACCTTTACCGATTTACATTTGTAGTTTTTGAAAGGCAAAATAAACCAAATACATAATAAAATAAAAATTAAAAAGAAAAAAAATCTAGATGCACTATAATCAAATAAACTAGAATTGAACTCAAACATTAAAGATTTCCTATTTATTTCATCGATAAAAAAAAAGAAACAGAGAAAATAGATTTATTATCTTTTTACAATACCTAACTGTCTGTGAGCAATGAATAATTAAAATGGTTTAATCTTGATGTAACAATGATGAATGTCATAACTCTTAAAAAAAAAAAAAAAAAACGAGACGATATGCTTCTTATAACTATAATATTTAGTTGTATATAACATGTATTTCCTACATTAATATTAAATAAAAAATCTAAAAGAAAATTTGTGTAAAAATTTAGAAACTAAACTCTAAAAAATATGTACATAGAGTTAAAAAAAAGTACTTTAGAACAGAATAACCTTCAATATCATGTAATCGTATTTTTCATTATATTTTTTTTTATTCTTATTTTTTAAGTTCAAGGTAACATGTCTGTCTAAAAAGTGCTAACTAGATAGATAGATTGTAGAAGTTTTAAGAATTCCAAAACAAAACTCAAAACTCTTTTTAAGGCTTGGCGCTAATAATAAAAGATAAATAAATATGGCTTAGATCGTTAACATTGTTTTCTTATATACATATAAACATATTTTCCATTTTACTATTTATGAAGTTATTTGGTTGATTTATAAAAAAATGCAATATACGACAAACAAGAATATAACTAATATCAAATACATACATAATAAGAAGAATGTCAATGCAAAAATAAAATATAAAAAAAATAAAAAAAATTTAACTGCCGAAACCCGGGATTGAACCGGGGACCTTTAGATCTTCAGTCTAACGCTCTCCCAACTGAGCTATTTCGGCACGTAATAATTGTGTGTAAAATATTTTATATCAACACAAAGTAGCCAAGAACAGAAAAAGACTTAGGGGTGGATTATATGTTTTTTTTTTTTTTTTTTGTATCTACAAGATTTATTAAAAGCCGAACAAACCCTGCAAACAAATAGGAAATATCTTCTTGGAGGATAATGTGCCTATATCCCCAATTTATCATCAAAATGAAAATGATCAAAGTAATATTTTGCATTTTCATCCTATTGTTATTTCTGAGAAATTGCCGGAATATAAAATAAAAAAAAAAAAAAAAAATAATAATTTTAATTATTGTTGTCATTTTATATTTGTTTCTTTTATAAATAAATTTTTAGATAATTTTTCGATATATATGGAGAAAAAAGTAAATGGAGTTAATTAGTTCCTCTTAAAGAAAAGGTAATACGAAGAATCTTTAAAATTTTGCAATAAAACCATGAATAGATTATACTTTTACGTATTTTTTTCTATTTTATGTAAATAAATAATAAGAATACTTTTTTATAATATAAAGTGTATAATTTTATTTTTCTTCTGGCAAAATTTTCTCTTTATCCTCCTAATATCATTTTAGTGATATCTTCCAATTTTTCTTCCAAATGGTTATTTAGCGATATCGTCTTCGTATTGCTTTGGAGTATTGCCGTCGGAACACGTTTTCACTCGAAATAAGTTTTTTCCACAATACGAATTCAATTATTGCCGCAATAATTTTTTTCATCCAAGCAATGTATTTGGCGAAACATTTTTCGTATTGTTGTGTTTGCTGGGAATCCAAATATAATATACATACATACATACATACATACATACATACATACATATGTATGTACGTACTTGTTTATATTTTTATCAGCAGAAAGAATATTGGTTATTTTTAGATTTTTTTTGTTGCATTCTGATTACAGTGATGTCTAATATAGTAGTATTTTTATATACTTGATTTTTTAGAATAAATTTTAAAATTATATGAAATTTTTAAAAATACATACTTTTTAAAAAAAGTTTTATGTAAACTATTAACGCATATTTTGAAATTTATAAAATATAACATATTTTGCATAATTAAATTTTATTTTAATTTATTGATTTATTTGAATTTTTATGACTTTTTTAGGAAGCAACAATTGTTAACACAAGAACATAATAATAAATTTTCCAAATAAAAAAGAGATTTTGTTTTTTAATTTCGTAAATTGTTTATTTTTTATCATTTTTGTGAATTAGGTAGAATTTTTTTACATGGCAAACATATATGTGATTCACTATTCCAGCGGGAAAATATGACAGTCCTTAATCACTGCAGGCCTGATATATGAAAATGCCTTTCAAAAAAAAAAAAAAAAAAAAAAAAAAAAAAAAATTAAATAAAAAATAATATTAATAATAATAAGAAAATAAAAAAAAATACATTCCACATTGCCTTCTATGATAATTCCTCAAAGAAAGCCTTTCCAAAAAAACGGTACTAATTCTTCTTTAAATTTCATTGGATGCTTATCAGTAGGTGTATTATAACTCATTAATTAAATTTCTCATTATTTTTAATTACAAAAATTACAAAGCTCATTTAGTCTTATATTAAGTTTTGTTATACTTTTTTTAATAAAATTCGATTTCAGACTCTTTTGAAATGGCATTGTATATAAGAGAGCCTATTTTTTTAGAGCAAGTCCTTGCCTTCTCGCTTCTTTTGGAAGGAGGCCTTGTGGTTGCTAAATAAAGTAGTTAAAAATGCCTCTATAGCCATACTTTGTCCCACTGGGTGTTATAACCGTAATAGACCTGTAAAAAAATGTAATTATTTCAAAAAAATATTATTTAATTTCTCATTTTTTATTTTTTTTTTCAAACGGCAAAAATTTGTATGGAATAAATTCAAATTTAAACAAATTTCCCAGTAATCTTCATACAAATTTCAAACGATTGAAAACGTTTCGTTTTACAAAATGAGGCATTTAGATTAAAATGTATTACTTACCACAAGGTTTTTATTAATATCTCAGAATCCAATTAATCCATTACAATGAAAATTTTTATGGTGCTTGAGGAGACTAAATAATACACCACCACAACATACAGCAGGTCATTATAAAGTCATATGGGGGTCATATTATGTCTGTCCGGCTATCTTTCCTTAACTCCAAACAGTGCTCTATTATCACGGTTTAAATCAAATAAGATATTTACCGTTATTCTTTAACCCAAATGCTTAAATGTTCCTACTGCATTCTTTGGTTCCTACTCACATACATTTAAATGTCATAAATTCTTTATATAATTTAAAATTATAAAATCAAATAACAATAAATTTTAAAATTTAAAAAGAGTTTGCGAAAAATCAAAAAAGAAAAAAAATTAATTATTTCATATTACCTATATAATACTAGCTTTTCTCGGTGCGATTCGCTGCCCCTTTTGATGCGATAACTAATATTTACTTTATATGGGGGCTACCAGTAGATGAAAATTATTTCATCTACTTTTTAAGACTTTTACTCTAATACTCCTTTATATATGCAAAAATTAGTATTTGTTTTAAATGGTGGATATCCTTCCCCCTGGTCCTGTCCGGGACCAATTCAATATGATAAAAAGTAGTTCCCACAAAATTTGAGAGCTCTCATTATAATAGTTCCTTAGATATCGTCGGCACACTGACCAAAAGTGTTATGTGTTTTTGAACAATTACAATAACAAAAAGTTAGCGGTGAAAACGTTGTATGCCCATTACTCGGTTGTTTATAGACCGCTTATAGATCGGGTTTGATGATTTTTAATAGTAACATTCTTATATCAAAAGCATTAATAATATTTTTGAGTACATATCATCAGTGTTGCCAGTTTAGCTTTTTAATGCTAAATCTAGCCTTTTTATTTTGCTTTTACCCTCAAAATTTTCGTTTTAGCTTCTAGTTTTTTTTATAGCCTTTTATTTTTTGATTTTTAAATTTGTCTTAAAAAGACTAAAATCTTAGCATTTGAACAACATAGAAAATAATTTCTTATCTTATATTACTAATTTTATTTTTACAGAATCATTAATTTAAGCATTTTTGTATACTTATTTGCACAAAAAAAAAATCGAGATTATTTATTATTTAGCAAAACATTTCGCCTGCGGAGCTTCATTTTCCAAATTAAAAATAACTTAATTTTATGGACTTATTAAATCGATTATATTTACTTTTTAATATAATTCATTAACCATAGAAAATATTTATGAATATAATTTAAAAAATAAAACTTATAAAGGTGAAAAATCATAAACGTTTTGGATATGCCTCATCAAAAGAAATTATAGTTCAAAAATGACAAAAACATCACTTTAAATCATTGGGTTATTTTTCGTTTGACATATATGTATCCCAAGTTTGACATTTTGTATTTTTGCGATAGTCGTTCTATGTTTTATTTATAAATTTATTACAATAACTTTAAAAATTATCATAATAATAAGAAAAAGAAAAAATAAAAAAGTTTTCAATTAGAAAAAAATCGAACTTTTTTCTGGCCTTATTTTTTAGGGCATTTAGCCTCTTTTTTACCTACTGACAACATTACATCTAGGTTATCGGGGACCTTAATAAATACCATTTAAACCGATAGACAGAGAGACTGAAGAACTAATGTGAAACCATTAGTTACTAACCGTTATTGCCTTTATTGTTATTTTTATTTAGATAACATGCAGATATAGTGAAAAATCACTCGGGAAATTACGTAGTGTATCTTATAGGTCTTCTAGAGGATATCATAAATCAGTTTTAAAAATTTGCAATACACCCTCAAAATTTCGAGTTAATTGCAAAAAAACTGTTTTTGGGTAGGTTCTTGTATAAAAGTATTTCTAATTCTGTTACTCTTTAGCTTATTTTTCTTTTTTGTAATAGCATTGAACATAAGAGGGCATATTTACTTATTTAAGAGTCCTTACCTTTTCGTTTCTTTTTGGAAGGTAAAAGTGAAGGCCTTGCCTCCAATGATACGTCATGTCAAAAATAAATAGTGTTGGAATACGAGTGGTATACCTTAGAATGTCTATTTAGCCCTTATTTTTTCCGACTGGAAAACTGGTGTTTTCAATCGTATGTATTTGTTATATTTTAGTCAAATATTAAAAGCTAATTTTTAAACAACATTTAAAAAAATAAAATTTTTACAGAATTTTTCGAGTTTAACTGCGATTTACTACAATTTTTTCTATATAAGCCTATATAACGATGCAATAATTTTTATGGGCATTTTTGTTGTAACTATAACAAAATTTTTTATTTTCAAATTAGACAAAAGTTGGAGAAAACTTTACATAAGTTTTAAATTTTTCCCTTAAAAAGTAAAAAAGCAAGTAAAAAATATAAAAAACTTTGTCTTAAAATA
This sequence comes from Protocalliphora azurea, assembly GCA_932274085.1. NCBI lineage: Eukaryota > Metazoa > Arthropoda > Insecta > Diptera > Calliphoridae > Protocalliphora > Protocalliphora azurea. The sequence continues at coordinate 4,836,903 of OW026519.1, forward strand.
TATGAAGAATATTTGAACAAAATTTTGAAAATGTTTAATAATTTTTTGGTTTTAAAGCGATTTTATATAGGAATATCTTATTTTATTCTAAACAAAATAGCATTTCAAACTATTCCAACAAATATATATAGTTTTGAAGAAAAATATTAAAAAAATTTACATCAAAGTCAAAATTTCGAAAAAGGAAAGAGAAATAAATAAAAAATGGTTAATAAATGATTACTTAAGTTGAATATATATATAAAATATTGTAATATAGTTAAAGAGCAACGTCCTTCTGCTCGAAATTTTTGGTTTGTTTCGAAACTTTTTAAGATTGCTTTGCAATGTCCTCAAGAAGATGTACAGTCCACATTGGATCATTTTCCGAGTGACTATAAAAATGGACATTTTGTAAAACTATATTAAGTATATATATATATATATATATATATATATATATATATATATATATATATAGTCAATTTCAGCTAACGATGTAACCTTTACAAAAAAAAAAAAAAATTAATAATTTTCACCTTAAAGTTATGCCATTTAAGTCAAATCAATAACATATTAGCTTCAGGATATGTAATTCGAAATCATTCAAATTTAAAAGAATTATTTGCCTCGTCCTTATCTGTTTTTTCTTCGTTTCCCAAAATCCTTTATCGAAATATTGGTTCATCAACATTTTCAATTATAATTTTATTATTATTTTTTATTCAATACAAAAATCTACTCACTATTAAAATTAGTTGTGAAATAAATTGCATAGAATGACCAATATGTATTCTAAAATCATATTATCCAGTAAATAATTTTAGCTTAAATTATTACAATACAAATACAATAATACTCATAAATTTTTATTCAACTTTAACTATATTTTCTACATTTGTCGGATATCGACAATTTTTCGCTAACTCAAGCCATCAAATTGTAAAAAAAAAACAAAAATAAATATAAATGTATTTGAACTTTAAACTTCAATGCTTGTTATTTTCATTAAACATATTTTTCGACACAAGCTACTTTTGTTTTGTAATTTTTTTAACAAAAAGGTAAAATTAAAAATTATTCATTCCCAGCGCACATACAAACATAAATTTGATCATTACTCTTATAAAAAAAAAAAAAAATAATATTGATAATAAAATCCCTTAAATTAAAAATTATATAAGAGGAAAAAGAACATGAATTAGGTAAAATAATATATTTATTGCCACTTGTCACAGCAAATAACATCATCACTCTTCAAGAAACTACTACAAGATGGATGGATGGATAGATGTGCTTCTACTGATCATGTTTATACATAAATCGCAGCATACTTAGGCATATATCAGTATGTATATAGTTGCAAACAAAAAGTTGCAATATCATACTTAAGTTAGGAGACTTTATAAACTTTAATAGAAAAAACAAAAAAATATAAACAAAAAGATGTATTTGAGAAAAACTATTGCATGTTTTCAACAAAAAGGTTTTAAAAACCTACATCAAATGCAAAACTAATCCAGTAGGTACATTAATTTATTTAGGGGCATGCATACAGTTACAGTTTGCTTAATGTGTCGTATTCGTTTTTATATTAATACGAGTATTCAAAATAAAATACATGCAACATATTTACTCATCTACTTCATATAGACTATATGTCACAGAGATCTGTAGTAATCTGTAAAGCAACTTCTATCTAAATATACAGCGCGTGAGAGAATTTGTGTTTAAATATCTATGTATGTATGTATGTGCATTATTTATAGAAGGGAGTTTGTGTGTGCCCTTTTCTACTTCAGTAACAAATATACTGCTACTGTAATGACTTCTTTGAATAGATTACATTGTAATTATTTATTATAGTCTTAGCATTAAAGTTGATAGTTTAAACGCCAACACATTTTGAAAAAGCGATTTATCTATGACTTCGTTGTTGACAGTCTATCACTAGCAATTAATCTTTTTGCAAATCTATACATTATTATTTTTTTCTTATTCATTTATTTTATGCTTTAACAAAAAAAAAAAAAAATCGTTTCTTTACATTTAATACTTTTGTAATTTTATAGTTAAAAATTATTAATAAAAAATCAATATATTTTTATTTTTACTATTTTTAATTTGCAATTGTATTTTTGCTGTCATCTTTTTTGTTGAACAGAGTCAAAATGCAATTGGAGCTCATCGAACATTTCAAAAGACTTCATTTTCGTGTGCTGGTCGACCATCTGGCTATTATGCTGATATTGAAACTGGTTGTCAGGTACAGTAGTAATGAGTGAATAAATTTGTCAGTTTGATGAAACTGTCAAACCAAAATCGTAATTTTATTTATTTTATTATTATTTTTCGCTTAAAGGTCTACCACATGTGTGATGGTCTGGGACGACAATTTAGTTATTCATGCCCAAATACAACATTATTTCAGCAGCGCATGCTAATATGTGATCATTGGTATATGGTGAATTGTTCCAAAGCTGAAAGTGATTATACTGCAAATTTGTTAATAGGTCAGTCATTCAGTCAGTCAGTTACAATAATAATGTAATAAACTTTTAAAATACCACCTAGTGAGCTTTGTATTTGTATTACTAAGACAATTATATATTTGTTTAATATAGAACATTGATTTTTTTTAAACCATAATTACAGGCCAACGTGATAAACCTTTTGTTAATGATGAGGAAAATAATTTACGTACTCCACGACCAGATCTTTTAGATCGCCCTTATGCTCCCGACTACTCAGGCGAATCATTTAGAAATCAATATCAAAAGGCAACAAATTAAAATAAATTTTATGAAATTTTTAATAACTTATCTTCTTCTTACAGTCTCTATCATCAGTGTTAAATCAAATCTATGATCATACAGCTCAAAAAATGAAGGAAAAAGCATTTCAAACAAATCAAAATCAATTGGGAACAGGACAACAAAGATGGAAAATACCTCCACCTAGTCGTATCATATTGCCACCGGCCTATGAGCCTCAACTGGCAGGGGAAAGTAGTACAAAATCTACAACACGTACCTCGTATTATACATCAACTATTACGACCACTACACGAAAACCTTCCACTCTGAGACCCACATCAAATACTAGAAATCAGTCTACAAAATTTAATAATGTAGCTGCCTTACACAATCGACACGATGAACATTTACAATTGGAACATGATGACTTGGGCACCAGTCATAGTACACGTTACAATACATCCGCAGATTTTAACTCAGCCGAAGATCGATTTGCTAAAACACCACAAAAAGCTTCCACACAAGGCAAAACCACCTATAATACAAACTATAATAATGTTTTTACTACAGCGAAACCTGCCACCACTACGAGAAAAACCACATTAAATCCGAAAATAAAAGTACCTTCGAAAATTTATGAGCCACCTTTATTATATCCCATATATAATTTAGATGATGCCAAATCAACAACGACTACCACAACAGCCAGACCCTCATATAGACCATCGACAGCTTCACCTTTTGTAACACGCTTATCGGCCACAACTAGTACTACCACCACTAAAGCTCCCACCCGACCAACGACAGTAGTTGGTAAACCATTTACACGATCATCATTTAGTACAAGCACAAAAGTAAGCACACATCAAAATAATGCCAATAGATTCGATGTTTCCAAATTGACTAAAGAAATCAGAACTCCTGCACCAGCTCAAGGATTTAAACCTCCCACACCCAGACCTCCAGTGAAAAATTCCAATACTGCTCAAAATTCTACATTTAATAAACCCGACAGGGGTAACATAAAACATGAGCAGCCTTCAAAACAATTATTACCACCTTTAACCGACTTTATAACTCATGATGTAGCCACCACCCAAGGACCTCCCATATATTATGAATGGAAAGTACCTTCAGATGGTTTGGAGCCACCAAAACTCGAATCACCCATAGGTGTAGATGGCAGAGAATATCCAGAAACTGTAATCGATTACAATTCAATAAGTACAAATAATGGTTTTATATCAAATTCCCAATTTGGCATTGATCAAAAGAAAAGTAATAATACCTCTAACAGAAAACCAGAAAATAAACAAACAATACCATCCCGTACACCTATGTCGAGATCAGTAAAAGAAACTGGTCAGCCTAAAAGTTTAACTGAAATGAAATCAAAAACCTCTACAACAACCAGAGCGTCCAGTACACAACAATCCAGTAATCCAGGAGATATATTTCAAATACGTAAAGAACTTTCGGTACCTGAATATGCATTTCCCCTAGAAAATGCGGGACGTACTGGTTATTTAGATTCCGATGTATATAATTCATTTCAGTTGAAAATTCCCGAGAGACGTGCCGATACCGATGAACATATACATTGGTATGGTGAAAATCCCAAATGTCCGGAATGTCATCCGTCCTATGTTATACCGGGTACCTGTGAACCCTGTATACGAAGATAGGGTGGATTTTAGATAATAACAGTATTTGGCTAAAACTAAAGTATTTGATTCGTTTTATGTCTTAGTTTTTAAAATAACTCATTAAAATCTTTATTCATACTATACAAATTAAATTGGCATTTCTTCATTAAAAATAAATTAGCTTAAATATAGTACATGCATACAAACATAGGCATTCAAATTTAATTTCTATACAATTATCATTATTTTATATATAAGTTAATTTTACCATATTAGAGTAATTTCTTCAAGAATTTCCTATTGCATAAAATATTGTAGACAACATAAATATATACTTAGTATCTAATAAACATATATAAATACAAAAGAAAAAAAAACTAGGTCTTTAAAATATCTAAGAATGTATATTTTTTTTTTTAAATAAGGGTATTTTCCCGAAGTATATATATATATATATATATATATATATATGGAGAATTGAGAACAGTATATTAACGAAATTTTTACGTTACCCGAATACCCTTATTTGTTTAATATTTAAGATTTTACTTTAGTATTTTTTTTTTGTTACTTTTATACAAATTAAATATTATTTAACATTTAGTTCGATTGGCAATTTTTATACAATTGTTTGTTAAGATGTATGCTTTTTAATAAAATTTAATAAAAACAACTAAATAATTTAAATTATATTAATTTATTTATGGAAAATATGAAGAAGAACTTACCGTATTAAAACATCACCCAATTGAATTTCATTATTCTCATTTCAATTAACACACTTATTAAAAGATCATAACAGGGTTGCAAAATAAAAATGTTTTTCGGTATAAAAATAAATTTCAAATGGTACTTCTTTCACTTTCAGAGTACTAAAATTAAAATTTTTGATAGTTATTTATTTTTAATGAAATGTGGATACCTAAATGAAGGATTAAATTATGATAACAAATGATTTAATGAATTTATTCACGTTAAATTTTATAGTAAAATATAAAGATCTTTATAATTATGGCCCTATTCTTGAAATAAAATAAAAATAAATTGTCAAAGATCAGCTTCTTAAAAGCGAACACTTTAACTTTAGTTATCTTAATACATAATACATCATCTGATATCTTTGAAATTCAGAATATTTTCACTTTAATAAAAGTCAATTTATAGAACATAGAAACTTGTAATTTTTTGCAGTGATTCCATATTTTAGAGCGATTCTCGTTTATAATTTTACAAATTGCAAAAGTGTTTTTATAATGTAGTTTATTTGCCATATAAACTTATTTGAATTGTCTTAATTACATGCGTCATTTTTTGGGGACTCGAACGTCCAAAAAAATTAAAAGTTACTTCTTAACACTAAGTGTAAATCTGAAATCCAACAAAAATTTTCATTCAGAAACTCTACTTTTGAATCGAGTTTTAGAATAACCAACTAATCTTTTAATAGTATCAAATGAATCGAGGGAGTATAATAGGTACTTTTGTATCTCTGGCCCATAATATAAAGCTAAATTCAGATTACGAAAATATTTGACAAAATTTTTACGCAAAATTTTACTTCGATTTCAATTTAATATTTTATCACGCCAAAAATGTAATTTCTTACTTCATTCTTTACTTCCCATTTCTAATCGAAAAACTGCAAAAATTTAAAATTTTGTATTCATCACTTGCCCAAAATATAATTTAACACTGGTCAACAACACAAAGATTGAACATAAGTCGGCCTATTTCTTCAAGTGTTTGTAATTTACATTAGAGGAATTGGATACATACATATGCTCAAATCTGCGATTACAGGAATCAAAAGAAAGCGAAAAACTTTTTATTTTCAAACATTTCCTTTTTTTATTTTTTAACTTTAATTACCATATGGCACCATTTTAGATCTTGAATTTTTGTTGTTTTTCTCCACGAGGTGTTGTTAACATATTTGTTTTGATGCAATTTAAAAAAGTAAAAAATCTAAATTAAAAAAATATATAGGTTTAAGGTCGTATTCTTAAAGGTAAATGTAAATATAGAATTCTCCATATATAGTTTAAAAAATATACGATATATCTCCTCTAAAATATATATCATTTCTTTTCTGCCTAAAATGTTGCCTTTATTCTACCCTATAATATTGTTATACAAAACAAAGAGCAAAGTAAGGAAAATACTTGTTTTCATTATTGTTAAAAATTAGATTTAAATCACATGCTGTTAGATTTTGTAACATAATCTTTTATATTTCTCTTAAATTATTTGCTTATTTTTCATATGAACTATATATATTGTAAAAGAAAAATAAAAAATTATTGCAAAAATGATTCATGAAATCAAGCGATATTCATCATAACCTTTCAAACCGATTCAATTTGAAAACGATCGGTTTTCATCAAATACCTGACTATTCATATTTTGAGCTTTTCAAATCGAATTTAAAAATATTCAGTAAGTAATCATAGCTTTCAATAAAACTGATACAAGAATTAATAATGAATCTATAGAAAAGGATGCAAGGATTTTTTAAGATTTGATAGAAGGCAAAATGGAATGATTTTTTTTGCAGGGTGGATGCATTCACTAAAGTATATAAAAGTATATCAGAAAGTCCTATACTACAAATATAACTTTTTACCAGCGTCTATTTATCTCAAATTGCATAGAAATGTTCATAATTTCCAATCCTCTTAGCAGAAATAAAGAAAACTAAAATTTTTTACATAAATATGTATATATATATATATATATATATATATATATATATATATATATATATATATATATATATTACAAAACTTGTTTATTAAACATTTTTATTTATTTTCTTTTAATTAACACAACTTAAAATGTTTTTAAATGTAGGTTTTTTTTATAAATGTGTATTTAATGCAATATTTTTTTTTAATTTTTATTTTTTATTTTTTGTCTAATATTACAAAAATGCTTAAATATATGGTATATAAAAAACGCTTTAGCAATTCGTATATGATATTTGAAAATTATCATGTGTTTGCTTTTCTTTTGCAAAAATATAAACGAGTTAATGAATTTTGTCAAAAAAAAAAAAAAAAAAATATTTACAAAAAGAAAAAATACTAAAAAAAAGTCTAAAATTAAAATAAATTAAACGCAAAATAATTTCAAGCTAATAAAGTTAATAAACTAAAATCGAAAATTAAATATAAAATAATATTTATCATAAAAAAAAACAAACTATTTCGAGTTTCTTTAAAAAATTTTCAAAATTAATTGAAAATAACAATTTTTTTCTGTTTAAGGCACTTAACATTTTTCTAAATATAATTTTTGTTTATTTGCAATTTAAACATTGTTTTTTTTTGTTTTTTTTTTGTACATGCTCTTTTTTTAAACAAAAAAATTTTAAATAAAAATTTTCAAAAGAAAACACAACATTATAAACATGCAAATATTTTAGATCATAAAAATGGTAGACAATATATAAATAGATAATAAAGTGTATGTAGTTTTTAAGATTACAAGAATTCTTAATACATATTTCAAGTAGAAATTCATTTAATAAATACAGAGTAAATATATTACAAAATAAACTTTTAAAAACTACAATATAATTTATTCAACTGCCTTACAAGATTCTAAAATTTTTCTTCAATAATGATGTTTTTTTTATATCATATTCATTATTACATGCATTATGTATTTCGAGTTTGATGTGTGTATGTATGTCTAGGTTATGTGTATATATTGTCCTCTTAGTGTTTTTCTGCCATTCATTTTGACTTTGACTAGCATTACTTACAAATTATATATCGATTTTGAGTAGAATATCTACTACTTTTACAAAAAAAAAAAAAAATATTACAAAAATTTCTTAAATATTTTGATTGGTATTTTAAGGGATCTTTTAAAAATTGTCTCTCATAATTGGTGACGTCACTGTTGCTTTACATGTAACTGGATCATATAAATATATACTTGGAGTCCATAAGGCAGCACATGATTTGTGTTCTTTTTCAACATCTGTTTTCCATGGTAAAGATTTGGGTTTATTTTTATTAATGTTACACATTAATTCTATGCTCTCATCTTGGGCAGAAGGTTGAGCCACCAGAGCAATTTTATGGGGCAAAGTAATATCAACATGAGTGATGACAGCAGCCTCGTGTTTACTATTGTAATAGCGGTTGGTTAAATAGCCATCGGTATAAATCTGGAAAATATATAAAATCCTGTTGTAAATAATTTGCTTTTAAATGTCTGCTTAGTGGTATAGAATCAATAATTACCTCATAACCTCCAATACCACAGCAATCGTGGATTATCCACTTGACATATAATGAATTGGCACCGAGATCAGTGACTTCAGTAATGGTAACTGGAAAACTTTCATGGGCACAAATTCCTGATTTGGACTTGCATATGTTCTGTAATTGTAAAAAGAATGGGGAAATCTATTTAAAATCTGTTAACTTTGCACAATTTAATTTACCTTTTCAAATTGTAATTTACGTCTTGCATACTCCATGGCATCTAAATCCATTATTAGTGAATCGATGAAAAATTTCTTTCAAGTATATTAAATTTAAAAATCAAGTTTAAAAAAATTTACTGAAACTAATTTAAGAACTTACCATTTCTTCGGGAGAACCCTCACCTTCTTCAAGTTGTTTTACTGCGGCCAAAGCCATACGTTCACCAGGGACCTCATCCACATCATATTTCTTTTTTTTACGGCTTTCAGCTCTTATTTCCTTGGCTAATTCGAATTCGTCTTCCATAAACTCGCTTTCATCTTCATGATAATTCGAATCAAATTCTTGTTCTGATTCATTATATCTAATGATTTGTTTAGGATCACCTGGAGTTGGTCTATCGATTTCTGGCAGAAAGTTGTATATACGTCTGCCGGTGGATGGTGAGGTTTCTGTTATATATGGAGATCTTTCTATCTCTTCTGTAACTTGAAGTGTTTCGTTTATTTCGTTGATAACATTTAGAGAAGTTTTGTCAAGTTCTACACTACATTTGTCAGCTTCTGCAATAGGTTTACTATCCTCGGGTGGTATGATCTCTGAAGTTTCTACTTGATCTTCAGAAGGTTTAATAAGTGGTTGCAAATTTTTATCATCACGCACATCTGTAGTTTCTAAATTTCCTGCAACATTTTTAAGTAAATCCGGCCAACTAGGTTCTTCATCATCATATTCCATCAAACAATCTTGACATGGTTCATAGTGTTCATTAGGATCAAAGGGTATTTGCTCTGCGTAAATGGGCTGCATTTCTTCATCAACATGTACACTATCTTCTCTTTGCTTGGGTTCTTCATCATCGTATTCTAACAAACAGTCAGGATGTGGTTCATTGACATCGAAAGAAGCTAAACTCCTTTTATCCACATAACGAGGATGTAATTCTTCATCTACTTCTTCTTCTTCTTCCACATTTATTCTATTGTCTAAATTTCTAGGTGTACCCGGCCAGCTAGGTTCTTTATCATCATGTTCCATTAAACAATCCTGACATGATTCATTAGGGTTAATAGGTGTTTGTTCGTTATACATGGGTTGTATTTCTTCACCTATGAGTAAAATATCATTTATTTGCTTAGGTACTCCATCATCGTATTTTGACAAACACTCAGAGCTGGGTTTAGTAGCATCAAAGGAATCTAAAAGCTCTTTATCTACATATCGAGGATGTAATTTTTCATTGACATCTTCTATTTTTATTCCAACAGTTTTACTTTTTTCAGAACACGAATATGGACAATTTGCTTGTTTAAGCATCTTTTTTAAAGAACCATGTTTGGGACAAATATTACTGATATTGGAACATATACATAACAAATTATCCGGCACTTTATCAAGAGTTAATAAACTCTTGTTACCGCTAGAACAATCCTTAAAACTGTCCGTTTCTTCATAAGCAAAGGGTTCTGGTATTCGCAGTTCATCTGTGGTAGGAGCTGTTAAGTTGTAAGGCTTTATTAGAGGCAAATTAAAAGGTCTGTCTTGAACCGAAGCCATACCATATGCATAACATAAACATGATGGAGGCCAAGTTAAAGGAGGAAATGGACAAATAGGTGGAGGCGTTGAGTCTTTGTCCATATGTTCAACTTTCACTTCGGACTGTTTTGTTGTTATTTTACTAGATTTTTCATCCAAACTAGATGGAGGTACTCGGGTAATGCGCAAGGCTTCATCTCGTATGGGATTATCCTTGTTTATTAAATGCACTACTTCATGTAGTAGCTCTAAAATAACAAGATTCTTATCAGTTTTAAAATGTTTACGAGATGGTAATTTTTGGAAAATTTTAGCTGTAAAAGAATTATCATCATCAGAATCATCCGAACTACATGAATAGTATTCTTCACACTTAGAGAAAGGGGACGAGTAATTATAGCAGAGATGTGGTTGCATTTTTTCTGTTTTCGAAATTGGAGGTGCTGTAAGAATTGGTTTTTCAACTTTTGACTGATGTTTAATTTTTGCCAAAGGCATTTTTCTCTCTATCGAGTTATATTTTAAATTTAATTTAACAGGAAAATGATCCGATGATAGACTACTAGAACTTGACGATGTTATATCCAATTTTTTGCAAATATATTTCGGTTTGGTTGTTCTTAACTTTGAAGAGGTGGTTGTGGTATTAAAGGAAGATTGTTCTAGACGCTTACATTTAACGCAACATTCAGGTCTATTTATATCACTTGTTTTGGCAACTATTGAGGGACATTTTATCATAACGGTGCACATTTGAGATTTTGCTTGACTTGTTTGAGAAGAATTTGAGGGACAAAATTTATTATAACAATAGCTTAAATTCTGGTTATTTCGGTTAAAATAAGCTTGGGATGACTTTTCTGAGGTTTCTGTAAATGAAATCAGAAATAAATAATAATTTTTAGTTATAAAGTCTTAAGTAAATTATGTTCAAAAAAATATATAAAGAAATAAAAGAAAATTGAAAAATTAAAAATATTAGTCTTTAAACAGATAATTTAATTTTTATTTAATAATTTTCTTATTTAATCATCCTTAAATAACAAGTTTGTGTTAACTTTTGTTAGTGAATTTTCTTTTTTATGTATTTCCTTGACATCTTCCAAAAGAACTTCTTCAACTTGTTTGTTTTTCCTTAGATTTTTATTATGATCCCACATTTCACAGCCATAAAATTCTAAATATTTTGCCTCGGCCTTTTCACGACAAGGACAAATATCAAAATATGAAGCCTGACTACAAGCTGAGTCATATTTGCTGATGCCTTCAAAAACTGTGGTGCGATTACGACATTTGCACACCTTAATTTTACTATGACGAAGAACATCTTCCAAGCTGGCTCTAGCTGGAGGCTTCCAGGGGCACAAACAACATCCACAACTCCCTGGACAAAATATCCGATCATTTTCATCAATTAAAGGACTTGGTTCGAAACGGCATTTAATACAGACATCTAAATCTTTGTGTTGAGGATAAGCTATGCGATAGAACTTTTTGAGTGGTTTAGTTGAAGTCTTTGGCTTCTCCAAATCACATATACATTTCAGTTTATTTTCGCAAATTAGGGAAATTAATTTAGCATTTGGTTTTTCCATAAGTTCTTTAAATTTTTCTTCAGTTAACTTTTCTCTTTCACAATTACAAACATTGGTTTTAAGGGCTGGATCATTAAGAGATTGTAGGGAAATGATAGGAGAAAATAAAGCTAATGGTGACACCGTATTCTTTTCTTCATCTTTAGTTACTTTCTTAGATTCCATTTTACTATATTGCTCCGTTCGTCGTTGTGCGAAGAGAGTTGTTATTATTACGTCCTTACACTCACACTCTTTGGATTTTTGCATTGAACACCAGCAAGAGGGCATGTAACCTTCTTCGAATAAGGATAATGAACTTGTTTGGGTACTTTTAGAGGTAGAGGTAACCTGTATAGTCTGATTCTTATTCGATTGTACAGAGCGCATTTGCTCTATGGGAGCTTCTGAATTTTTAGTATAAGTTTTCAAATGAATTTCTAATGGTATTTGTATATAAAGAGTTTCTGTCTCAGCGCATAACTGATCTCTTTTAGTCTTACACTTTTGTTTGTAATCTTTGTTGCTGCTTGGAATTTGTTTTTCTTGCAAAAAATTAGTTACATATTGACTTAAAATATTTAACTGTTTTAATTTATTTTTAAACATACAAACATCCTCCCTTTGTTGAATAACTAATTTAATATCTGAATCAATGTCTTTACTTTGACAATTTTTCCTACAGCTATTACACATGAATTCATACTCACTAGCAGGAATACCATTTTTCTCCGATGATGTAGTCGTTATACTAGGTGATATTTGGGTTTCTTGATCAAGTTTATTCCAAGAAGTCTCGAGTTTCTTATCAATTTCTTCTATAGAGGATGTTTGTAAAGAAGAATCTTCTTTTTGCTGATGTCTCTTTGGACACGACGAACGATCACAACAGAATTTATGCATATCGGCTTGAGAGGAAGGAAACATATGGCAGCACAGGGAATTAAATGTTTCTAGGGTTTAAATTTAGCTTAACGAATGAGTTGGACGTAAATTGACACAAATTTAACACAAAAAAAAAAAAAAGAAAATATTTCAAAATTGGAAACAATACAATTTTTATATTAAACGTGTTAAATAATGAAAATTTTTCAATAAAATAATTTTATTAACGTTGGTGAAACAACAAAGGCAGTGCAATGTTGTCACAATAGAAATTCAAAAAGTCTCCAAAATTAAGGGTTTTCCATAAACTAAGGAAAGATGATGGAAAGATTTTAGATATTATTATAGTTCGCGTGCAAATATAGAATAAGCATAACAAATACTATTTTAAGTCCTTTTATTATATTTACGAATGTTATATAATCGGGAAAATGGACAAACTGATGTCAGGATTTTCATTACCTTGTTTTATATGTTTCACTAACTGAACTGAAATGATTTGATTCGTAACATGAATTAATTAAAACAATTAGCAGATTTGATCGCATTATGGTTGCAGTAGTAAAAAATGTTTGACAATCTTACTAACGTTAATGTAAAGGGAACCAAAAATTAAGTACTAATCCAGATTCTCAAGAGGATGATAACATATAATTCAACGAATTATTCAATTTGGTGACGGATGTTATTTGTGACAGAAAACAAAACGTTTCCTTTTCACCAAAGAATACTTTCAAACTGCAGAATAAATACAATCTTTACACACAACTTTGCCTTAACAGAAACTTCTTCAAAATGCTTTGCCGTAAGAATAAAAATCAAAGGAGAAATATTTGTAAAACTTGATACTAGAAAACTATCAAAGTCTTAAAAAAAAGACAATTTAATGTCCAATAAACCGCCAGTGATGGATAATTCGAAAATTTTTCGCAAAATTCTCGGTAATCGCAAATACTCCGATTTGAACTTAATTATGGAGAATTAGTCTTAAAATACCTTAAGATTGAAGCTCGAATCTTTAAAAAATAATTTTCTTTATTTCCGTTTCGATTTTGTAATTAAAACTTTTGAGGTCTGAGTAACGAGAAGAAAAATTTTCCGATTCTACTGTTGGACTCTAATAAATGAAACAGATTCCAAACAATACGATCGACTAAGTTTGGCTTCTATTCAAATTTGATTTATCACTTTTTATTGAATACTAGGGTGTATTACAAATATTTCTCCTTTTTGTGTGTAGGGTATTATTGTTGATGTTGACATCTCGAAAACTAGAACCATTTTTGAAAATAGTAATTAAGATATGAATTCAGCATTCTAAACAACTTTAGAAATTACTTTCGATTGTTCGAGTCCTAAACCTTATATATCTAATTAAGGGTTTCATTCTTAATCAAAGCATTACTTAGATCATAGACTATTTTTTTTATATAAAGATATTCACAATTCATTTACAATAACAATTATCAAAACGTCGAACACGTATAGACAATACAAACAATTTCATTATAACTACAATTTGATTTTTCAAGTATAACATAGAATTCTTGTTGATTTTAACTTTTAAATAATTGGGCAAATTCCAGGCCACTTTTTCTCTTAACAGGATAGTAAACAGTACAATAAAATTCAGACTCCCTCTTGAGATTATGGAAAATCATTAAACGTTCATTGATTTCTGTTTCGATTTTTTGCAGCATCTAAGAACGCAAAAGACAGCAAATTAATTAAAATTAACAGAAAATATGAAGAAACAATGAAAAATCATAACTAAAAATACCAACCACTATTTTTTGAGGTTTGAACATTTGTTCTAAAATATGCAAGCAATTCATGACATTAACAAAATCTTCATAACTATCTAAGGACGTACTATTCATAATATCTGAGTTAGATGACGCAACTGCTGCTAAAATCTCTAAACCTCGACGAAATTCCATATCGATTTCCCAACGTTGTGCGATTTTCATATTGAACACAGAAGAATTGAGAAAAAATTTAGTATTTGTAGCCGAAGTTTTTAATAAATCTAAGAAACAGCGTATATGCTGCGGTATTGAAGCCATTTGTAGTTCTACTGCTATTTCATCATTAACTTGAATACAACTATCACTTTTTTCTATAAAGGTGTGGGTAGCTGTATCTTTTGTTTCAGCTTTTACTTCACATTCAATACTGATATCTATTTTTTCGGAAATTTCTGTAGTAAATTCCACATTTTCAACCAATTCTTCTTGAAGTGAATGAAAACTACCATAAGATATATTACGTTGTAGAACTTCAGATGCATTGACGTCTAATTCGGAAGCATCTTGAAAAATAGCCGTTTCTTGATCATTGAATAGATACGAAACCATGCGGTTTATTTTAAGATGTAAACTACTAAGTCTTCCACGGGTCATACGTTTTTTGGCAAAACGTTTACCTCGTCTCATCCTACAGGACTTTTGCTTCTTGGGATCTTGAGAATCTAATTTTAATTCTAATGTCTCCTGAGGCTTTGCTAATTTGCGCAATTCTGAAGGTACTTCACTTATAGCTTTCTTTTGGGAACAATTAGGCAACATATTTTCATCAATAAGTATTTGTGGCATGAAAGCCATGCCAACAGTTATATTCATTTCCGAATCCTTTTTTTCAATTTCTTCATTACTAAAGCGTTCTTGTTTTATTTTTGTATTTTCAAAGTTGAGATCTTCTATAGATTGATTATTAGGTGTAGAAGTAGCTGATGGTTTAATAATAGCAGCATCCTGAGTGAAATTATTTTTATTCAAATTGTTTTTGTTTTCAGTAACATTATATTCCTCATATTTTTGATTCTCCGTTTTAATGGCATCATTTTCAATTATATTCTCATTTTTAGTTTTATTTCTAAATGTTTCTAAATTATCATCGCTTACCTCTTCTTCTGGAGCATCACCTTGTAGCAAAGTATCGGCCAACTTTTTAACATCACGAGCTATGGTTTTGAATTGTTTTTGTGTGGGTAGCATGCGTTCACAATCCTTTAACAAATAAATAATTTAAATAAACTTTTAATGTAAATAATTGCATTTTTACTTACCCCCATATGCCTTAAAGCTTGACCTAATCCTTTACTGGCAGTTTTTAGATCTTTAATATCTTCCCGCTTAAAACGTTTCGATGGTGAATCGCCCAATTCATCAGCCAGACTATAACCCTCCGAACGTTCCAAACGTTTTTCCAATTTTTGACAGATTTCATCTTTAGTTCTAATTTCATCTGTCAAACATCGAATTTTCTCTTCACTTTCCTTCAAAGTTTTTTCCAAATTTTGTATTTGCAATTCCAATGTGGCTACCTCTTCCCTAAGTTCGCCATTTGTTACTTCGATGTGAAGAAAGTCTTTTTTCAAATCAAACATTTGTCCCCGTACACTTTCCAATTCTTTTTTGGCTTGACTTTCGGTTTCTTGTTGAAGTTTGCGCATAAATGTCAACTCATCAATTAGACTCTTGTTGCGTTTCTTTTCGTTTTCAAGAGCTTCTGTGAGAGGTTTCTGTTGCTCTCTTACCTGTTCGTGTTGTTCTTTGAAACGTTCAAATTCAGCTACCATTAATTGATGGTCTTCTTGTAGTTTTTGGTGATCCTTGGATACTCTTACCAAACAGGTCTTTAAACCTTGTTCGGCTTCTTCGAGTTGACATATTTTCTCATTGGCCGAGCGGGCATCCTCTCTTAGACAGTCTTGCAATTTTTGTATTTTTTGCTTAAGACACATTTCTTTAGCACGACATTGCTCTTCACGTTCCTTATACTCTCTTTCGAGATCTACCCAATGAGAATCAGCTGATTCCATGGCGGCATAATGACGTGTGTTAAGTTCTTTGATTTGATGTCTCAAACATTTGACTTCTTCTTTTAAGTACTGTAATTCTCTCTCATGACAATTGCAAGGTTCAGCTGATTTCAAGAAATTTTTCTCAAATCCACCGGCTGAGAAACGTGTGGGTGAGTTGGTTATATTCATGTTAGAGCCTTCATTACCCATGCCCTCGTTTAAGCTTCCTGTGCTCACAGTGGCGTTGGCAACTTGATAATTTTGATTTTGCACTTGAGCCAACGTGCAATAGGTATTGCAAACCAGCAACAATGGCAAAGTGTTGTGTAAAAATTCTAAATTCTCTTTGGCCTTTTGCTTGTCCTCTTCCAAATGACGTATTTGGGTCTCACTTGTAGCTAAATCGTCTCGTAATATTGAACACTCTGAGTGACAGTCTTTGTACTTGGCACTTAGTGCCTCTCTGGACATTTCCAGTTCAACGTTTCGTTGACTGAGAATCTCCAACTCAACTTCGAGTCTCTGCAAACGAAGTCTAGTATCGTTTTCAGCCTCCTCAAATTCACACTTTTCCTCTTCTAGTGTAGAATTTTCACTTTCCAAAAATTCAACTCTATCTCTTAGTTCATTCACCTCCTTTTCGAGAAGAATTTCGCGTTGTAAACGTTCGGCCAGTCTTTTGGCTTGCACGTCACCGGAACTTTCATAGATGAGCACTTTGCTCTCGAGTGCCGCTACGCGTTCTTTGTAATATTGCAGGCGCTTTTGTTCGGTTAAATTTGAAGAATTTTGTTGTTGTACAGGTACCTTTTTGGTGGGAGAATTGAATAGATGATGCGTAGAATAATTCGAAATGCCACTGTCCTCAAAATCGGTTTGAGTACAAACGTTATTCTCGCTGGTATCACTATAGAAGTCCGATTCCACAAATACACCACTTTCGCTTAGACTGTTCGTCTGCCAGGGTTGACAGCGTACTTTGCGTGGCGAATCTGTGGGTGTATTGTGTGGTGCTAGTTGTTGGCTATTAGTATAAGCTGTAGAACTGTTATAGGGCTGGACGGTGGCAACAATGCGTGAAGGAGTTATAGAGTTCGATGAATTACTATTGTTAACTTTTGTTGAACTTACACTACTAATGTTATCATACGTTGAACGGGCACTGGAAGTTGATGTGGAAGATACTGAACTATAATCAGATATACGCGATTTGACCTTTAATTTTTATTTCGATATGAAAAGAAAATATAAAAAATATAAAAAATATATTATATATATTACAAATTACAAATTATATGTAAATATTTTTAATAATAAAATTTCGTTAACTATGAAATGAATTAAAAAATTAAAAAAAAACAAATAAAAATGAAATGTCGAAAAAAAATATTTAGGGTATTCTTATTTTAAGATTTTATTTTATTTTTTACGTACCAAATCCAAGCTACTGGCCTCATCACTCGATGATGTGGCATTCAATGAATTGGGTCCACTTCTTGGTGTTAAAGCATCCAACTGCTGCACCAAATTCAAGACCTGTTGCAAACAATGCTTTTCATCTTCTTCAAGTGAGGGTTTTTTCAAAAGATCTCCTAAACGCCTACATAAATCTTCATTTGATATATCGATCAAATCATCATGATGGTGTTGACTCTGCGGCGATATTATACCCGAATCAAGTTGTATACTGGCATTTTGACTGCTGTGACTGTTATTGCCGAATAACATTTCGAATGGATCTGGTTTGGTGTTATTACCCGGACAGGACCATAGATTTTGTGTGATAGTGTTAGCTACAGCGGTAGTTTGCATGGACTCCGATGAAGACTCGGATGTGGGATTTGTGTGGCTTTGAAGCGACCACTGCAAAAAGTGAAATTTAAAAAGTATAATTAGATTTTATAATTAAAATTTATAGAAATGAATTAGATCTACTTTCTACTTTCAAAAGTTCGGAATAACATACATATGTTAATGTAACGATAATCTACAATCAATTGTTTTTGTAAAAAAGTGTATAGCAAAAGGGTTTAAAGTCAAAACCTAGCTCCCATCGAGAGATATAAAAATTCACAAAAATGCACAAATTTTCAAATATTCTTTTCATAACAAGCTCAAAATTGCGTATCTTTTGAGACCTAAGTATATGGAACCTATGAATTTTCAATCGCTTCACAGAGTCACATTTAGCTAAATTGGAATGACAAAAATACATATCATATATTACATATACATAAACATATCATATATTACAGAAAAAAAGCTGAATATTTTAAAGTGTCTATATTGCAAATTATTTAAACATTTTTTGAATAACTAATGCAACTTTAACTGAGTACATCTCAGTAAATACTACAAATATTGATATGTTTTTTTCTTTTTTGGTATGTAATAATAAATGTATTTTATTAATAATTTTTTTGGGTGTGGTCAGATCTTGTCACGCCTACCTTTAAAGTATTGTTTTTTTTTTTAATAAAATTTATTAAAATATGTCCGAAATTCAAACGAAATTGGAATGACAATGATTGTACTCGCCCATTTCAGTTGGGATTGTTTACGGCCTTATCTATTAATAGAATATAAAATTTTAAGTGCATTAACTCCAAAACTGGATTTTTGTCGTTGTAAAAGTTCCATTTTGTAGCACTGTGCGCTGATAGAGAGCTAGGTTTTTATTTTAAACCCCTTGTTTCTAATGGGAAATTTTTTTCGTTTTTGCTATACAACTTTCCTCTGACCCACCCTAATATACATCCTTATATCCATATTAATATTATAAAATCAAGTGTGTGTTTGCTTGTTTGTGACACAATCACGCCTAAACCGTTGAATCAATTTTAATGAAATTTTAAATATAGATGAATTTTAAGATAGAAGGAACTATAGATTATAAATAAATTGCATATTGCTGGAAATGGCGAAAATATTGCAGATGTTGAGCAGTTTAATTTTTTCTTAATATTACGATGAAAAATTAAGTTTTATTAGAAGAAGCATTAAGGGAAACATCGTTTTTATGGGACATACAGCTTGTATATTAAAAAAATAAAGTTTAGGTTTGTTTGTTTGTGTATCAATCACGCTTAAACAACCGATCTTCATGAAATTGTACACACAGATAGTACCAGAACCGTAGGAACTTATATTAGGTCTCAATTGGATGCCATACCCACATTTTACTACTACTTTTATAAAAAAGTCATTTTCTAAATGTTTCACATTATTACTGAAAAGATTTTTTGAACTTTTACAGATAGTACATATACTGGAGCATGTTATAGTCTATGTTAGATTTTGATTGGATGCCACGCCTATATTTTAAGCCTACTTTTTAAAAAACATTTTCTTCAATTTTCCACAGTAATACAAAAACGATTTACTTAAAATTTTGTACATATATTGAATTTCCGATTTAAGTTAATATATACCGATAAATTTATACACTCAAGATTAATCAAATCTTTTAGTTAAAATCTTTTTAAATTCACTATGAGAACATCAGCAAATAATAATGAGAAGTTATGTGAGAGAGAGAACGTAAGAAGGATGAGAACTTCGAAAATCATCAGAGAAAACAGTGACCTTAACTTTGGCAACTTCCTTGTAAATCAGTTTGTGTTTTATTTTGAGGTTCTACTGTTTATTTTATTACAATTAGAACATCATTAACATTTTATTTAATTTTAATTGTATTATGAAATTTTCTTTAACGGTTTATAGATTTCAACTTAAAATTATTCTGTTTTCAATTTAGGAATTACATTTAAAGTAACCGTTTGCTTTTTTTATTATTTATATACTTTATTATTTTTTTATTTTTATTTTTTGTTACTGTTAACAACATTAATTACAAGAAGCATTTAGAATTTTAATTATTAATAATAAAACGAAAATATTCTTTTGTTTGTTTAATTAAGAATACTAGAAAAGAAATGCATGTAGAAATTTATAAATTATGAGAAATAAAAATGGATTAAAAATTCTTTAACAAGGTGCTAATGTATTCTTAAGGGAGTTACCAACATTATGTCATGTAAAATGAAAATAATTTTAATTTAATAGATTTATAAAGATTTTCTTTTTGCTCACTTTGAAAGTTTTTTTTTTTTTTTTTTTTTTTTTGTAATAAATTAAAAATTGGGAAAATGTTTATAAAATGAAAAAAGTAAAGAAAAAAAGTAAAACTTTCCAAATAAAATTATGCCCAATTAAAACAATATAAATATATTTATACTACAAAGAAACAAACATATGTAAGTAGTTTAATGTATCTTTAAGTAAATATATTTTTAAAGGTATAAGACGTAGAGTTAAATAAATATGCAACAGTATGTGCATACGCTTGGTTAGTTTTAAATAGTTTTTTTTTTATAATTTTATTTTTTGTTTCATTTATTTTTTCTCCATAATACTCGTAGTTATAACGCTTTGCTGGTGTTTTAGATAATGTTTAAAGGCGATTATGGCTGTAAATTATATTGAACTTTTGTTGTTGTTTTTTAGTTTTTCTAGGATTTTATTTTATTTTACTAAAATCTAAACTTAAGTGAAGTCTTCATTTATAAATGTGAATTTTATTTTATTATTTTCAACTTCAATGGTTTTTAAGGTCTCTTTTGTTAGCAATTTTATTTTTATAATTTTTTTTCTTTTACGTGTAAGAGAAAAAAAATCATTAATAAAATAACAATTGAAAGCAGGTTACTAAACATGCAAAATAATAACAAAAATTAAAATCTTTAAATTCTTAATATAAAATTAAACTAAAATCATCAATTTATCGTTATCTCGATTTTTATATAAAATTTCAAAAAAACCGTTAAAAAGATGTTTTTTTTTTTTTTTTTTTGGCCAAAATATATGGAGTCATTTTGTATGATGAAATATTTAACATTTGAAAAACAGTTTACATTTAACAAATCTACTAAACAACAGCGGGGGAGCATTAGAAATATATATGTTTTCTTGAGAAAGTAAAATACCAAGAGGAGTATTTCCAAGTTGTGTTCTGTTGCAAAATGTTTAATTAATAAAGACTTCAATAATTCTTATTATGAATTCATAATAAATACTCAAAGTTTGCACAGTGGTATGAAGAGCTAAAAATAATGCATAGAATGTTCAAATTTTATTTAAATAAATTTTTATTTGTTATTATTTTTTATTAATTAGTATTCTTTAAGCAATTTGATGATTAAGTCATGTAAGATTTATTGAGTACGAATTTCTTTGTATATTTGAAAATGATGTTTTACATATTAATTATAAAGTTTTTTTTTTTACTTTTTAGTTTTATGAAATCTATGTTTTTTTTAAACATTTGCAGATTTTAAGACAGTAGCTGTTTTAATTTCTAAGCAGAATTTGCTCTTTAATATTGGCAGCTGAATGAAAAGTTATTATGTCTCTTTACCAGTGGTAACACTTTTATGTAGATAAAACATAAAATTTGCACAACATTTTTTCTGACTAAAACTCTTATTAAATCAAACATTCTGTTAACTGAAATACTAAAAATTTTAACAATATATTATTTTAAAAACAACTTAAAGATTTACATAAAAAAAAACTTAATGAATCATATTTTTTTTTCCAAAATGCACATTTAAGCTCATAAAAATATATAAACGCCATGTTTTATTTTTCTAACATTTGTCTTCATTAATCTTGGCAACAAAAGACAAATTGCATTGTTTTTTTTATTGTTAAATATTAAAAAATACACACACACGCTATAAAATATCACAAATATTAATAAAGTAAAAATAAAAATCAAAATACTAGTTTTTAATTAATAAACAAAATATTTATAAAATTAAAGCTACTAGAATTCTATTTCGAAAGAATAATAGCAGAAAAAAATAATTAAAATTTTAATTGTTCATAAGAAGAATTTTTTTCATAATCGTCACAATTACAATTGACATCAACATGATTTCTATTTTTTTGCACAATTTACTGAGCAATAAGTATAAGTTTTGAAGTTGATTTATGGTCATTGGTTTTGCTATTTAAATGAATATTTATTATTTGATTAAGCTGGCTAAACAATAAAATAGAAACTAAAATAAAAATTATAATAAAATAATAAAAAAAAATATTAACGTATTAATTTGCATAATAACGTAAATAATTCTTTATTCATACACATGAACGATCGACCAATTGAGTGATAAAATGAATGTGTGTTAAATAAAGTAAAAATTTTTAGTGAAATGTTTGTTTGAAAATTAAATTGTTTGTTAGAAACGAAAATTAAATAAATAAAAAAAAAAAACAAATGATAGACATTGACTATTTCCTTTAACACTATAATAAATTTCAATCTTAAGTTGCAATTAAATGTTTTTTTTTGTTTTTGTAGATAATTAAAAATAATTAAAAAAAATCTATGGGGGCAGTTTAAATTGTTATTTTTTGAGATACTAAATCCAAAATAAAATTTTGAAATTTGTTTTTTTATGTCGACCACAACTTTATTTTTTTATAATTTGCTTATTAACATGTTTTAGATTAAAAAATTACAAATTAAACTTGCAGTTTAATTTATAAATTTATTGACTTGTCATTAATCGCCAAGCAGGAACGTATCAAAGAAAGGATATTTTACGTAAAACTGAAAGGTTTTTTTTAATTTAACATGTAAGATGTAAGAGATTATATAACCCCATTTTTTTAATTTTATCCCTTTTTGTATTAAGTTCCTAAGCGTCTCTGCTTAGTTATCAAGATTTAAAAATTGTATGCATAAATAATAATTTATTTTTCCATTGCAGTTTATTTTTTTTAACTTTGTTGCTTTTTATGCTTACATAATAATCTTAATATAATTATCAGGTATTATTGATTTAATAAATTTATTAACTTAGATTTATATAAATATAAAAGATTATCATCGTATTTGGGTGTGGACATATGTTAAATTATTTAAATTCATCATGATTGAAAAATGACTCAAGTTTTCAGTTTTTTATGCTTCAGATTTTTAATTGATATTGACCCAAATCAGATCAATCATATAGAATTATAAATGAAAATTCTAATAAAGTGCAATATAATGAACCTCCAAGTACTTAATCGTATTAATCGTATAATAAACAAATTGTAAATAGTACATTTATAAAGATTCTTTTATTAATAATATAAGGAGAAACAAAAGACTTAAGATAGAAACTGTATTCAATTGCTGTTAGGAATCATTGATTTCAAAATAAATTTTAGCTCTTTGAGTAGTTATAACGAAAAGTTATTCTTTCCAATTATCATTTTTGAAGATATCAAACAGTGGGGCCAATAGCAAAAACAAAATTGGTAATAAATCTATATATTTTAAATTACTAATCGGATCGAATTAAAATGTATGACAAAGTTGTAGGTTAGGATGTAGTATTTAAAAAAATAATATTGCAGTCATTCTGTTGTAACACCCGATGATCTACAGCATGTCAAAGTTATCCACCTTGATCGGGGAAAAAACTTTTAACTTTTACAAATTATGATCGATTTCGATCATTTTAAATTTTTAGCTTTGACTTTTTTGCTTTCACACTATTAGATTCTACAGCATAAAAGTGAAAATCTTTTTTAAAAATACCTTGTAATTCCCAATATATTTCCAAATAATATGTTAAACATTTTTTGGAATTATCTCAATTCGTTTACCTGTGAGAAATTATGAAAGCCTACACTTTGAAATGGATAATGGATGATTTTTTCAAAAACTCTTTTACTTTTTTCTCAAATCCTAATTAATAAAAAAATATTTTAAAAGATAAATGTTCCAAAATGGTAAAAAAAAGAAATTTCAATTTAATTAAGAGTGACACTCTACGTGTAGCACTGGTCGAAAATAATAAATTTTTAAACGAAATTTCAAGTTCATCGAACTAAAAAAAAGGTCACGCGAGATTTTTCTTATTAAAAAAAATTGTAGTACATATACATATATAGATCGATCGATCGACAGGATAGCATGTTTTATGAAAATAGTCAAATTTCTAGAACCATATTTCTAAGTGCATAAAAAACAAGTCAAAATTCAAACTTTTGCATTTTATTTTTAACGTAATGTATTAGTAAAATAATAGTTTTTTCATATTTCAAAATTTATCTTGATATCTTAATCTATTAATTTTTTATAAATTCTTTAACTAAAAGGCTAAATTTTTATTATTATTTTTATTTTATTGGATATAAAAATATGCTTAATCAGCTATCCACTGATATACATAATGTTTATATAGTATATTAAAAAAGCAAATTTTTATTAAATATCATAATATGATCAGATTAATCAAATATTTGATAAATTTAAATAATAGAAAATTTTTATTATTCTTATAGTTGATACAATATTTTGGAAAAATTTAAAGTCAGTACTTTTTTAAATTTGGTTCACACTCTTTGAAAATTTTTACTATTTCAAATATATATATATTTATATGCATATATATATTTTTTATTTTATAAAAGATCACTACAAGAAATCGAGAGATGTAATTGCATATTCCCTAAAATAATATTTTAAATATGTATACAATAACCCAGCAAACGAAGAGCTGAAAAAGTGATCATTTTAATGTTGTGTTGAAAAGAAGTTATTAGCGCTGAAAAAGAGCTGCAGAATTATTTTTTAGCTCATAGCTGTCATTTGTAAAATGTTCTTTTTTATAAGTTTTAATTTTAAAGCTATGTTTATATTATTTTTTAATAAAAAATATTGTTTTATGTGATAAATAAACTACTTTAACATTTGTAAAATTGTAGTATTCTTAAATATTATCAAGCTTTTCTTCATGCTAAAAATAAATTTTTTTAAAATTTTTCGCAAGAAATTAATACTAACATCCGAAAACGTGCAAAACATACACTTAGTTCCACTTTTAAAATTGTGGAAATATTATTTTTTGGAAGCACTTGCTGGACTTTTTGCTGCCAATCAATATTCATACTAAAAATTTTAAATTCATTCTTAATCCAATTTTAATGGAAATTTCTTCGATAAAGCTTTAATAAATCTAAAAATATTATTATGATTAAGGCGGCAACAGGGTCAACTCTAAAAAAATATGGTGAAAAATATGTTGCAAATATTGTAGATGTGCTCATTCCATACACATTTTGGTTTTTCTCCATTATGTCATATTTTTAACCCAATGACGACTAAAGAAAATATCCTTCCCTGAGAAATTTTCAGGTTATATAATTTTTTAGGTAATAGGTAGAGCAAATTAGTCATTTATGTTTTTAGACATGAAATGATGCTACAAAAATGTAATACAATTTAAGTCTCTAACTTGCCACACATAGCTTCTAGAAGTATTTAAAATTGTAAAAATTAAGAAATTGTCAAATAACCATCACAAAACCATAGAAAAATGAGGTGTAAGAAGTGGGTGTAGAGGGTAAATTCACAAACAATCAATTAAAAAAAGGATTAGGTCGTGAATACTTTTTTACTCATTACACTAAATCACTAAATATAGTACAGATAGTGAAATAAAATATTTTCATTACGTCACATTAACCCATTGACGGCACGACTAAATTAATATGTATCTATAAGAAATTTTTAGGTTATATAAAAAAAGTGTGGAACATGCCGCATCATATATATATATATATATATATATATATATATATATATATATATATATATACTTTTTTAAATAAAAATATTAATTAATCAGTTAAAATTGTGGCTGATGGAATTGTTTCATTTCAATTTCTACTCTATATCTATTCCAGGTAAAAATGATTACGCGGAATTATTCATGATATAATTATTCACGATATAATTAGTAATATAAAATAATAAATTAATTTATTTATTACTTAATATAATTAATTTATATAATCTGTAAGATTAAATCTATAGATGAAATAAATAAATAAATATAATTTTTTCTATTCTTTTGTTTACTTTGTTATATAAATTTGGTGATGTCTACGCATTTTCTGTCTTTAAAAAAACTTCTAGGGGCTATGTGGCAAGTTGGAGACTTGACTTATACTAAATTTTTGTAGCACAATTTCTTGTCCATAAAACATGAGTGAATAATTGCTCTTCCTATTACTTAGAAAATTATATAACCTAAAAACTCCTCAGGGAAGCATATTTTTTTTTTGGTCGTCAATGGGTTAAAAATGTGATGTGATGAAAAAATTTAATTTAAATGTTGCAGAAACTTAAATGATTAAATTCAGGTCTAAGAAATAAGAATTTCTTAGCATATAATTAGTATAAACAAATTTGGAAAATATTTATTCTTATACCTAATAATAAATATAGAATTCTTTTATATGTTGCAAACATTTTTCATGGCATAAAAAATTAATAAAATCTTGAGATTGACACATTAAAGCTAAGAAAATTTCTCATCTTTTTCAAGATTTTTACCAGTTTCTTCGGTAATTTATGTAAATAATATGACACTAGAATATAACAACTGTAGCAGCACATAAAGACAATTTCTACACAAAATATATTAATATTATTATTGTTTTTATTAAGATTATAACAATATGAACAACATTATTTATTTAATTGTGTTATGAGGTTAAGAATAATGTTTAGCAGTTTATAAATTAAATTGCAAAAAAAACTCAGGGCATAATTTAAAGTCTAAAGGGAGATTTCAAAAATTATAAACAAATATTTAATGAAATGTTTAAAAAAAAGATTTTAATCAAAATGACATACATAATTTATTTATTTGTTTAACATATAAATAAGAAATTTCTTTATATTTAGCACTTACTAGACAAATAAAATCATCATCACACAACATTTCGTTCATTCTAAGTTTTTTTTTTTAGATTTTATTCTCACTTCAAGATTTTTCTAAATCTTTAGTGGTGGGTGTTGCTGATTTATTTTGGAGATGTTTTCTTTATTTGTTGCAGATGATATCAGATTTTTATAAGCTGGTGCTTCATTTGTAGCTTTTTTTCTTTTTTTTTTTTTTTTGTTTCTTTTTTTAAGTTAAATTAACCAAAAATAATTACGTAATTTGTGTGATTCCTTAACATTTACAAAAATTTTTCTTAATTGGCAAAAAACTTTTGAAAGCAATAGGAGTTTAACAAAACAACTAGCAAACTTTCCAACTGTTGGTTAACAAATATCACTTTGACATTTTTTGCGTACTTTTTGTTTGGGTTTTGATTTTTTATTATTTTTTTTTTTTTTGCTTTGTGTAATTATTTTAACAATTAAAACTTGTTTAATTTTTTTTCGATTAAAAATATTTTTGTTTGTTTTGTTTTTTTCTTTCTTTCTATGGTTATTGAATTTTTTAATAAAATTTATTCACATTTATTGTTAATATATTTTAAATTAAATTAATTTTTTATTTTTTCTTAAATTTTCTTTTAATATATTAATTATTTATCATTTTAATTGTTTTCAAATATTCGCTGTTTTATTTTAAACAAATATTTCCAGTTTTTTTTAATTTTTTATCTTTTTTGTTTTAATACTTTTTTATCTTTGGCTTAAATTAAACTTTAGTTGGTAATTTTTGTGTTTTTCTTTTTTTATTTTTCTATTGAGACGTGCTAAAATGATTATTTTTCATGTCTTCAGTTTTTATTCAATTTTAAAATTTAACCGTTTTTTTGTCTTGTACTTCTTTTTTTTCTTTAATAAATAATCCGTTAGTTTGGCGTAAGCGCTATTTGTAAAATTCACGTTCATACTAAACAATAACAAATTTTAAACTAAAACAATTTTTGAGTTAGATTGTAAAACAACAATAGCAAAAAATAACAACAACAGCAGCAATAACAAAAACAGAAGAATTTAAAAAAAATTCATTCACATATTTTTATTGGCAGCAATAATGCTAATTTAGCTGGTTTGAGTTACAGTTAGCTTGTGCAAATTTTTTATAGCAGCTAAGAGTTGAGATTAAAACTGAATGATAAATTTATTTTCTAGCTATCTTGAATGCTTCATTTAATTCATTTAAATTTTAATTAAATTATAATTTATTTTAATACTTTGGAAATCTTTTTGTATTTGTTGTAAAGTTTCGTTTTCGGATTTTTAAATCTTGTAATAATGCTAGCATTCGTGCATCGACTTTAATGAAATATGTCTCCTTCTATTCGAAACATATATCCAGCTTAATGACTAAATTCTAAAAAGCACAATTTTAATCTTTTTCAAGTTTTTATGATTTTTTGAACGACAAAAACATTTTAAATTTTAGAAGAAATTTCCTGGAATAGATAAAAATAAGTGGGTTTGAAAACTTGTAATAAAGTCGGTATTTATGAATCAATTTTTATAATATATATTTCATTTTATTTGAAACATATCCGGAATTTTTGATAGTTTCCGATATTTTATGATTTTTAAGAAATTTTATTTTTTCGAATCAATTATTTTTTTTAATTTCTTCGAATTTATTAAGCGCCTTAAAAAATTATGTTACCATAACTTAGAAGTAGTTTGATTTAAATTTGATAAAAAATTTTAAATTTGAGCATATATAGTATAATTTTTAAGAACATTTGTTTTAGATTTAAAAATTTATAAAAAAATTACTAGTTAGAATTATCAAAATAGTTTTTGGAACGCGAAAAGATCATTATCTTGCTAATACTTTAAATTTAAAATAAATTAAAAAAAAAAACAATAAATTTTAATATGTTTTTTGTACTCTTAAAAAATACAATTCTAAAAATTTTAATATTTTCATAAAATATTCTTTCCAGTATATTTTATATTTAGATTTGATAATCAGGGTAACTTTTTTTCTATCCCTATGAACTTGAAATTTCTCTCCCTCTCTCTAACTAATCTAAAATTTCTTTTGAAATATTTAAAAAAAATATAATTTTTTTAATTAAATTTTAAGAAAAAAAGTTAAAAAATCAGTAATGAATTTGGTAATTTGTCACGGCTAGACAAATTGAGATAATTTAAAATAGTAATCAACACATTATTTTGAAATATATTGGAAATTACAGGATACTTTTATACAATAAGAACAATTAGCGAAAAACCATTAAAAATCAGTCAAAAAATTTAAAATTTAATAGAATTTTATCTTTTTAAATATATAGGAGATAACATGATTTTTTCTTTATCTCTTCAAATTCTTAGAATTTAAAAATCATTAAAATCGGATTTAATTTGAAAAAATTATTTAAGTTAAAGCTTTTTGATGATCGAAGTGAACCATTTTGACACACTGTACATCGTCCCGTAATACAACAGAGTTTCATTTTTCTGAAAATCAAGTTCCTCCATTACAAATTTCTCATACATCTCAGTTCGATCCAACTATTAAAAATTCAAAAATAAACCTCTTAATGTTGTTGCAAAATTTTGCGCTTTGAACTTTTGTATCTCTTGAAAGCTTCTTTTCAAAAACTAGCGTTTTTTTCTACTTCCAAAAAGTAGTCATCATTAACAAAATTTCAAAACAAAATAAAAATCACAAATACAAGAGAAAGGGAATTTTTTTTATTTTTACTTTTAACAAAGAGCGCAAAATTGAATTGGTAATTTGTTTGATATTTGCTTAATCTATACTAAATATTTAAAGATTTTTCAAACCAGATTTCAAATTAATTTGCTAATTTAATTTTATTTTTAAAATTATTAACATTATTATAAATTTAAATATGTCATTTTGTTGTTGTTTCGTATATTTAGGAATTAAAATAAAAAACTTCCCACAATTTTAAACATTTTACTCATATACACAAATAATGACGATTGTTCTACATAAATGGTCATTTAAAAACTAATAAAAAAAGAAACAAACCACAAATAAAATGTTTATAAAAATAGCAGCAACAACAACAATAACAAAAATATATATGAATGGTTTATAAATACAAAATTTATACAAATAAATTTTTAGTTTTTTATTCTATTCATAAGTTTAAAGGCAATACCAGAAGCTGTTTAAAGTAAAAGGGCTTATATGACAATTTTGTTGCAAACTGGTTTAAAAAGAAATATATGAAAACCTTGAATATTGTATTGTAACATATTAATATATATTTTAGTTTATGACAAAAAAGACATTTAAGACCTTTAGTTTTACATTAGACCATTACACCTATACATACATACTTACTTACAGACATATGTGAGTATGTTAAATATAGAAACCCTGCCTTAAAAAGTCATTGTTAGATTTAAAGTTTTTTTTTTCTATCTTTTTATTTATATATTTTTGTTATAAATTTTGCGCGCCAAAATGGTTTTACAATTTGTAAGCCAATATTAAAAGTTTAATAGTATCTTTGATATTCTTTAATGACTCATAATATGATGCTATTTTGCTATTTTATCTAGCTTAACAATTTTGCACACGTGCATTTATTTGTTTAAGCGCAAATAACTAAATGCGTGGTAGTTCAATTTAAAGTTTACATTTGAAATAAATTTATGGTTTAACAAACAAATTTGGAAATAAACACATTTTTATGGTGTCATCACATTAATTAAATTGTGTTAATACTTGTGTTTGTTTTTTTTTTTTTTTATTTTGATAAAGAAAAAGTGTGGGTTGATATTAGTTTCTAAATAAGGAGATTATTATATGACTTAATAAGTAATAAAGCTGTTAAAAGCCCTAGATTAATTTAAAATTAAAAGACTTAAGAAACAAATTTTTTTATAAAGGTGCAAAAAATTTAATAAAACACAAAAGACTTAAGAAAAAACTTTATAAAAAAAAAAATATAAAATAAATCTAATAGATCACAACAAATTCATTTTTAATGTATCTCCAAGAAAGTTCACTACTATCTTTGTAGCAATCAAAAACAAAAGATTTAAGTAACGAACTTTTTTTAATTATTTTACCAAAATCTTATTGATTACAAAAATGTGTAAAAATTTACATGCAAATCACTTCATAAAGTTATTGAACTACAAATAAACACATAAATATATAACAACATGTGTGTAAATGTATGTACAAAATGTACATTCGTATGTGGCGTCAAATAAATAAATGAATGAATGAACAAATATAAATTTAACAAACCGTATTGAGTCATTGCGAAAAATGCATGATTTTTTTTACAAACAACAACAACTTGTCTCCACTGACATATTATATTAAATTTATGATCTGCTATGGTCGGTTAGAAAAATAAAATTAAATTGTCTTTCAGCTAAAAACTTTTAATTTCAAGATAAAATTCTACAAGTTAAGAGTCTAAGCAAAGAAAAATTTTAACAGAGAGAGCGGTCATAGATCAATAAATAAAAAACATACATATGTACATGTATATAATTTAAATAAAACACGCCCTTCTTTTGTTGATTTTCAGGCAAATGACAAGTATTTGACATTTTCGTGTAAATTGGTTTTTAACACAGTTTGAACGGATTTAAATTTCATTTGTTAAATAAATAAAAAATATGAATAATTTTCATATTAATTTTTTAAATTAAGAAATAAAATAATAAATTATTGACTTTTAGTGGTATTTAACCTGTGACCTTTCTATATTTAGCGTTTATTTTCATATTAATTTTTTAAATTAAGAAATAAAATAATAAATTATTGACTTTTAGTGGTATTTAACCTGTGACCTTTCTATATTTAGCGTTTATTTTATTTTATTTTATTTTATTTTATTTTATTTTATTTTTCTTGAGGTTTTGGGTTAAAAGTAAACTATTTCAATCACGTTTTTTGCCAACAAAACCTGCTTATACTTTTTCATTATATCTAAAGTTAGAGGAGGTTTTAATATTATTGATTTTTTGCAGTCTTTTTGATTGTTTTTTTTTTTTTTTACTTTCCGCATGCAAATCTTATTTTTATTTATTTAAAAACGTGACTTTGGCAAAATGATGTTTATAGCCATCAAAATGTTGATTATGATTTAGAGATATTCTCAAAATTAATTTAATAAAAGAGGGAAAGAATATTATAACTTCTCTATATAACAAATTTTGAAAACAGGAACAACGTTAGAGAATGCAGCATGAGGATTTGAACAGTTTGTGGGAGTACTAATTTTAAAGGATTGTACTTTAAATTAGTTTGCTCAGAAAACACAACGTTATTAATGTGAGAGCGAATATGCTCATAATAAAGATCAGACAAATTTTTAACTAAAATTCCAATTCGATTTTTTAACGAAAAAATTTAATTTGCAGTGATAAAATCGAAATTTTAATTAAAACTTTAAGCGAAAAACCGAATTTTCAGTCATAATCGTATTTTTAGTGAAAAATCGGAATTTCCCTGTGAAAAATCAAATTTTTACTGAAAAAATATTATTTTATGAAAAATCGAGTCTTTAGCAAAAATAGAAGTTTTAGTGAAAAATACGGGCGAGTAAATTTTCATTGGGGGCAGATTCATATGGGGAGAGATTTGTGGATTTTTGTAAAATATGGAACCTTTTCTTTTGATTTGTATATTTACCAAATAAATAAACACTAAATAAATTTAAAACTAGAGAACAATTTCGATAAATTTAAAATTAAAAAAATAATTAATATTCTTTTCTTTTTTTGTAGAAAATTTTCGATAACTTTCTTTACTTCTACTTTTTTTTTTTTTTTGAAAAATTTTCTTACCATAGAAATTTGTTTTTATTATAGAAAATTCTATTATAGAAAATTTTCGATATACTTTCTTTTTATAGAAAAATTACGACAAATTTTCTTCATATAGGAAATTTTCGATAAATTTTCTTTAATAGTAAATTTTCGATAAAATTCGACAAATTTCCTTTTTATAGAAAATTTTCTATAAATTTTCTTTTTATAGGAAATTTTCGATAAATTTTCTTTTTATAGGAAATTTACGATAAATTTTCTTTTTATAGGATATTTTCGATAAATTTTCCGTTTTATAGGAAATTTTCGATAAATTTTCTTTTCATAGGAAATTTACGATAAAATTTCAAATTTTATATAAAAATATTTTAGGAACAAAATCGGTGATTTAGCTTTGAAGTAAATCTTTTCTGGCAACACTTTTGCTTCTTCCCAAGATTATATTGTCAGCTTTAGTTCAAATTTAAAAAATTAACGATAATTTTCCCTGTCCCTGTTTTTTATTTCTAAAATTTTTCTTTTTTATAGGAAAAAGATTAAAAAACATCTTTTCATGAAGAAATTTCAAATTAAATTTTTAATAGATTTGAAATAAAAAAAAGCCCATAGATTATTAAATAAAAATTTCTTCAAAAACATTTTGCGCACGCTTTCCCGATGTTAATATATGCGGCCTTGAAGAGCTCGATTTCAACTGACAGATGAATAACGAACTACTAATTAGAAGTTTCTAGCTTCTATATATGTTTTATTAGTTCGCAGATGTATACCAAAGAAATACAAATAAAAACGCAAATTTATAAAATGCCTTTGCCTTATTGTAAATTTTTTGGTATCCCTTTATAATAATTTCTAAAAATTTTAAAAATTGCTTATTTTCATTGTTAAATAAACCACTATCAATTAACATTATCTGTAAACTCTCTTACAGTTTCTTAGTACTGCTAACGCTTTAATATGGCAATACATTTTATTTCTAATAAAAAAGCTATCTTTTTTCAAAATCCATAGCATACCTTAGAGAGCTTCTCATTTAAATATTACCTTAACATATAGCATACTTTAGTCACATAAATATAATAAATATAACACACACTGAACACAAACTTACCTTATCATTGGACTCTTCCAATTCGAGTATTCTAAATTCTAATAATTCATTTTGTTCACGCAAGTCATTGGCCTCAGCCTCTAATTGATGCTCTTGATCCTCCAAATATTTAATGCGTTCTATTAATTGTGATATTTTTGAGTTATTAGCACCCTGTTATAAAAATACAACAAAAGAAAACACAAAAATACAATTAAAATAAATAAACCATATTTTAGTTTTGGATTAATTTACCTCCATGGTATTGGTTTCCAATTCTATAATTTGATCCTTGGCTATATTTAGTTCTTGTTTTAGCTCATCGTTTTGCTTTTGCAATGAGTCAACTTCTTTTTGTAACTTTTCAATATCATGAGTATAGCTGCGCATCTGTAACAAAGCAAGAGTATTTTATGATTAATCTTCTGCAAACTTCTGGTAATATATTTGAAAACAAAAATAAAATAAAAAAAATGAAAACAAACTATTTTTATAACGCATCTTGTTAGGATTCTTCTTCTTTTTTCCTTTTACTATAAATATCCAAATGTATAAATTGCAACTTCTGGTATTTTGCTTAGCAGCCTTTAAAATGGTCATTACCATTATGAGTGTGAAACCACCTTCATTGCAAAACTTCGTTACAAGTAACAGACTTTTTTTATTTTTCTTTTCAAGACTAAAATTTTATTGTAATACGTTTGTCGGCAGCTATAATAAAAACCAAAATAGTAAAGAGAAACAGCAGCATCTTAAAAATAAAGGATGTTTTAAAGCAAAAAAAGAAAAAAAAAGAGTTAAAAACAAAGAGACGAAAAATGTGTGTACATGTAGACTAGAAAAACCATTTAGCAGTGGTAACTAAGTTACGCCTTTAGGTTTTGAACTTTTATCATTTGTTTTGCCATCTTTACCAGCTATAACAAGCAGAGTTAGTTATATTATTATTATTGTTTGTGACTGACAGACAAAAAGGCAAAGACCTTAAAGCCATATCTGCTACTACTACCTCAATGTAGTGCTAGCATTGTCACAAAAGGTCTCTATAAAAGGAGACTAGGCTTATTGAAGTCTATCTACTTGGCGAACATTCATATACATACTATTTTGTATTAACAGACCATATGCAGTATTATTGTATGCGCGGCCCTGAAATAATCGTGAGATTTTTCTTATTTTTCTTTTCTTTTGTTTGTTAACAATTGGATATAAATCGCATGTCTGCTAGTTTTCATTTCATTTCGTTTCGTATGTTATTTAAGTTAGTTTGCTAGTTTTGTTTATTATTATTATTATTATTATTTTATTTTATTATAAATATGTGTCATTGAGCCAAAAATGCATTGTCAATGTCTTATAGCAAAGTCACTAAACTAATATGCATTTTTTGTGATTTTTTTTTTTTTGCTATTTTTAGTTTAAGTACTTTTTTTGGTAAAAATAATAAATATTATTTCTTTTATAAATTGATTTATTAGCGAAAAAGTGAAATTGAATGGTATTTTTTTCTTCTTTTATTTGGTTTTAATAAGGTGCATTATTAATAATAAAACGAAAAAGTTCATATATTGTTGGTGTAAAGAGGAGAGAACAAAACAAAAGACTTAAACAAAAAACTTTTCTTTTTCGTTTAAAGATTAAACAAATGAATATTATGTGGATTTGAAATGAAATCTATAAATATTTGGTAAAAGTAATCAAAACAATTTATTTTTTGGATTATTATACGTAATCAATCAAAAGTTTGAAATTTTTATTAAAGAAAAGGTTGATGATTTTTGAACTTTTAAATTGATTTATTGATTTCATGTGTTAAACATTTGCTCTGGATAATACCTATTCAATTTAGTCAATGGCAATTTTATTAATAAAATATAGATAAATGGGGATTGATTGAAATATATTCTTTTTTAAGTTGGTTACAGTGTGTTATGTACTTGTATGTAGTAATATACATTCTTCTGGACATCATAAAACTGTCTTAAAGATTTCCAATACCTTCTCAAAATCTTTTACAGAATCAAAACTAATAATTAAAACTAACTTAAAATTTAATATTTAAACATATATACGAGCAAAAAATTACTGAAAATTTTTTAAATTAACATTTTTCGAGTTTAACTTCAATTTATAATAAATTTTTCTGTAAAAGTATAAACAACGATGCAATAATTTTTAAAGAAATTTTTGTTGTAAATATAACAAGATTTATTTATTTTTATTGAATTTAAAATAAATTTTCATTTTTTTAAAATGAGACGATTAAATATTTCACAAATTTTTACCCCAAAAACTATGCACCAAATAAAAGATTCTTGGTCTTAACGAGTAAGTACTAAAAAAAAGATAATTTTCACCATTCAAAACTAAAATTAATTGCATATTTAATACTTTTTAAAAATATTTTTATTAAAAAATTTTTATTAAAAAATTATATAAACATAGTTTTAAGAGAAAAACTTTAAATCAATGACCAAGAATCATAAAAAGAACATCTTACCAATGATAGCCAAGGGTTAAAAAAAGAACTTCAGCAACTCTTTTTTTAGCACTAAGTTGTTCTTTTCAATGACAGCACAATATTAAAACTGAAGATTTTTTCAGTACTTTTTTCTCGGATATATCAAGAGTTTATTGATAAACCTTAAATGATTAAATATTAAATGTTAAATTAGCGTAGTTTTGGTTCTCTAAAATATATTGACTTTTATCTTCTTGTATATAATTAAGAATTACGTCAGCTAAACTAAATGATTTAGTTTAAAAATTGGAGTCCATAAGATCAGGAAAAAATCTCAATAATTGGATTTTTTTTTTAAATTTCGCCAACTAAGTTCACATTTGTTGCGGGTCTGGAAAAACGATGGCAATCTTTTTAAAACACCAGAGAGTTTCCAAAACTACATTATGTTTTTAGATTCATGCTTTAAGATTTTAGAAGATATAGACTAAAGTTAAAATTTTTATATAAAATAAGTCAAATTCGAAAAGGTCTATATTTAACTATATCGGATTATTGGGCTCATTTATACTTTAAAATTATCTCCGTGAAGATACTTTTCAGAAAAGTATTAAATTATTATATGTTCTTAAGGAAAATTTTATTATAAAGAAAAAAAATGGTAAAGATAATTTTTCGGCCAAAAAACATAAAATTCTTCCAATTTAAACTAGGAATAGAATTGATTTTTTAACTGATAAATAACTTTATACTTTAACTAGTTCAAAAATTTTTACAAAAAAGAATGTTGGAAAATTTATTAAAAATAAACTGAACCAAAATTTTTAAAATTGAGATATTAAGTTGAAACTTAAAATGCAAACTACATAAAAACTATATAAACATATGTATATAAATAGCACATATACTATGAAGGCCATACCAATAGCTTTATGGAAATATAAAAATTGTAAGAAATCGGAAGAGAAATAAAAATTTGACAAACGCTTGGAATTTTCTTTGTCTGAGGTATAGATCTGCTTTTGAGGGGTCTGTGAGGAACCTCTTTCAAACTTAAAGTTGTACACTTCTCTGCTACGCTTATAAGAAATTTGTTGAAAATCTTGTTGTAAATTTTCTCCGCACTTTTCGCTCGCGTATTCAATTACTTATACTGAGACTTAAATTTACGGATGATATTGGCAATAAAGGTAGATGACGCAGACCATAGCAATGCTGCAAAGTGATATTGAAAATTGTTCTTTCCGAATGAATACTTTACAGCGCGGTCGCGGCCAATATTTGAATGAAATTATTTTTAAAAAGTCAATGTTAGAGAAAAAAATTTTTTTGAAAATCCAAAATTGGAAGTTACGAGATCTCTCATTTTTGAACTCGCCTTGGTTATTTAGAATACTGGTGTATTTTTTGTATACTTAGAGGTTCAATATTGTGAGATAAAAATTCCATTTTGTAAAATAGACTACCGACGACATATAGTATTCAAATTGTTATATAAACTATATTAATATTTTATCAAACACACGAAAACTTTTTATTTTTATTTTTCAATCAATATAAAAATATCTTTACTGTTCAAAATGTTTTTTCATTTGTTGTTTTTTTTTTCATAAATATCCATGATGATAAAAATAAATATCTTTAAAAATAAATACCAGTATGCAATAATTTTCAAATCATTCTTACTTTATTCATACTTTTTTTTTGTTTCAAAAAATATTTTCTACTTTTTCATTTATTTGAATTTTTGTGAAAACATTTAAATATTTTTTATTCAATGAAACTGTTGCTGTTTAGAATATTTTTCACCCGATGAAAAGTGTTGAATATAATTTTCAACAAAAAATACTTATATTTTTTATTTCGATCAAAATGAAAAAATTATTAAAAAAAAAAAAGTGATGGATTTTATTATTTTTTGAACACCTAAGATTGCTTTTCGATTGAAATAAAAATAAAAAGTTTCTTTGTTTAGTTTATTATTTTCAAATTTCTTTCCTACAGAAATCAAAAGACTTAAACAACAAACTCATTATATTAATAGCTTTAGAAGTTTTTAATTAAAAAAAAATTAACAAAAAATGCAACACTTACCGTTTGCCATATATCTGTTGGTTCTTCACCATTCGCTGGCGGTTGAGGACTTATACTGGTTGGTGCGGAGGATAAAGCTGAATCGGAATCCGAATGATTATTGTGATGATGATGATGATGATGGTGATGATGATGTCGATGAAGATGATGATTATGATCCTCTTTGGCATCTTGTATGGCTTTATTTTGTAAATGCTGTGTTAATTCTTGTGTTATATGTTGTTCATCAAAATGATCTATTTCATCGCATGCTATTAAAGCTGCCGCTGTTGTTGTTTCAGTTGTTTCTGTTATATTTGGTGTTTGTGTTGTTGCTGTAGCAAACATTTTTACCGAGGAATTTGTTAACGAAGAGTTTATGTCATTTGTAGTTTGTGTTGCTGTTGTTAACAATAATGGTTTTTTATGCAACAAATTTATGCAACACTTGTGACCATCATCATTATGGTGGGCATCCAAATCTGGTATTTCCAGGGCATTTAAATGTTTGTGTATAATGGTTATGGTATTTTGATTGTTATTTTCAATAATTTCGGATGATTTTTCATTACCATTATTATTGTTGTTGTTATTATTATTGTGATGAGTATTGAGTATTTTAGTTGATTTTTGTAGATTCGTTGTGACATTTTTTGTATTATTTATCAGCTCAATATTCTTGAGTTTGGAAATCTGAAAAGAAAAATTAGAAAATATTTTTAAAATTAATTATAATAAAAAAATTATATTTATATTAATAATTAAAAAGTGTTTCCATTTATAGGCGGCCTTGCTTAAAAACCTATTTTAAGTGATGACTACTAAATAGCATTTGTGGAAACTTAATTAGAGAGTGTAAAATAGAATAACTTGTCTTAATTGAACAAAAAATTTCATTCAATAAAATAAAAAACTCCCACTTACACATTTAACTATTTTAAATATAATTTTTTAATTTTTGTTTCATTAATTACGAAAACTTTTGACAGTAGCTAAATACCTATAAGCCCCCACATTAGATTATGAATTATTTTATTTTTATTTTTTTAAAAAAGTTTTTACAAAATTCCTTCTATAGCTGTCAAATATCTTGTTAAACTTTAACAAAAATTAGCAAAATCATTTAATATAACACTGACTTGTAATGACATTTTTAGACAGATTGACCGAAAAAAAAATCTAACAGCTGGACAGACAGACAGATGAAAATGCATTTTTATTTTGAGGTGTTAAATTATGTTACAATAAACAGAAATTATTTGCTCTACTTTATGTTTTTTTCTAACCACTTTTTGTTTCTTTTTTCATTTATAGAATATTTTCTGACATTTTTAACATTTTGTTCTCTTGATTTGTGCTAAAACACTTACATATGTCTGAAAATGTTGACCTTAATATGGCTAAATAATATTAACAACAATGGCAACAACAAACAAACAAACAAATAACATTAGTAAAAAATAAAAACTGAGATTTCATTTTTTATTATAATCAAAGAAATGCGTTAAATACAAGTAATATACATAAAAATTTTATAAAAAAAATATAACTTTTATCTGTTTAATTAAGCCACAGCAATTTGAAAATAGTAAAGAAAAATTTTCAATGGAAATATTTTATAAAAAGAAAAAAAAAATCTTTAAAAAAAAGAAACTGTTTTGTATTAAACAAATATTTATTCTTTGTACTCTGGTTTCAATAGTAAAACCTTAGCAAATAATATTTATTTTTTCTAAGCAATTAAAGACATTAATTATATGTATTATTATTGTTCTAATTTTTATTATTTTTTTTTTTTTTTTTTTGTAACATTTCTTTTTTTATTTAAGTCGGCTTTTGCTCTTATTTCGTTTTTGTTTAGTTAACTTTAAATTTTGATTTGTTGCATTTTGATATAGATATTCTTTCGAGTGTTAATGTGTGACAGGTTAGTAAACCAGTCTCACATAATATTACTCTAGATAAAGTTGTTAAATCGAAGATCAAACAGACAACAAGCAGACATAACTCCGGCATCAACATTACTTCGTATTGCCATCTAATAGTTCATATATAGAGTCTGCTTTAAAAATGTAAGAAATAATAACAAACATATAATATATACTGGCATACGTTTGTTGGTAATAAAATTTACTACTAAGTTTTAGTTAATATCATGAAGTCACGATAAAATAAACACACAAACTTAACGTATTTATTTAAAGCGGTATCAAATGTTATTTTCATTAGACACTCATAAAAAAGTGTTCTTATTTTAATTTAAAGTCAATGCAAAAGCTTGTTTTAGTATTAATAAAGTTTTATTTAAGCTTTAATACTAAAAAGGGGTTAAAGTTCAAGTTTTGCTTTCTTTAATTTGAGGTAATTGTAAATGATTGTTTTAAGAGATTTTTTTATTTTAGTGATTCTGAGTTCGTAGAGGGAGAGAGTGAGAGAAGGAGAGGAGAAGGGAATACTACGCTTTTGCATTCTCTTTACATATTACGCCAATGAATTTCAGAAAGAAAAATAGCTTTGTGTGAATCCCAATCTAATTGTGTTTTTTATTAAAAGAGGATTAAAGTTGAACCTTAAGCTTAATAAATTCTAAGTTGTTAGTATTAATTCCATTATTAAAAAAAGTTTTCTTAAAGTAAATTGATGTAGATGTCAGTGCTGAAAGACAAACTAGCGGTGGCGGTAGCTGTTTTCCGTTGTCAAAAAGAACTTCAAATTTATTATTTTTCCTTTTTTTAATTTATATTCTATATTAATGACAAAAACAAAACTCTTTTTTGAACGTCAAAACACCATACATAAAAAATTTGAGTAAAAAGTTCTCTCCGAATTGCTGTTACCTTGTTAAATCTGCCTCGACTATATGTACAAAAAACATAAAGGAAAGCTTTCTTTATCTTTCCATCTTTTATGAATTTAATTATGATTTATTTTGAAACAACGGCAATACTGACAGAGAGGGAGAGTGAAAAAATTAGCTTTTGAGAAACCGCTTGCATTTCAGCACGTAGGCACTTAGAAAAAAAGTTATTATGATTTGATTTCTTTTAATATTTATTTATTTTTTTTTTTTTAGAAAAAGTTTCTAATGAGAAAGAGCTTTAGTAATAATTGAGCTTTTGATTAAAAGAGGCTTCAAATTGAACTTAAAGCTTATTAAATATTAAGTTTCTAATGCTTACTAAATCTTTTAATCAAGATTTGTTTAGTAATACTTGAGCGTTTTTACTAAAAAGAGATTCATATTGAACTTAAAGCTTAGAAAACATTAGCTTTTAGTTTTATCACTATTTTTCAATAAATGCTTTCTTCAAAAAAATCAATTTTGATCTAAATTTTTTTTAGAAAAGACTAAAATTATACTTAAATTTTATTAAATATTATGCGTCTTCTGTTAATTCCATTTTATAATAAAGCCTTTCTTAAAATAAATTTAATTTTAATTTACATTTTCCTTCGAGAGTAATTTCAAAAATTAAAAGAGGATTCCAATTGAGCTTTAAGCTTATTAAATACATATTCAACTTCTAACGTTAACTTAATTTTTTAATAAAACTTTCGTTGGTACTACTTGAGCTTTTTATTTAAAGTGGATTAAAATTGTAAGTAAATAGTGCATTTTTAGTTTTAATATAATTTTTTAATAAAAACTTTCTTAAAATATAATTAATTTTGAACTACATTTTATTTTGAGTGTAACTTCAAAAATAATTCTGTATTTTTATTATCTATATCTATAGGCACATGTTATTATTTTACTGAAAGATATAAAAAAAAACTAAACTAAATAACATAAATATTCATGAAATTGTTTTAAAAATTTGCATTTTGCATTTTGAACTAATACTAATACAAGTGCACAAAACTACAACCACAGATATAACTAAAGTTTAAAATAATTTATTGAAATAGTTTTTTAAATATTTACGCAGTTTATTTGCATTTTTCGCAATCTTTTTTTTTCAAAAAAAAATTAATAATAATAAGTTGAAAGTTGTTTTTAATTTTAAAACATAAATCTAAAACAGAATACCTTGACATTAATCTTAAAAACTTTAAAAACAGACAAAAATTAAAATTTTTTCTTTTAAAAATATTTAATTTAAAACTTAATTTTAAATAAAATAACAAAGAAAAATTAATATAAATCTGTTGGTACAAAAATCCTTCTTTAATTTCTGTTGCTATTTTTAGCCATAAAATAAATGTTGCTAAATCATTATCACTTAAATTATGATCATCACCTCACGTTTCATGTTAATTATTCACAATTCATTTACAAGTAAATAATTCTTTATTTAACTAAATATTGAGAAAAAAATATTTTTGTTAAAACTTTAGTTTATGATTATTTTTATTGCTAGATTTTTACATAATCAATCAATACCAGATGGAGTTTGAAAGGCAGCTGGTGATTTAACACACACATACATACAATGAGGCTTTAATCGTTTCTTTATCATTTTAAAAGTGATGAAATGGAAAAAAAGAAGAAGAAACCGAAAAAATTATACATTAAAGTATGTCAATATCTATTTAATATCTTATTTATATACAATTTATTTAAGCAACATGTTTTTAATTATTCAAAAAACAAAATACTGAAAAATAAAAATTATGAATTTAATCAATTTTATAGATAATTTTTATGATTATTATTTTTCCTTTAATCAAATTTTTAAATTAAGGGCTTTATAGTTTAGCATTTTTTTATAGTTTTTATAGTTAGTTTTGATTAAAATATTTAATGATTCATTAAATCAACAATTAAGTTTAAACAAACTTATTATACAATTTTAATATTGCATTTAGCTTATGGGAAGGTAACAAACTATCATGATCATCTACAATTTAATATTTAGTTATTAAATTTATATATTAATTTCTCATAAGAATTTAAAAATAATAATTTTATATACATAACAATACAGCCAAAAAGTTGTTAAAGTTGCTCCTCTATCCTATTTCATAAATCATAATGTTAATGTCTTTGTTTTTTTTTTGTGATTTTTCTGAAATCTGTTTAAACTGTCTAACAATACTTTCAATCATTTAGTTCAAAATCTTTTTTGTTTGATTTTAGTTTTTCATCTTCTTATTCATGCATACATAATATTTTCCTCTTTTATGTTTATTTCTTTTTTTGTTTTTTTTTTTTTTTTTTGTTGTTGCGAATTTCCTTTCAAACTGTTGCATATTGCATATACAATTTGCCAGTTGAGACTTGCAATAGACATTTATACGTAAATATGAATTTACAATAAACTGTTGCTGTGGTTTATTTTCTTACAATGTTTCCTTTTGTTTTTTTTTTTTTTTTTTGTATACAATTTTCATGTTGCAATCGATGACAGCAATATTGATGCCTACGCAGATATTGATATGATTTAGCAATACTACATACCTTTAAATGTTATGTTGTATAACGAAATTATGTAGCACAAAAACTAGGCTTGATTAAGGAAAAAGGGCTTTTGAGAAAAGCAGAGAAAATACGATTTATGATTAAGAAATTTTGAGAAAACTTCGGAATAGAATTTGAATGGATTCTGATCTAAAATAAATGTACTTTTTTAATATACATAATTAAAAAAATAACAAGGGTAATAAATGCTTAAGTTTC
Source organism: Protocalliphora azurea (assembly GCA_932274085.1). Lineage (NCBI taxonomy): Eukaryota > Metazoa > Arthropoda > Insecta > Diptera > Calliphoridae > Protocalliphora > Protocalliphora azurea. The sequence continues at coordinate 4,881,325 of OW026519.1, forward strand.
CCATTTGTGCAATTGTGCAGATTTACGCGACGTGTTTCTTAATGAAAAAGAAGTAAAAAATCATTGTCAATAATTGAAAAAAACTTGTTGAAATCAATGTTACATTAAATGATTTCAATATAATCAAGTGTTGCGCAAATGATTTTCCATACAATTTTTAACAAATTTGCTCACTGAACTGAGGACCCTTAATAATAATTTCATCAGACTCGCATAAAAAATCAAGTTTATTAATGATATGAATCATTAACATATTAACTTGTAATGTAAATTTCTGCGACAAAAAATTATTCATATTTTATTTAAAACTTAGAATAAAATTAAAAGAGTTTTAAGACCTATTTCCTGAAGAACTCGAACCTTTTTTTTTTTTTTTGTTAAAATGTAACAAACATTAGATTTTCAATCTCTGGCACAGATTGAATATGAGTTTTAAATTTTTTTAATATTTTCCATATTTAATTTTATAGATTTTCCTATATCACAATCAAAAAAAGTGGCTTCTCGGGGCATTCTAATAGTAGAAAATGATTTATATTATTTTTTATTTTTATCTTTAATTTCTAAAATTGAATTTTTGATTTTAAATCTTAAATTTTTAATTTTTTGTATTTTAATTATTATTATTATTATTATTATTATTTTTAATTTTTATTATTTAATTTTGAAGTTTTTGAAATTTGTATTACTTTTTTAATTTTTAATATTTTTTACTTTTTAAATATTTTTAATATTTGGCTTTTAATTTTTAATCATTAATTTTTAGTTTCTAATTTTTACTTTTTGAATTTTAATTTTACTTTTAAAGTAATTTTTAGTTTTCTTTCTAATTATTCTATTTTAAATCTTATTTTTTTAAATTTAATATTAAATTTTAATTTTTATTTTATATTTTTTTAATATTTAATTTTTAATTTTCAGTTTTTAATTTTTATTTTTCGTTTTTTAGTTTGTAGTTTTTAATTTTTTTATTTTTTAATTTTTAAATTATAATTTTTATTATTTAATATTTAATTTTTAATTTTTATGTTTAATTTTTAACATTTTAATTGTAATTTTTAATTGTATTTTTAGTTTTTAATTGTTAATTTTAATTTTTTATTTTTAATGTATTAATTTTTACCTTTAATTATAATTTTTTAATTTTCAATTTTCAGTTTTTAGTATATAATCTTTTATTTTCATTTTTGGTTTTTAGTTTTAAATTTTTATTATTTACTATTTAATTTTTAGTTTTTAATTGTTGATTTTTAGTTTAAATTATCAATTTTTAATCTTTAATTTCTAGATTTTAATTTTTAATGTTCAACTTTTAATTTTTAATTTCTTAATTTTTGATTTAAAATTTTTAATTTTTCATTTTAAATTTTTTAATTTTTAGTTTTTAAATATTTATTTTTAGTTTTTAATTACTAAATTTTAATCTGTAATTTTTAGTTTTTTTTAATTTTTGATTTTTAATTTTTAATATTTAAAATTTTTAAAGTTTAGTTTTAATTTTCAGTTATTATTTTTTCATTTGTAATTTTAAAATTAAAATTTTTAATTTTTAATTTTTGTTTTGAATTTATGATTTTTAATTTCCAGTTTTCAATACTTTTTTAATTTTTATTTTTTCTATTTATTTTTTTGTATTTCAATTTTAATAGTAAATATTTCGCAACTTAATTCTTTTAATACAAAAACATAATAATTAACCAAGTTTTTCTAATTTCTTTTATTTTCTAAACGATAAAAACATAATTAAAAGTTTTTTGCTTAAGTCTTTTAATATAAATAAATATTTAGAGAGAGTGAGAAGAACATTAAAGTTCTTTGCTTAAGTCTTTTATAGTGCAGTAATGAGAGAACCCATTAATTAAGTTTGTAACTTATGTCTTTAGAAGAGGACTATAAATGAGAGAGTATGAATAAATATAGCAAATAGTGTTGCCCTTTTGGTTATTTTTAACCAAAATTGATTATTTTATTTTTAAATGCGGAGATGACTTTTTTCGAGTTTATTTTTTTGTTAAATCAAATTTTTATTTTTATTAGTTTTACAAATGCTATTTACTCTGTTAATCTTGTCAACAATAAAAAAACAATAAAAATAGAGTGGGCAAAAAAATTCATCATACATATAAAAACTAAAGGTTCTTGTAACTTCTCATTCAAAATTTAACTGACAAATGAAGCAAGCAATTTAAAATAATAGAAAATGTAAAGATTTTCTAATATTTAACCAAAAAGTGAAATGGTTTAGGAGATTTTTGTGAGAAAATTCTAATGATCTAACAAACAACAAATACTTGTAATTACAAAATGAAATACTATTAAAAAAGGAATGTATATTCGGTGAAGACCGACTATATTATATTCTACACTATTCGGTATGTGACTTAAAGTAATACATACTTGAGAGAGAACGTTATATGTGTTTCGTGGTTAATCTTATTTGAGCCAAATTTTATTAACATACGAAGATTTATGTGGGATTTAAGTAGTTTTAACTGATTTTCGGGTGAGAACCCTATATATAAGCTACAATTAATTTTAAATCGATCCTTTTGAGACTGAATATCATATTTTATGTAAGTACATACAAATTTTTTATAGAATATTTTAGGATTAAAAATGTTTTATTTGTACAGAATTCTATAGAAATACGTTTATACGTATTTAAGATATTTGAGCTTCAAAACATTACTCCAAGAGAACATATATTTGGGGACTAGGTGAAATAACGAACCAATTTCGAGCAGCTAAGGAGATTCTGAATTGATTGGTATATTTTAGGGGCTCCCCAATATCTTGCTGTAGCGAATAAAAAATGTACCTTTTTTAGTTATTAAAACTGTACAAAATTGAATCAGGGACGATATTTTGATAAACACTGTTCTAAACAGTTAAATTTTAAATAATTTTATCTCCTAAAGGCAAACTAAAGTTTATGGTTAGTATGCAAGGTATTTAAAACCTGAATACATTTATTAAGATTATATTAATTTTTATATAATATTTAATTTTTAAATTTTATTTATTTTTGCCTTGGCAACGCTGATAGCAAAAACAAAACAAAGGAGTGATATTAAGCTTGTAGCTTAAGTCTTTTCATTGAAACAACCAAATTATTCCTGTTTTTAATTCTAAACAAAAAGCTTGGTTTCAAGCATAAATGTTTCCATTACCAACTAAAAAAAATTATGTTTATCATTATAATTGTTGTTTTAAACAATATTTTATATTTTATAATAAGTTTTCAAAAAGCTAAAAAATTCAATTCATTAAAACATTAAAATGTTCTGTTATTTTATGATGTTTGCCAGACATGTGTATGCATGTTTTTTATTATTGTTGGTTTTTCTTTTATTGTTTGTAAAAAGTTTTTTTATTTTTAACCAAGTAATAAAACAATAAATTTTCTTACAAATGCCTAAAAACTTTAACCAAAATAAACATTGTAAAGAAAACCTTTTTAAGCTTCGTTAAACAAATGATTGATGACAACAAACAATACAAAAGATTTTAAATTTGAAATGCATTTTTTGTGTAGATAAATAAAATCTATTACATACTCATGCATTACTTACATATGTACATATGCATGCGTTAGCACTCATATCAATGGGTTATCGAAATAATCAACAACAAACCAATAAAAAATTAAACAAACAAATCATGTTAACAAATAAAGGAAATTACTTATTTTATTAACTAAATACGATTAAGTACAAGTAGTAGATAACTTGAAAACTTGAAAATATTTCTAACTTACTGAACTTTATATTTTATATCTCATAATGTTATAAAGTATTTCATATCATGTGAAATTATTAACGCACAAGTGGCATGTTTCATAATTGTATTTAAAGTAATATAAACAAAAATAAAATTTATTCAAGAAATTGTGTTGCATGTTATTAATATTAAGTTGGGTTTGTTGCAAAGAAATGTGAAAAATTATTTGCAAATATGTTTTCCGGCATAGATACGAATAATGTTAAAAGAGATACTCTTTTTTGTTTTGTTGTTGCGCCTATTTTCTTTCTTATTGTATTGTTTTTTAATAATTATAATTTAATAATTTTATATAGCAATGGGTGCCAGTTAATAATAAAAAGAGGTTAAATTTTCATTAATTCACACTGCATATTTTTTAACGAAGCTATACATTAAACATGCAGTTTGTAGATAAGTTATTGTATGAAAGAAAGTTGCTGCAAATTCAAATGTAAACATATTAAAATTGTTGATAAACAATACAACAACAACAACAACTACAATTACAATATATGAACACTCTTATGTACACACCTTTCTTTTGCTAAGTTGTATAAGTAGCTATTTATATGTCTGGAGTTGTTTATTTAAAATTAATAATTAATATCTTTTTTTTTTTAAGTATTAAATTGTCATAAATTTTTTCACATACATAGTTTCAGTTAATTAAATTTTATTATTTCTGTTATTCATTTTTTCACTTTTAACTCTCTATTTTTATACCTTAATAATTTTTTTAATAAATTTTCCAATGAAAATTATTTCAAATAAATAAAATCTTTGGTACTTGATTTTGACCTTTCCCACTAACATAATGAAATTATAATCTTTACATACTACACTATCAAGTGTAAATATTTATTCATTATTTTCTATAATTTCTTTTCATTCAATGTGTCACTTGATTTTTATTATTATGTTAGTACTTTAAAATTTGCAAATGAAGATTTTTATCTTGTAGTTTTCATGTTAGTTATTTTTTTTTTTTATTTTCTTTAATTTTCATCTAAAGTCAATAAACTTTAGTTGCACACACCAAAAGCAAATACAACAACTAGTAGATGTAAAGAAAAACTTGGCAAACATCCAATCAGGAATTAAGTATGATTATTTGCAGTGACACTGTGCACCACTAATGGCTTCGCTCTTTGCCTGAGCACTTTTAAAATTTTAGAAAATAAACAAAAAATAAAATAAAGTAAATAACATTGGCATTTACTTGAAAATAGTAAACTTAGACAATTTCACTTAGCGGGTGCATATTGTCTATTGACAGAAGTTTAAACAGAAAATAAAAAACAAAAAACATAAGTTTTATGAGTTTTTTGAGGTATGGCAGAGAAAAGTGTAAATATTGACTTTAATGTATGCAACAAAACTAATAAAATTAGTAAATTATAAAAATATCAAAAATAAACATTATAAATAAGAATTTATTTCTTTATAAAAAAAATAATAATAAATGAAGAAAATATTCTCTTTAACAATTGCTGTTTGCTGATTTGGTTTTAAAATATATTTTATTACATTTATCAACATTTTCTATAACCCTTGTTAGCATTAACAAGTCAATATATTTTAAATTCTCAACAAGACAAAAACGCATTTTGTTTTCTAAATTTTTAAGATCACTGAAACTCAAATAAAATCTAAATTCAAAATAATTTCTTAAAGATAACAGGTTTTGTGCTAATGTTACTTCTGTATTCATGTTTTGTAGCAAAAAAAAAAAAAATTAGCAAATTTAAACAATGTTTTTAGATTTACTTAAAAACGTGACTTTATTTAAAATAAAATAAACTAAAACAAAAAAATCTAGTTAAAAACAAAACGTAACAAATCAAAAATAGTAACAATGTCAAAGTAAAAATTTACAACAGATATTTGAATGGTTTTAAATATATATGTGTTTAAGCTTATATTTAAAGCCACACTGACATCACTAAACAATTAAGCCTTTAAAAGGAAATTAAAAAATAAAAAATACATAACAGAATTAATCATAATCATTTGATTAATGATGTCAAATGTTACAATTAAGGGTCGTTAAAGTTTATTTCTTAAAAATGTAGGTATTTTTATAAAAGTATTTTAAATTAAATGAAATTTAGCAATTTGTTGCTTATCTGCAGTGTTGTTATTTTAGCAAATTTTCTGTTACATTAAGTAGAATGAACTGACAAATTGCATATTTATTTCTAAAATATTCAGCTTACTGCGTTTTAGCATATCTACTTACTGAAATCAGATTATCAAAATTTTCATCACTGGAAAAGAGAAATGTTTACAAATTCTTTTATAAATAAAATGTTAGTCTTATTTCCTCCTTAGCTCTGTTTTGTGTTCTATTATATAATAATGTAATTGAGTAAGATGTTAATTTCTAATAGTATTGTCCTTAAATTTTAGAAATGCTCTCATATTGCACTTTATTAATAGCAGAAATATTTTTTGAGTAAGATTTCATATTTATTAGTATTGTTTATTTCAACATTTCATTAAATTTTCACATTTAACGAAAAATTTGAAATTTGATCAAAAACTTTAAAAAATATCCATATTTATCAAAAACGATAAAATTTCACCAAATTCATAGAATTTTTGAATGTTTGGCTTAAGTTCATTGAATAATTGTAGAAGAATATAATGTAAAAGTTTTATGGGACACTCGGCAGAATGGAATGCATTTTCTGGTCCACTACGATCTTCATTAGCACCATTCGTTTTACCTAATAACATATAGGGAAAAATAAGTTACAGATTCCATTTCCCAAAAAGTTGTAACTTAAATAGATTATGTTTACAGAGAACATCACGGTGGGACGCTGAAGAGTGCTGATAAAGGTCGTGGCGGACCAGAAAATGCATTCCATTCTGCCGAGTGTCCAATAGAACTTTTACATTTTATTCTTCTACAATTATTCAATGAACTTAAGCCGAACATGCAAAAATTCTATAAATAACTATATGAAAAAGTTCAACAAAAAAACTATAAACTAATTCACCAAATTTTTAAAATTTCACTAAAAAAATATAAAAAAGTAAAAACTAAAAATCAAAAAAAAAAAAAAAAAAATTATCAAAAATTTGAATTTTTACCAAAATTTTAAAATTTGTTCTATTGCCAGTTTTTGAGATAGCGGATAACATTTAAGAAATGTTACGCAGTAATAAGGTAACATACTTTTTCAAAAAACAAAACGCTATACAGTGGTCTCAAACGCTTTTCTTTCTGGAAATAGATTTGTAACTTAAGAGTCGTACAAAATATTAAATACAAAATTTCACATGGCCAGAGCTGAGCTGTTAGGGAATGGAAGTTGATCATCTTGGGTATGTAAATCTTTTTAAATTTGCCAAAAATTTTTATTTTTTTATGATTTTAATGTAAAAAATTTATATAATTAAATTTATATAAATATGCTTGGATAAATAATCTATTAGATTTCTTACAAAATTCTAAATAATATTACTATAAGATTCATATAAATATATCGAACCGATAAAAAGTTATATTTATCTTATCCGAAAAAGTGGAAAAATCGTTTCGATTTCATTTTTTTTTTTTTTTTTTTTTGGTAATTTATTTTTACTAGACTCCAAATTATTTAAAACAAAGCAAAAGTAATTGAGTTTCTTTATTTAAATTAACAAATTTCAAAAAAATATGAAATATACATTTTTCATGCGAGACAGAACTAAAGCACATTTTCGATTTGTTAAATACAATTGCTAGCTTTACTTATATTTAGTGTCATAGACCTAATTTGTTTTTCAAAACTTTTACACATCTTCGTAGCACATTTCATCTACGTGGGAAATTTCGCCCTTGATTTTTAGATTATACGCGTATTATTTTGTGATCTACAATTTCCCATTTGATTTCAAATATTTTTTCTCTGAGATTAAGACTAAATAATTGGTCCGACCACTATAAAACTGGCAAAACAACAACAGACGAAAAAATATCTCCCCGTATTTCTCAAGGAACTATCTTCAATCAACCATCCGAACTTTTCAAATTAAACTTCACGATAGAAAAGTACTGGTTTCCATTCAACCATGGTGTAGTTAAAATTGGTAGATTAAAGTTAATACGTCTATCAGAAGAAAAAAGGTTCAATTGCCTGTTTATATGTCTGTGGTTTTTTAATACAATAAATTAAATAAAGAAACTGCGTTATTTTAAATATATTCTTATATTTAAAATAACGCAATTCTTTATAACTATCAACTTTCTCGATCAGCACTAAATTAGGATCCTTCAGAAAATAATTGAGTTCAGCAGATAGTAAATATGTAAATATTATGGCATAATTTTATCTAACTTAAATTTGTTACACATTTTTTTAATCCAGCTAAGAAATGTTAACAGTTTTTCGGTCTGCTTCAAAATCTGAAAGCCTCCTGCCAATCATTAGGATCAAAGGCAAACTTTTTGTCACTTAACTTAATGTTAAAAACGATTTTTTTTATTAACGAATTAAAATCAATTGCAGATGATATTATCTATCTTCTACTATTCGTTTAAAAGTGTCAAATCCATGGCTATTATGAAAGAAGTTGAAATGGAATATCATACATATGTACTAAGACGAAGAGAAATGCGAAGAAAAAATATTGTATGTTTTCCTTTTTCTACATTAAATAAAGTTATAAAAGAAGAGAAAAACTACTTTTATTAATTTTTTTCTTTAAATCGTGAAAATCGAAAATGGAAAAAAAGCTACATTTTCTACTTTATCATTAAGTTGAAAATGTTACAAATAAAATCAAATTTGTGATCACCAAAAATTTGTAATTTATTATTCATTAAAAGGAAAATGTCACAAAAATGATTCGAATAGGTTTATAACTATAACAATGTTGTAATCATACAATTTGCAATACCAAATATGAATAATTACTACATACACACATGCGTATATCATGTTAATTATTATTATATTAACATTTAATTCCTTTAGTCTAATAAATTTACAAATTTATTAACATTCACCAAACAATTTCTTTAATCAATTTACAACACTTTAATTGAAAATTGTGTAACTTTTCTGTAGCTCTTAAACACTCGAATTTATTTTAAATAAAAACAAAATGAATTTTCAAATTTCATTATAAATTTTGTTTAACTAAGAAAAAAAAGTGAAAGTCTTTAGTTAAATTAATATGTAATGATGTTGCAACCCAAAAACTGATAATAAAAAAAACTGCAGCATATATTAGTTTCTACCATAAGATGCGTTAGTTAGATCCATATTTGTTAATGAATATTTCAAAATACCAAAACACCAACAAAACATCAACTGACTGACTCACATACACATACAAGATAAATAATGATAAACATTATAAATAAATAATTTGTTAACAAACTCTGTCAATAAACTTTACTACAGCAAAAGAAATAAAACTTAACAAATAAAGAAAATGTATTTATTTATTCATTTATTTGTTTTATTATTTTTTTTAAAAAGGAGAATTTTCAAGCAGGAAAACAAAAACTAAAAGTCTAGTTTTTCTAATTAAGCAAATATCTATTAAATAAATTCCTAATAAAGTATTAAAAATTGTTAACAAATAATAAGCAAATGTTGATTTAATCAGGCACGCTCTCCTCACTTACACAAATACCACACATTATAAATGGTTAAATGATCAATTATTTAATGTTTAAAACTCCTATAGCTGTTATAACTTGATTGAAATACCAAGACCAAATCAACTAAACCTCAAATGACACCTTTTAAACAGATTGTGTAATATTTTGTAAAATAAGAAATAATAGAAAAAATTAAATAAATTTTTAACAAAATTGTTGAGTTTTTTTTCGGTAACAATTTTCCCAAATGATTTATGTTGCAACATTTTTTTCATATGTAAATACTTTCTTCTTTAAAACACTTTCAATTTTTCTTTCAACAATGTATCATTTCTTTTTTTTTTTTTCTACATTTCAAAACAATTAAATTGTTTTAAACATTTACCTTTATTTGAAGTAGTTTCTGTCTACCGTCATTTATTTGTTTATTCTAATTGTGTTATATTTTAAAAATATGATGGTTGTTTCAGCTTCTTGAAGTTTTTTTTTTTTTTTTTTTAGTACTTTGTTCATTTTTTTCTTAAGCTTTTTAAAGGTGCTTATGAAGACATCATTTGTGTTTTATATTTAGACATTTTTAACATGTTGTTTATGAGGAAATTTTTAATGTTTATTTAATTTGCCAACTACTTCAATTAACCAAACGCTATTTAACCATAAGCATCTATTGCAAACGTAAAGTAAATGTTTATAGCTTTCATTAAAATGAAAAAATATGTTTACACTAGATATAGAAATAGAAATAGAAAAAAATTAAAATAAGTATTTTAGACCAGATGTTAATCGTTAATTTACTTAATTGTATTTATTAATTGTTGCATTGAAGTTTCATAAATATAACAAAGGATTACATCAATATATACAAATAATTCAATGAAACAAAGATATTTTATTAATAATATAAACTTATCCGTGCATCTAAAATATTACGTTGAATCACATAGTTTCATTGAATTGTCAAATAACATAAAATTATGAAATTTTGTATTATTAAGCCATTGCAGTTTTTATTAATTTAAAGAAAGTTTAATTAAGTTAACGTAAAAGAAACACTAGATACACAGATATAGTAGAAGCTTAATAAGATAACATTTTATATCAGATGTTAATCATAAATTTACTAAATTCAACTTATTAACTGTTACATTGAGGCTTCTTTATTTCGTTAATATAACAGAAAATGTTGTCGATATGAAACAATGTTTCAGCGAAACAAAGGCATTTTATTAATTGAATAAATTTATGAATCCATCCAAAAAATATTACGTTAAATCTAATAGATATTTTCATTTAATTTAAAAGTATATTATTATTTAATTATCGTAACTTTTTATTAATTTAAAGAAAATTTACGTAGTAAAGAACTTCATCTGTAGAACAATATCATTTCTTAAACAAATTTTTAGGTCCGTTTTTTATTATATGAAGAAAATTTTACAAGAGTCGATAAAACTTCATAAAATCATAAAACTTAATTGTTTTCTTACCTTTTTTTCAATATTTTGTAAAGTGTCGCTAAAAAATTCGAGAACATGTAAAATTTTGCAACTGAAAATAGCTTAAAATGAAATAAGGGCTTGATCACGATTTCATTTAAATTCGGACCAAGTGAGCTGTATGTATGCATAAATCAGTGTGCCAAACTTCATGAAGATTTACCATGGCTTTCATATAAGACCATTTGCATAAGTTCAATATAATTGCTAGCATAACAATAATATTTGAAGCGAATAATTTTTATATGGGTAGAAACCAAGTGCAAAGTTTTATAACACTCGATCCACAATTGACCATAGCTCCCATATCAAAGCTACTTTCGGGAATCAGTCACATAATGAATGTAATTTATATGGTAATATCACGATATTATTACATATAAATATGTTTTATAGCATTATAATCTACATCATCAAATTTTATAATAACCGGTGGACAATTGACTATAGGTCCCAGGAAAGACCCACAAATTTTAACTTTGAATACTTAAATAATTGATACAATTGAAAAAAGTAATTGTTTATTTTGTTTATTAAAAAATAAAGTTAAAACTTTATTCAAGTGTTCAAAATTAAAATTTTCGGCTTTCAATTATTTTTATTATTATATTAATTAATTAAGTAATCAAATATAAATAAAAACTGAGTCATAATTTGAGTTATTGAATGAAAATTTTTCAATATTTTGCATTTAAATTAATAAAATATAAATTTTTCGTAATTGAAAGAGGATTTCAAGAATATTTAAGTTTACAACAGAAGTCCTTAGGCGGTAGAAAAGTGAATATATGAAGCATAGACATATATAAGGGCGTATAAACCTACTTTTTCAAAATGAGTTTCTTTTTTGCATATTTAGCAACCAATTTATATCTACTGATGCAAAAAGGATTTTAGATTTCCTTGTACAGAATTTGAATTTTATGTACTTAAAGAAAACAAAAAATTTATCTATACTTTTCGAAAATAAAAATTGTTGCAATTACTTTTTTAATTATATCAATTAATCAAATGCTCAAAATTAAAATTTTCTAAAATTTCTTCCTAAATATAAAAAAAATAAAAAAATAAAAAATATCGTCTTGAATTTTTTTTAATATATTAATTAATTAAGTAGTAAAGTAAAATATAAATAAAAACAAAGTGATGTTTTGACTAAATGATTTTATAATTTTTTTTTAATAGCTCGAACTTTATTCAATAAAATAGTTGAATATGAATTTTTTGTAATTTTTCTGTGTAGAATTCAAAGAAAAAAATATGATCAATTAAACGATTTTTCCAAGATAAAAATTATTCCAATTACTTTTTTAATTGTATCAATTATTCAAATGCTCAAATTTTCTAATATTTTTTCCTAAAAAAAGCAATTTTTTCTAATTGAATTAAGTAATTAAGTATTTAAAGGTAAATAAAAACTAAGTAATGATTTGAGTAATTGAATAAAACAAGAAAATAATTGAATATAAATTTTTGGAATTAAAATACGGGTTTAGATTTTTCTGTGTAGAATTTTAATTTAATTAACTTCGTTTTGAGAAAATTGTTTAATTTATTTCCATTTTTTTAATTTCTTATTAATATTTTAGTTGATAAATTTAACAAGTAAATTTTTCAATTATTTTAATATTTTAATCGGTTAATTTAATTATATATATATAAGACATGACTTTCTCATTCCATTAGGTGTTTTAAAATGTAATTTTATTTATAGTTGATAATTTTCAGCAACTTCTTTTAAAAATGATTGGGAAATAAATGGTATAATAAATAACTGCTAAAAAGCAGAATCCTAGAATTAATTTCCTTTTACAGAGATCAATTTCATGAAAGCTTTTTAAATTGTTATAACTTTTTTTTTTTGCATATTTTGTAATATTTTTTATTTTCATAAAAATGTATCTAACTTCTTTGCTAGTGTAAACACATTATCAATGACTGCCTTTAATGAATTGGAAGATCATGCTGTTCTTTGTTTATGTTATTTTGTTGTTGCTGCTGTTCACCACTGTTGCTGGCATTTTAGCACTAACTGTTGTAGCTAATGCTACTGATGCTGTTGTTGTTGTTACAGCTACTTACAACAATTGTATGTATTTAACAGCAACTTTTAGCTTAAAGTTATTTGCAATTATTACTAATTTTACTAATTTTATGTTTAGTTTAGTTAAACTTCAACTTAAAAACCAACGTTTAACACAATAACTTTCTCACGGCTTTTGTGGGGTTCAAAAGAAAATAAACAGAAAGGTTGGGAGAGCGCAAGAAAAAAAAAGAATTTATAAGTTATTTATAATTAGAATTTCTATGCTTCCTGAAGCGTTTTATTTAAGTTAATCATTGTAATTGATTTTCATTTCTTTTCTTAATTTGTTACTGACTTTCTAGAAATTAAATTAATTAAGAGAAAGAAAGAAAACAAAAATAATAGAAAATTAAATCTTTTATAGCTCTAGGGAGTTTTAGAGCGTTTTAATGGGAATAAATTTCAAATTAATTGTACAAAAAAAAAAAAAAAATACAGAAGTGCCTTTAACTACTGTTTAAGTACATAATTTCATGGGAAAATATTTAATCTATAAACATTTCACTTTGGTAAAAATATATTTGCCAATAACTTCTTCCAAATATTGATCTAATAAAAAGATAAAGGAAGTTTTTGAACCTTAAACCTTTTTTTCAATCACAGTATAGTTATTTTTTTATTATTCTTTTGCACATAATGTTTAAAAAACCCGACTTATTGTAAAATTAAATACAAAACTGTGTGACTAAATATGCCGGCAAATATGTTTTTTTTTTTCTTTATCAACTTTTTTGATATAGTTTAAGTATTGTATTATTTGACAGTTTAAAATGTAATATATTACATAAAATGTAGTTTTTTTTACTACAACAAGTAATTTCGTGGTTTCTGTTTTACTTTAAATTTAAATCAAAATTTTTTTATTGCTTTTATTTTTCTTAAACATTTTCGTAAATCAACAAGATTCCTAAAAAGTTTTACACAATGAAAATTTTTAAACAAAAAACAATCCACCAAATGTTTTTTTTTTTTCAACATGACATGATCTATGGCAATAAGATTATGGCAAGATCAACAGCACCAAACCAAACAACGACACCACAAATAAGATCACGTTTAGGCCATTGCAATGTTCAAAAAAGCAACAAAAAATTTATTTTATATTACTGCCACACGGCCACGAACTAAGCTATACAATACACAAAATATTTCATACTCTCCTCATACTAACTTTTAGACTTTGTATGCTGAAATGTTAAAGATTTTTATTTTGTTTCATTTAATTGCAACAAGTGAAAGTGAAAAAAAAAATCATAAAAATCTGTTTTACAAAATACCGGTAGTTTTTAGCTTTATGGTGTAAAAAAGGTTATATGTATTTTATTCCATTTAATTATAGATACACTAAAAGGAAACACAAGGGTTCAAGGAAATGAATAAAAAAAGAAATTGTTAAAAAATTTGAAAACTATCATAATAAGAAGAAAAAATAATAATATAATGCAACACATTTTATAAAAAAAAAAATCGATTGACCTCAAAATTACACCTGCTTGATTTTTATTCTGCTCAATAGTTTTGGAGATATTTAAAAAAATTAAATATTCTTTTAAAATTTTTGTTATTTAAAAAATCTCAAAAATTTAACAGCGAACAAAAATGTTGTTTTTTCTTTTTAATCATAAAGTTGGATATGTTGCAAATAAAAAGACCCACAGATATACCCATATACCTACATAATAGTTTCGAAAATTTTGATTTGTGTTAAAAAAAAAATAAACAAATTTAAAGTCGTAAAAAATAAATAACGAATAAAAATGCGTATTTTTCTCTTTAATCATAAATATGGATATGTTACAAATAAAACGACCTATATATCGGGTTTTTTAATTGTTTGTTTTATTATTTTTTGAATCATTTTGAAATGAGACACCTTTACTTAATTGTGAATAAAGTTAAAATTTATGCATCGATTTTAATGAAGCTTAGCCCATTTTATTTACGATAGATCCAACTTTGTGAGTAAGGAGAAAAATTATAAATGTTTGGTAATTTTAGATTTTTGATGATTTTTTGAAAAAATAAATTTTTTACTTAATTTTTTAAGAAATTTTATTTTTTTTCAAACAATTTTTTTATATAAAGCAAAAACTATATGACAGTTTATATTTTCGACTTGAAACTCCATTATTACATATGTAGATCTAAATTGAGTGAGAAATACCGTGCCACATAATCTATTGTGAGGCTCTATTGTACTTAGTTTTAATGTAATGGAAATAAAATTAAATTTTTGAAAATGTAATAGTTACCCAAGAAATTTTAATATTTAAAATTTCAATAATAATTTTCAAAAATAAAAAAAGAAAATAAAACTTTAAATTGAAAGGAAATTTATAAATTTTCTCTAAGGGGAAAATAAATTAAATAGGTCATTCTTCTAGAAATTTTATTTCAAATCCGAATTGTTTATAAAGTAAAATATAATTAAAATATAATATAATTAAAGTGAAGGATGAAAAATTACGCGTATTTTTTATTTGATAGGCATCATACGATTTTTATTCCAAAGTCCAATATCAAAACAAAATCTCTGGGGAAAACTAAGAATTTAATTTCAAAGAAAAGTTTTCTTTTAGAATTTCCAAAGGGAAACTACAGGAATTCGAAAATAAAAGATCTTCATCAATATTCAAACAATATCAACAATTATTTTTTAATACAAATCCCAAAAGCAGATTCCAAATTTCCAGAAAACCTCAGGCTAAAACCACTCAAATCAGAATTTTCTCAGAAACTACTTAAATCAGATTTTTCTAAAAAAAAAAAATCAAACCAGACTTTAAAATTATTGATTATTTGCATCTAAAATTTGATTTTGATCATTATTTTTATGTAATTAACTTTAAGTTTTTGCATAAATATAAGACTTTACTTTCATTGATTTTAGTTCATAATATTTGAGAATAATGTTTTAAATATTAACACTTTCTTACATTTTTTGAAATGAATCAAAAGTCAAGAAGACTTAAACAAATTGTTTAAATTTTCATTTATATTTTTTTATATTTTTTATTTTTGGTTTTTAATGATTTTCAGACACATGTTGGGGGTTTATTACAATGATACATGTGCTATAGAATGGCAGCAAATTTAAGAAAATTTCTTACTTTTTAACAGCTTTTTATTGCAAAATAGCCACTTAAAGGGGTTTATTGTTAATATTTTCATGCATAAATATTTTCATTTAGAATTTGAATCAAATATAATAAAATTAAGTTAAAATTTTAGCAGCATTTTTGTAAAATTCGCAAAATTATCATTAAGTGCATGAACAAAATGAACAAAATTTTATTTTTTATGAAAAAAGTTCGGGAAAAAGTCATGTTCGATTCATAATATTTATGAAAAAAATTTTCAATTATATGAATTTTTTTCCCTGTGAATATTACATTATACTTTTTTTTTATTTCGCTAAAAATTGTTTAAGATGCTAATTTAATTGTATAAGACAACACAAAATACTTATACAATTTAATTTTACTTTTTAGTAATATTTTCATTTAATTTACACATACACTACCTGCCACTTGAATAAGGAAACACATTTTTTTAATTTTAATTAAATATATCTCCTAAACTAAAGTTCAGAAAAAAAATAATTTTTTGCGCAACCAAATTTCAAAGTGTTGGGTTTAGTTTCCTGAAGAAATAAAAAATATACATATTTTGTTATACTAAAATTATGAATTTATTTAAAGAGATGTATTTCTGTGGTACTTTTTTGTGTGTCACTTGAATAAGGAATATTTTAAAACTAAGCAAACTGTAATTTATTTTTAAATTTTAGGTTATAAAAATGAAATATATTATCTTCTAGCATATAATTAGTAATGAGTACTGCCACCATTTTTAGAAATAACCTCAAAAATGCGATTCGGCATCGACTTGTATCTCTAAGAAATTTAGCGAAATTGAACTCCATGCTTTCGTTATTGCATCATTTAAGGATTCTATAGTCTCAAATTGTTTTCCTCCTACATAAACTCTTCTTGCAAGCCAACCCCAGACATTTTCCATTGGATTCAGGTCTGGTGAATATGGAGCCCAATCCAAAAGTTCAGTACCTTGTTGATTAATCCATTGTTTTACTGTTCTGGCGGTATGAATCGGAGAATTGTCGTGTTGGTACGTCTAAGATATGGGTCCAAAGAAATCATTAAATTTTGGAAATGCTTCCTCCAGAATGTTTCTGTAATTCGTTGCAGTCAATTCTATGGTACCATAATACGAAATGGCACCCCATACCATTATTCCGCCCTCTCGGCTGTATCTGCGGCCCAAAAATATTTCCTCCTTATTTAGGTCATGGAAATAATAGTTATACCCGTCGGGATCATCAATATTAAACTTTTTTTCATCGGAAAATACAACTTTAAACCATTTGTCGGATAATGCCATTGTATTTTTGGCAAACTTTAGACGTTGTGATTTGCGTTTTTCATTAAGTAGTGTTTTTTTTGCAGTTTTCGTCGGACTATGTTCTTAGGCTGGCATTGACTCCACTTTTTTCACGAATTTTTGATACCGACATGGCAGAATTTGATGTAATTCTAAGAAATTTTTGTCTTTCTTTTGGAGTTTCTGCCATTTTCTTCCGCTATTTCATGTTTTTTCCATATCTTTCCACGTTATTTAAATAATTGTATTTGGGCCGGATTCTGACCCTGAGATTTCAAAATCAGAATTTTTTCTTTTTCATAGTTATTAAGAGCCTTAGCACGTCCCATTTTGAATAAAAACTATTTAAAAACTATCAAATTAAAAATTCTCTAGCCGTTTATATTGAAAGAAATTCAATTTTAGTATAACAAAATATGTATATTTTTTATTTCTTGAAATTTGGTTGCGCAAAAAATTATTTTTTTCTGAACTTTAGTTTAGGAGATATACTTATTTAAAGTTAAAAAAAAAATGTGATTCCTTATTCAAGTGGCAGGCAGTGTAAATATCACAGAAATACATATAAAATATAACATAACTTTCTTTTGAGTATATAAATATCTTAAAAACCTAAAACCCATTAAAGTGAATGGTGAGTCAAAATTAAAATTTAAAAACAAAAATAAAAACAATCAATTTATGAATTCACCCTTAAAAATAAATTTATTTACTCAAATATTATAATTCATCATTATAAATATTGAGTAGAATTTTAAAATTGCTTTGTGTTGATAAATTTTTCTTTTTTATTATTTTGAGTGAATATTAATTAATTATTTTATTTAACAGTTTCTTTACGAGTAAAGAAATATTGAATTGGTTAATTATGTTAAACTAAATAAAGTTTATTATTTTTGAAAATGAATTGCTAAATTGTTTTATATATTCATGAACGGTTAAGAATATCAACAACAAAGCAGTAAATAGTGAGCTATTTATAATATCTTAAAATAGCATTGGTAGGAAGGGTTTAAACACAAGAAGAGGTACTAACATCCAAATCTCTTCTGTTCGTTTCAATTCTTTTTATTTTATTTAAGTTATCTGTCGATTTTGGAAGCTATCTATTGATCTAAATCTGATTTATTAGAGACAATTTTCTTGAGTACGGCCGGAATATAAGATAGCCTGTCTCTATAAATTAGAGCCTTAATCGGTTGCTCCGTTACAAAATGTCTTGAGTTATTAAATTCTTTCACAAATTATGAGAAAGTTATTACAGCTTCGCTACAAGATAAAACAAAGATTAGCACTTAAACTTACCAAGTAATACAAGTAGTAAGCTATTATTCATGATTAAGAAAACGAATTTTATTATTTTCTTTTTTATCATTTTTAAATGAGGTACCTTCACTTAATTGTGAATAAAGTCAACATTTATGCGTTGATTAGATATGAGCGAAGCTCGTTTTGTTTGTAACATATTAAGTTTTATGATAAAAGAGAAACAAGAATTTTTTTAATACCTCCGAAACTATTGAACAGATTAAAAAATGATGTAGCTATAACTTGGACATAATTTGAACTATAATTTTTTGGTGTTATATTATATCAAATCAGATGAATCGTTCTAGAGATATGTTGCAATATATGATGCAATCTTATTAATTTTCTGTATATAGATTTATTTCGAGAACTAGAGTCAATTTAAAAAAGTGACTTATAGGCTTAGAACTCCATAATCACTTATAACAAGTTAAGTGGTTATTAACTTAACGCAAAGAGTAACAATTAAACTTATTGAGTAATACATGCAGTAAGCTATTAGAGTAGTTCTCAATATAGTAAATTATTCTCGATATAAACATTTTAAAATAAGAGTGAAAATTCATATTTTTTTAATCATATATTTTTTAACATTTTATTCCAAAATTTATGTCCTCTTAAAACTCTTTTTTTAATTATTCATATCAATTAGCTACATTTAATTATAAAAAAACAGATGATCTTATCAAATTTAAAAAATCTTAAGCACGGTCCAACGTTTTGTTATTTTAATGAAAAGAATAATTAAAATTTCTGATATACTACGTTTAGATATATTAAAAAACAAACTAAATAGACTTTAGAAATAAACAAAAAGCCAGGCTTATTAAAAACGTAGAGGAAAAAAAAACAAAAATAAATTATAAAAAAGGTATTTGTTGTAAAAGATAAGACATACAGGCTACTACTAAACTACCACCATTATCACCAGCAGACCAGCACATATAGAGGACAATGCTTTCATAAGTAGTTTAAACATCACGTCCCCTTATACTAAAGACACTAAATACACATGTATCTATAATATATATTATAATAAAAAAAAAGTCGGACTAAATTTTCCGGTATCTTAATTTTTAAAGCAGCATGTAGCAGAAAAAACACCGGCTGAAATTTTTGGCCGCTACTATCAGCTACATTAACCAAATAGTATTATATTGGTAAATGATTTAAACATAAAATGTATTAAAAGCAACATCAACCAAAAAAAAAAAGAAAAGAAGACAACATTAAAAAGGCGTTGTTGCACTTGTGGCAAGAGAGAAACAAACAGCCAATGTCTTAACAAAATACATAAAATTGAAATTGATTTTTTCTATCTTTCTTTCCAAAAACTGCAGCAGCATATTAAGAAAAGTAAAAGTTTTTACTTATTTTTATTTTCCTTTTCAAGTAAAGAAAAATTTCTTGTTTAAAATCTCTTATTGTCAGTTTGCATTTATATTTTCGTTTAGTATTCAAATTTAAACAGCGGGTGCTTTGTTGTTGGTCGTTTGTTTTTGGCGTGGCTTTCTTGTTGTGTTTATTAAATAGTCGCCCGTTCAAAAAGATTTATTTAGATTATGATTTTGCTTTTTTGTTATGGTTAGTTAAACTTCATGTTCAAATCATGAGATTAAGATATTAATCCGATTTTAAATTTAGATGTTGCGCCAAAAAATGTTGCAGCAAAAAAAAAACAACAAAAAAATTGGTAAATAAGAAATAATAAATAAATTTTAATATTTTAACAAGTTCATTCAACTTTAAATATTATGACTTGGATTTAAAAAAAAGGAGAAAAGTGAATTAATAATTAAAATTTATTTCAAATGTATGGATTATATATATATATATATATATATATATATATATATATATATATATATACATATTTACATTTTAATAAATTACTTTGTATGGTTACGATAAAACAAAATGTATAGTTATTAAATAATTTATTAAATAAGAGCGATAAAATTTATATATTTTTTTAGGCATAGGATTTCATAGTTAATCTTAATTAAAAAAAACATGATCACGGAGTTCCAAGTCTTTGAAACACATTTTATACTCTACACCACCATAGGTGGTGAAGGTATTATGCGTTGGTGCTGATGTTTTTAACACCCAAAAATATTGGTCCTTCATATACACCAATCAGCTTTTGTCACTTTTTGAGTCGATTTAACGATGTAAACCTTGTAATCAAACTACAGGTCGCAATTTTGTAAATAATTTAATGAAATATGGCCCACATGTCTTTTATAGTCCAAGAACGAAGATTATAGCAATTGGTTATAATCGGTCCATACAAATGTCTCCTCTGAATAGGGGTTTAACGATTTTAAATGCCTTAAATATAGCAATATTTAATTGAAATTCGGCACATAAAAGTTTTATAAATGTAAAAATCTGTGTAGCAAAATTTCATGAAGATCGGTCTATAATTGACCATATGTCCCAATAAATCCATCTTCCTAAAATAACTTTAATGTCTATAAATTCCATACAAATGTTAGTATCAGATTAATATTTTATACAAATAATTTTATATAAGTAGGCAAAAATCACATCATTAATCACAGGTTCCATTTTCGGGAATCACCCTACAGCGAATAAATAACATAATACAATGTATAAATATGTTTCATAGAAATATAGAATACTTTTAATCAGTGTTGCCAGTGAAATTTTCAAAAATACCTACGGCTGATGAAAAATTCCGATTTTTCTCTAAGCGCCCAAAAAAATTTTCCTACCAAAAATCCCTACATATTTTAATTACTAAAACTAATATTGAAACTGGGTTTAAGAAACTCAGTTTTGCAATGGTAATTATCGTGGTCCGAAATAATATTGCTAGTTTAGCCCTTCTAAGGCTAAATCAATATGTATTACTATATCACCATCGAGGAAAATAATTTCTTAGTTGCTAATATTAAATTTATTTTTAAAAAACCATCCATTTAAGAATATTTGGTAATATAGTCGAATAAAAAAATAATGTGATTTTTTATATTTAACATATATTTTCGACTGCGATGCTTCATGGACTTACTAAATTCCGGAAACTATTTAAAAATATAATTTAAAAATCTTCAGGCTTGTAAAAATCACTCAAAAAGATGAGAATACTTAACCAAAAACGAGTTAAAGTCAAAAATTGCGAAAAATCATTTTAATACATTGGACAATTTTTCACAGAAAAAAATGAACTTCAATTACGAAATTGCTTATATTAATTAAATGTTTGTTTGATTTTGCTCCAATCACCAAAATAATAACATTAATTAACTAGAATAATTGATTTTGGCTTAGATTTCAATTATTTTTTTATCAAACTAATTAGAATTGTGATTGGATGTTTGCCTAAAATCAACTAAAAATTTTATTGATTCAATAATTAGTTAAATCCCTCCCGCAATAAAAACGCACTGATGATTAAATATATTTATTTAATAAATTATTAGAAATATTTAGATAATGCAATACAAGTAAAATTAAACCAGAAAAATACTAAAACTTCAAACTTGATTGAGGAAAAGGAAACTTTGTACATACCTAGCAAAAACTTTTTGGATTTCGGTAATGTCAACTACTTATTAAAGTAGTTTCACGGTAATGAGGCGTCATTCTTATTTGCCTACTTTGTATTATATAAATAAGTACTCAATAGTATAATAGCACAGTAATTTTGTAATCACGTGGATGAATTGGCTAGATCGCTGGATTAGCAACCAGAAGGTTGTTGGTTCAACCCCATTCTGATGCAGTTGGTTTTTTATAACAAAATGTCTAAAAAACTATTTAATAATAAAAACAGTTTTTGTAAGTTAGAAAATTAAGTGAGTAATGGTATACTGAGTAAGACGTTAGTCATTAAAAACGATTGTTTAATTTGTGTCCAAGTTCAAATCTCACTGACAGCAAAATTTTTTTCTTTTGTTTTATTTTTAGTTTTATTTAGGTACATATTTTTTAATATACTTAGAGTCTAAAAATAACTACATGAATTTGTGGAGAACTGGAATAAAAATAACTAGTTATTCAGACAAAAAATAAGTAGTTTATTTTTGGTTCCAATTATAACTGCTAGCTTACCAGGAAAGCAAAGTTTTTTGTGGGTATATAGTTTCATCTTGGCGTCATATACACCCTGTTGAAATCACCAATAATCATGTATAGATCAGATTTTTTTAACTTTTGACCTCGAGTATCTTATAAAGCTCACATGTGATTATCGGTGACTTTTAAGATGATTTATAAGACGCCAAGACATAACTATATGTCAAGGTTCATTTCCCTCCACTAGATTTTGGTGTTGTACACTTATTTTCTAAGAAATTTTATTTTTTACAAAACAATTTTTTTGATATTTCCGAAACTATTGAGCAGTTAAAAAAATGCTCTGAGTGCTATCTTACGTACTTAAGAATTTTTACTTAAAATCATCTCATCTCAAAACTCAATTTCTTAATTTTACATACTAACATCTCTTACCAGATGAGATACTATCATTTAGTTATGAATGAAGTCGGCATTCATGCTTCGATTTTAATGATATATAACTCTTTTGTGTATAACATACTCAGCTTTATGATGAAGGATAAAAAATATCATTTGTGCTTATTTTTGATTTTTAATGATTTTTTTTTTTAAGAAAAATTTTTTAATTTTTTAAGATATAACTTTCCAAATATTTTTTTTATTTCCGAAACAGTAGAGCAAATTAAAAACGTTTTTTAGTATAACTAGAAGGCAATTTAAATTAGAACATTTTTTTTTTTTATATTATTAAACCAAATAAGAAAAAATCATTCTCGAGATATGTTGCAAAATATGGTGCAATATCAAACATTTTTTATGTAACGGTTTAACTTGAGAACTAGAGTCGATTTCAACAAAATTACTTATAGAATTTAGACCACCATGATCGGTTATATATAAATTGAAAAGAAATAACCAGCGCTGCCTTATGTTATTGACAATTTTCGCAAATAATAATTTCACTCTTTAAGTACTAACAACCCTTATCTAATAATTAATATAAATATAGTCTTAATAGTAGTCACTATAATTGTTGCCACTTGTCTATAGTTAAAACTTCTGTTTATTTAATTTATATATAGTACACGATCTTGACATGATCTTGTATTTCATATTCAATTTCTTAAATAAAAATAATAAATATACTGACATTTGAACAAAAGGCACAAACAAACAAGTCTATTATAAACATAATCCTAAATCCTAATGTTCTTTACCTAAAAAAAACAAAAGAATCCGAAGATTTTATAATTAACAAATTCAACAATTCAGATAATAAAATATAATTATGATTAATTTAAGTTGTCAGTAAAATGATATTGACAACAATATATGTTAAAAAAGAATTAAACACTTGAATAAAATGATCAAAAGTTCTTTAAAAATATATTTTTTTTAACCAAGACATTAAACTCATTAAAATGTTCTACAACCAAAAAAAATAATGATAATAAGAGAGACATACAGAGAATCCAATTTATACAGAGTAATATTTAAAAAGAAACCAACCGGTTCAAAGGCTTTGAACTTGAAATTTCAAAGACCATAAAACTTAAAAAAATAATAAAAACTAAATATAAACCGTTAGTGAATTTAACTTTAAGCATATTAAATTGTTTCAAATGAACATATTTACTTATTTTCGTCACAACAAAACATAAAACAAAGTGGCCACTTTAAACCATAAAAACGTACATATAATTCTTTAATTAGAGCGCGGCTTAGCAGCCATAAAATTTATAAACGAACTGGTCTTTTTTTTCCTCTATCAAACTAGTATAATATTTCAATGTTTTATATACAAAACGCCTAAAAATAAATTCTTGCTTAAATTTCATACTCTAGATAAATTTTGAAGTTATAAAAAAAAATAGTAAAAACTCTAAAATTTAACAATAGGTTGAAGTAATAATTTTTTTTTTTCTTTTTTTTTTTTTTTGCCACCAAAAAGCAGAAATATTTTTGTTACCATTTCCCTTAAAATGAAAATTTAAGTAAAAAATAGCTTGTTAAGAATTCCTTGAAATTAAAATACCAAATAAACCCTTTAGGGCTACATTATACTTACAACCAATAACCAGCAATAAAACTAACTGGAAAATTTCTATGAAATTTCTTTTATTACAACTAAAGCTGAACAAATCTAAAAACAGCCTAACTATAACAAAAACAAAAAATATTAAAAGGCGGTACTTTTTGTTTTGGCGGCTTAAATAGAAAACATAAAATAATTTAGTTGTTAGCCTAGAAAAATAACACTGCAACAACAAACCATAATAACTTAAAGGCTTAAACTTTTCAACTTTAAATCATTGCAACAATTGTGGTAATAAAAAACCCCAGTGCAATAGAATTTAATATGAAACTCTTTTACAAAAACCAAACTAAAACCATTATTAATGTATAAGAAACAAAATACAAAAAAAAAGTTCATTAACAAGATCAAGTGCAAAAGGTCTTGCAATGTTGACAATATTATAAAAAAAGCTCACCCAAAATAACACCATGCCACACCAATGCTTACAGTCATATACAAAAATAACAACAAAAACAACAACAACAAGTTTATAAAATGTTTTAAAAAGTGGTTTTAATAAAAAAATATATATTTAGTGTTTTGTTACTCAAAGTTAAACAACATGTTTTACCACAAGTGTATTATGATTTGAATTTATTTATTTTTTTTTTTTTTGCTGTTGTTGTAGGTTGCCACAAAACGTGGCTTTTTTCTTTTTCTTTGCTGAACAATAAGGCAGTGAATGTGTTTTTGTTTCCTTTTTTTTAAAAGAAATTTCTTAAAATACAAAATCGTGATTTACGGTTAATTTTTTAAAGAAATAAAAAAAATAAGTCTTTTTCTAAAGTTCACAAAAAAATATTTAGTTTTAGGCCATATTTGTTATGATAGATTTGAAATAATATTTTGTATTTAAAAGTTATTAAATAAAAATGAGTTTAATTCTGTAAATAAGAAATAAAAAAGAGGAACTTCTAAAAAACATTTTAACTGAAAAAAAAATCATTAACAAACTTTGTTTTACTAAATGAAATCCTTGAAAATATTTCCTTCTGTTTAAATATTTGGCTATTAAAACAACAAGTAAGAAAGGTATAATCGGTCAAGCCTAACCATATGTTACCCTACACCATTGCGTCAAACTTATCTTTCTGAATTTTATGAACGTATACTTAATATTATGTGTATACTAATATTTATGCACTTTAGGGTGACTCCATTAAATGGGCCTTATATGGGAGCCATAGAAAATTATGGACTGATACTAATATGTAAAATATTTCAGTTTGCTTTCTACTTATATAAAAGTTATTTGTGCCAAATATAATTATAATATTAACATTAATATGGAATTTATTCACATTAAGTGATTTTCGCAAGTGGGGTTTATATGGTAGGTATGGTCAATTATGGACTGATATTCATGAAATTTGATACACAACTTAATACACGTATAAAACTTATTTGTGCCGAAGTTCATTAAAATTTTGATAAATTTAAGTAATTTATAAGCATTAAACCCCTATTCCGGGAGGACATTTGTACGGCCGTTAGGTGAAATAATGGGCCGATCATAACCAATTTCAATAGGCTTCGTCCGTGTACCAAAATAATTATTTGTGCCAATTTTCATCAAGATATCTTTAAAATTGCGGTCTGTACTTTGTTCACAAGGTTTACATGGACGGACACTCAGCCAGACGGACGGACATAGTTAAAAAATTTCAGGTGGTGATCCGAAGATTTTTTTCTGTGCATTATAAACATCAACCACATATTATGGTGTGTGTGTGTGTAGGGTATAATAAATATACAATAACACAGGTCAATACTGATTCTACGACTCTAGATTTCGCTAGATTTCGAGATCATGGGAAATTGACTCCAGCTCTCGATAACGAAGAGAGAGAGAAAATTAGTTAACTTGTACCACATATTACAACGTATCTCGAATATAATTTGTCTTATCCATTTAATAAAATGTGAGAGATATAAAAAAGTTTTCGGGGAAAAAACTCTTTAATATTTTTCGTAAAAAAATCGTAAAAAATGTGAAACCTCTACTAGAAACCTCTTTCTATTTTGACATAAAGCTAAATATAATAATATAATCGAAATCTCTTTAAAATCGATGTAGAAATTTCGACTTTATTCTGAGTAAGTTAAAAATAATACAACAAATAATAAAATAATTTACAAAAACATTTAAACCCAGGAAAAAGTATTAATTCTACAACTAGTTCGGGAACGCATGAAAATAGCTTTAATATTTTAGTTTGGAGTTACTATCAACAATTTTTGTTCGAAATTGTCATATTCAGAACTAGTTCTGTGAAAGTGTTGCCAGTACCCATTTTATGGAGTGGTTTTAGAACTGGTTCTTTTGTCAACAATTTTTGTTCGAAATTATCATATTCAGAGCTGGTTCTGTAGAAATATTAAGGAACAATTCATAAACTATTTATTAAGATCAATGATTTTTGTTTCCTGTTTTTTCTTAATTTTTTGAATTCTTTAAGAGTTTTTTTAATTTGTTCTAAATTTCTCACTTGGGAAATTTGTTCAGAGACGTGATATATAAATAATACGGAACTAACTCTTAAGCACTAGTTGTCAAAAACATTATTTAAAATAATTTTTGAAATACAATAATCCATTAGTACCAAAATTGATTGCGGCACTACTAGTTCAAAGGATGCTATTAAAGATTCTGAGGTGGTTCTAATTGCACAAGTTCTAGAACTATTTAATAATTTTAGAATAAATGCTAAAACCTTTCCTGGGAATTCCAAAAAATTTCAACTCAGCTCAGATTTTAAACGTATAACGCTCACAGTTCATATTATATGAACCTTGAAAGTTAGACTCTTCGGGAATTTGTCAAGAATTAATAAAGTTTAAGCTTCAATAAATTTTACGTGCTTGATCAGATTTTAATCATTGGAAAGGATTGAAATTTTTCTTTATGAATATTGTACCATAAAAATTATTATTTTTTTTTTAATAATATACCCTTAATTAATCGTGAATAATATCAGCATTTATTCAACGATTTTAATGAAATATAACTCATTTTATTTGTAACAGATCCAACTTTATGGTAAAGGAGAAAAAGAAGCAATGTGGATTGTTTTAGATTTTTTACTTTTTTTAAAAAATGAAAAAATAATTTTTTTTTCTAATGAGATATTCTTATTTATATTATATTTCGATTTTAATTAAATGAAGAAAAACGAACAATTTTAATTGTTTTCGATTTTTTAATATTGTTGGAAAAACAAAAACTTTTAAACTTTGTAAGAAAAAATATATACATATAATATCAACATTAATTATACAACATTTTCAATAAATATAACCAATTTTATTTATAACATAGATAGCTTTATAATAAAAAAGAAAAGTAACTAATTTTTATTGTTTTAGAATTTAAAAAAAAATTTTAATTTATTAAAAAAAATTTGAGATACCCTTAATTAATCATGAATAATTTCGACATTTACACATCGATTTTAATGGAATATAACTTATTTTATGACGAAAGAGAAAAAGAAGAAATTTTTATCTTTTTTGATTTTTTACTATTTATTTAATTTTTTTTTTAATTTGTGGGAATTATTTTTTTTTCGAAATATTTGATTAAATATACGTCTCCGAAAATATTGAACAAATTTAAAAAATGTTAAAGGAATAATTTAGACGTAATTTAATTTAGAATTATTTAAAATTTTAATATACCAAATCAAACAAATTGTTCTCGATATATGACGCAATTTGTAGAGGAACCTCATTATCTCAAGAACCAGAGTAAATTAAAAAAAGTGTTTTATAGGCTTTGAACTCAATGATATCGCGTTCCTAACATGACTAAGAAATCTTTCATAGAATATAATCATAACATAATATTTTTATTCTATCTATAGCACAATAAATGGCTGGAGTATTATGAGTTTTTTCCTATGTTTGTAACACTCAAAAATAACGGTAATACATCAACCTTAATAAACGTGTGTATACACTAATTAACACAAAACTAACGACTCAGAATTATTTTCTATATCATTATAATCATGTCTTTCCATCTGTCCGTTCTACGTTCATACTAATAATTCATTTATAATGTGGTCTTTCCTGATTGACTAAAACCTTTTTACTTGTTTCTTTTTAAATGATTTATTAACTTTAAATCAAAATTTGTTATAAAGTTTTTACCTAAATTTTATAAAAAAATTTTAATTTAAAATATTTAAACAATTTTATTAATAATGTTAAATTTAACGGCTTTAAACATATTAAAATTAACACTATTAATAAATTAAGTATTTATAAAAAAATATCTTTTATAAAAAAAAAAAAACTAATTTGCTTACAACCAACCCTGACTTTTAAATATTCTACTTTTTGGATTCTTTTTAAACTTTGATAAGTCCATTTTATAAGGCAAATCTTTTAGAAAAAAAAAAAACATTAATTATTCATATGGCATTTTAGAATTTCTTTGAAATTACAAAAATAAAAATCTGAATAAAATAAAGAACAAATCATGTTCTTTAGTTTTCAACACGTTCTTGGTAATATATTTAAGATTATTTTCTGTTGGTGTTATTTGCTTTATTAAAGTTTGTTTGTTTGTTAAAAATCATGTTTAACTGTTGTTTATTGGCTCAAAAGTCACACCATCATCTTTAATTGTTTTGACTGTTTTTTTTTTTTTTTAGTTTAAAACGTTTTTAAATTCAATGTGTAATTTATAAAATTTTATTATAGTTGTATGTTTGTTGGAGTCGCTGTGGGACTGTAACACCTTAAAACACGTAATTATTAAAATGACTTTGACATTTTAAAACTTTAATAATTTTTTTTTATTATCATTAGCTATGTATTGGTGTTTTATTTGTATTTAGCTGCTTTTGTACTTGTATGCAAAGATCATGATTAATTGAATTAAGCATGGGGATTTTAATTGTTTTTTAGGTATTTTGCATACGGAGTCTTTAATCAACAAAATAAATTAAATTAAATTTTTATTATCGCCCTTCTAAATTTTATGAAGATGAAAGAAAGTTTAAGTTAATTTTTATTTTTTTATGGAATAGTACAATTTTATGGTAACATCTATTTAAATCCAGGTGGATTATTCCAATTAGGATACCATTCATTATACCCTACACCACCATAAGCTGGAGTATAATGCGTTTATGCTGATGTTTGTAACGCACAGAAAAAAATATGCAACAGCTACCTTAAAGTATACCAATCGACTCAGAATCACTTTTTAAATCGATCTAACGATTCCCGTCCGTCTGTCTGGCCAGCTGGTTGTCCATATAAACCTCGTGTGCAATTTTAAAGATAACTAAGTGAATTTTGGCACGTGGGACTTTTATGACACAAGGACGAAGCCTATTGAAATTGATTATTATCGGTCCATTATTATTGCCCCCATAAAAATGTCCTCTCAGAATAGAAATTGAATGATCATAAATGCCATAAATATAGCAATATTTAAACTTTTTAAAATCAAAATCGACTTTAAAAAATATTACATAAAATAAAAAAAAAAATAAATACTCATATCCCCGCCCCCTAACAGAAATTGCAAAATATGGATCCGCTAGGATTTGTAGGATAAATAGTTTTATAAGTGAACCGAATTTTAATTTTCTACGTCATCTGGAAGTTTCAGAAAGCTCTGGAAAGAGAAAAATACTTAGGAAATTATATACAGATAGAAGATAGATATAACCGCTGCATGAAAGAATTTTCAAAATTTGGCTCCTTCATGACTTGTAGGACTAATAGTTTTATAAGTAAGCCGAATCTTAATTTTCTACCTAATCTGGGAGCTTTCTAAGCATGTTTTTTCTGGAAAGAAAAATCATGCTTAGGAAGTATATATAAATCCGTTACGATTTGTAGCGGAATTTAAATTTTCTATATCGTCTGGAGCTTCAGAAAGCTCTCTCTCTCTCTCTATCTCTCTCTCTCTCTCTATATATATATATATATATATATATATATATATATATTTATTTATTTATTTATAGATTTTAATGAAATTCGGCAGAAATTTATATATAAGCAAAAATCATGAAGATAGCTTCATAATTCACAATAACTTCCATATACTCTTTTTCTGAAAATCACTTATCGTGCATAAATCCTATCAATAAAATTATTAATAATTAATAATTAATATTTGATAATTTTTATATAATATAGGATTGCCATCATTATTGATAACCTTAAAGTGCAAAAATAACATAATAAAATGCTTACGTATGTTTTACAGAAATATACACTACGCTTAATAAGTTTCATAAGTCTCGGTCCACAATTGGCCACAGGTTCTCGAATTCTGATATACACAATGGTGTAGAGTATCATATAGTCGGTCTTGTCCGATTATATATTTCTTACTTTTTTTGATAATTTTTTTGATAATTTGTGGAGTAATATTTCAAAGAAAAGGTAATCATAATACCAAACTAAACTGGACATTTTTGTTCACTTAATGTTTTAAATTTTAAAGAGCAAAATTAAAAGTTCTTTTAATATCTCTTAATTTTCATATGGCTGCCTTAACCATTCTACTTTGTAGAACCTCAAACGCTTAATTAACAAAAACAGGTTTTACCTTTAAAACATAAATTAAATTTAAAAGATACTTACAAAACTATTATTGGTATTTTATATCCAATACTTATTCAAACAAATACACATACCTGTAAAGAAAACAACACAAAAAAAAATCATTAGAAATTACAATAATAATCAAAAGATATTTGCATATGTAAATACGAAATGCATACTCTAAAAAAATAAACAATTTCCTAAACTGGGTCATATTTAAATTCATGGCACATAAACGCATTAAATATAAAAAATAAAGATTTTTGTTTAAAATTCACTTTCTGCATAAAACAAACAAAAATAATTTTGAAAACAATTTCACTGTCACACAACATGAATCAATGTCACTCTGCCAATGGCCAAAAGAAACTTTAACACAACATTAGCTGCAGCAGCAACAACAACAAAATATTTGTAAAAAAAATAAAAATAAAAATGATACCAAACAACCACTAACTGGGTTAACAAGTGTGTTTAACGCACTTTTTATATTAGAAAATGAAATTACTTCCCCTTAAAGCCATACAACAGCCTCAAAGCAACAACAAAATTTTGTTGCAACTCGCTCAATCACACATACATACTAACAAAGTTGCAACCATCATTGGAATGTTAAGAAAAAGAAAAAAACTTTTTAATAAACAATCATTTAGTTATGGTATATATATATATATATATATATATATATATATATATATAGAAACTTATAAAAACTTTGATCAAGAAGAGAAAATTCTTACCACCCAAAATGACAAAAACAAATAAACTAAAAAGATTTGCTTTTTTTAAGGATTGAGAAATTAAAACAATTTCTCCTTTAACTAAAAGCAATGGCTTCTTTTTCTTGGCAAAGAAACGTATGATCACAATGATGTTCAAATGATCTTGTAAAATTGTAAATTTCATTCATACATTCAAACATCTACACTTTTACTTCTAGGAGGTCTGGTTTACACATTTATTCTTCAGCTTTTTTTTTTCTAAAAGAAGAAACTCTCTAAAGCAATATGATATTTTTATCAATGAAATTTAAGCAGAGTACTAACTAGCTAACGTTCCATAGTGCGTAAATGTAAACCATAAAAATACGACTATCTATGTTGTATTAATAGTGTGTTCACATAACCATAATAGGCTTTAAGCGTTTGACGCTCAAACATTTCTAAACTTAGAAAAAAAACGTGTTTCTTGTTATTGTTTGTATACATCATCGAGAAAGAGACACTTTGAATGTAAAGCTTACGACAAGCTGTCTAAAAGTTTAGAAGATGAAAAAAAAATCAAATGCAATTCTATTTTTCTCTTCTTTTAGAAATTGTTGGTTTGTTTAAGGAAAATTTTTTGTTTTGAGGAAAAATAGTTTTTTACCTTAAATGTCTTTTTAAACACAGAGTGGAAATCCATTTATAGAAAAAAAAGGAAATTTAAAAGATCTTGTCGTTTTCAAGATCCGTCAAATTGTTTGTGTGTCTTTTAGTTTTTTTTTTTAATTTAAAATAGGTTAAAAAATACAAAACTCTTACTTTAAAAATTGTTTTAATTTATTTGATTTTACGTATTTGTTTTCATAAGATTCGATCACTTTTATTTTATTTTTCCCAAAAAAAAAAAAAGAAATAATAATAATAATAATAAATACAATAAAACTATAAATAAAACATAAGATTTCTAACGTTTTTTTCTCTATTTAAAAGGAGTGTCTGTCTGAGTGTCTTTTTTTCTAAGGCAAAGATGACAATATAAGATCAGATATATAAACCATATAGATTTATATACCGTTTATTGTGTGTTAATATTTACATTAATTTTAAATTTGATGATGAATCAATCAAGGAATCTTTTGGATTTTTCTGGATTTGTGAAAAATGTTTAAGTAAGAAAGCAATTTTGCTTAATTATTTGTTTTCTGGAAGTTATAATGATAAAAGGAAAAACTGTCCGGAATATACAAATTTCGACTAAAGTTTTTTTCTAATTCAACAACAATTTTATTCAATAAAAATTAAACTAAAAAAATTGTTTCACAGAAAAAAAAAAAACAAATTTTCCCAAAAAACACAACAAATATTAAATAAATAATTTTAAACAAAAAATATTTACACGGGGCAACACTGATTATGTGGAATTTCCTGTAATTTATACTATATACGAGATCATTGAGCTCTATGCCTGTATATTTCTTTTATTGAATTGACTCTAGTTTTCAAGATAAACCTTAATATTGAAAATAAATAAACAAAGTTGCACCACACATTGCAACATATCTCGAGAACGATTTTTCAAAAATATAAATAAAATTTTCTCCAAGTTATAACTACATAAAAGCTCAATAGTTTAGAAGATATTAAACAAAATGTAACAAAAAACAAAAACAAAAAATTTAAAAATCATTAAAAGTTGAAAACGAGCATTATAATAAATATAATATATAGAATATTAATGAGGTTACACCATATAATGCAACATAAAAATTTAAAAACTTTCTAGTTCAAATTACCTTGAAGCCAAATATGCATCATTATCGAATCTGCTCAGTAGTTTCGGAAAATTATGTCGAAAAAAAGCAAATTTTTTTAAATTCTTATTAAAAAAATCGCAATAAATCTAAAACAACATAAAAGTCTTCTTTCTAATATTTTTCATATATTTGAATATGTTACGTATAAAATGAGTCATATTTCATTAAAGTCGAGGCATCAATATTGATTTTATTCGCAATTAAGTGCGAAGCAAAATTGTTTTATTCATTTTTGTATTGTGATACCTTCACTTAATTCTGAATAAAGTCTATATTTATGCATCGATTTTTATGAAATTTAGTTCGTTTTATTTGCAATATTTGCAAACATAATCAGATAAATGAAAAATATAAGAAAGAAGACTCTTTAGTTGTTTTAGATTTATTATGATTTTTTTAATAAGAAAATTTCTTTATTTTTTAAAAAAATTTATTTATTTTTTTCGACATAAATTTTTTAATATCACCGAACTGAGCAGATTACAGAATGATGATGTTTGGCTTGAAGGTAATATAAATTATAATTTTTTTATATTTTTCTATACGTAATCAGGCCAATCATTGCCGCGCTATGTTACATTATATTATATTATAAGGCTTATAACTTCACGATTACGAGTATCTAAATTGAATTGCAAATCCCGGGCCTCAGAAGCAGTAAAAGTGGATTAAAAAAAAATAAATAATAAAAAATATTTTTTTTTTTTTTTTCAAGAACTTAATATATTCATCATCGATTCATCGAAGCCTAGGTTTTTCTCAAAAATCAAGATTTCTCAATATTTTCACCACCCGCCCAAAAAAATGTTTTCATTAAAACTTGGGTTAAACAAAATCAATTTTTCAACGAAAAAATATTTTTTCTTTTAATACTGTTTTTTTTTTTATTTTGTGATATAAATATTTTCTTAAATTCTAATGTAAAATTCTCCTGAATTTACAAAAATTTATTTTCAACTTAAAACAAATTAAAACTTTTGGAATAACCGTCGTAAATATCTTTCACAGTAGTTAAGTAGCCAAAGAAGTGAAAAGTATGTAATATTGTTTATATTACCAGAGGCATGTTGTAGTTATACTGTGGCAAATGTAACCGGAAGTTGCGACTAACTAAAACAACAAAATTACCACCACTAATTTAATAATTGGATACAATGAATAGCATCACCTCTGTGGCTCATAATACTACAAATAATACCACAATCAATGATAAACCATAATTTCTAGTTATAATCAAAAATTCATTCATGATGAATGAATAAGTGAATCATTATAATAAACAATAAGAGTGTGATTGTCATTAAAAAAATTATGAATGAAATGCATTCTTATTAAAAAAAAAAAAGAATGTGACATTATTATCTACAAATATATGAATTCATCAATAATTTTTCCACTTCTTCAAATTTTCAGTAAATACTTGAAAGAAAGTAATTTTATAAACTGATGGAAAATTACATATATCAGGCTATAAAAACTATGTTGTTTGCTATCGATCTATATCAAAATTAATTTCGATAATTTTTGAACAAGCTGAATAGAAAAAATTGTATTTTGCTACAAAATCATCAATTATTTCTGAGCCGAATGGGTTTCGCGCTGGCAGATCTACAATAACTAATTTGTCAATATTTTCTGACTACTGTATTTCATCTATTTAATCGGGTTTTCAAGTTGAAAATATTAATACAGATTTCATGAAAGCTTTTGATATATATACATATTTTAAAGGGCATTTTAAATTTAAAAGTTCTCTGTGAATACGGGTGTTATCATTTAACATTAACAATTTCATTGTTATATCAAAAAATATATTCATAACTACATCTATTTTTAAAAAACTAAAAATATTTTATTATTTAAGTATCTGGTTATTTATCAAAAATAGCGCGGTTTGCAATAAAAACTTAATGAAAGATTTCTAGCTATTATTCGTCAAAACCACAGAATATTTTTTTTAAGAAACCATAAGCATGTTTTCGAGAAAAATTTTTTGAAATCTCACTTGGACCCCGATCGATTTCTCCAAAATATAAAAATAATAATTTCTTTAGTCTTAAACATAGAAAATTAAGGTGTGAAAATTATTGAAGGTGAAAGGTCAAAATAAAAAAATTTTACAAATCGTGCATTCATCTAATATTGGCGAGGTTTTCTAAGTTTTGACTTCTAATACCAGTGGTTTCAAACATATAGAGATTATTTTTTCTGGTATTTTAATAAACTCTTTAGAATTAATAACATCGAACTAAGTGCAAAGCTATGTAATCATCTAACCCTATATTTGCTAGATTATGGTCAATCAACGTTTTTCATTGAATATTTTATTTTAAAAATGGTAAAAGTGCACATTTTTGGTAATTTTTAATATCCGGAATTTCCGACAAAAAATCCCGAGATTCAGGAAACGAAAAATTGGCAAAATTCCCGGGAATTCTCGGGTCAAAAACCCTAATCACATATCATATTGCTCCAAAAACTATTTTCAATTGAAATTTAGTCTAATTTACTCTTTTGGATATACTCATATATTCAGAACCAAACTTGCATTGTCTGTATTGGGGATTACAAGTCTTTTCCATATGTTCAAACATCGGGTATTCCTCAGGGAAGTATTTTAGGGCTCTTATTTTTTAATTTATTCCTCTAACAATATTTCTGCGTATTTTTGAAAATTCGAAATATTTATTATTTGCTGATGATTTGGAAATTTTCTTAAAAATAAAAACTCTTGAACATGAATTCTTTATCTCAGCAAATGTGTATATACTTCACACACTCATGCTAGACATCCATTTCATGTCACATTTATGATTGGCTCTTTCAAGTTAAAAAACTGTGTATGAAGTTAATGGAAATAGTTTTTGATTCAAAATTCAGTTGTATACCTCATTTAGAGGTATTAATTCCTAAGGAATATTCTATTTTAGCCTTTATCAAAATTTAATTTAATTTTTCGGATTCTTATATTCTAAAGATTTCATACACAACTTATGTTAGATCCAAATTAGAATATGTACTAATAATTTGGAGCCCATACGCTAGAACTCATATTAGTTGCATTAAAAAAGTGCAGAAAAAATTTGTAAAATTTTCTTTAAAACATTTCAAATTTATTCAGCTTCTACATTCATATGAGTAACGGAGTTTACTCATTGGTTTGGAAACACTAGAATTATAAAGAAAAATTCGTGCTTACAACTTTTTAATAACCTACCACCTGATCTATTAGTGGAATTTAATATTTGAAAAGAATATTTCAAAACATTTCTTTTTTTACAATATGAGGAAACATTATAATTCATAAACTATTTATATTTTTAGAAAATAATTAATAGAAGTAATATCATAGTCTGTAGGGAACATTGTACTACAGACATTTAAAAATAAAATAAAAAATTTGTTTAACAACTAATAAAACGTGTTAAATTTCTTTATTAAGAATTTTTTTTAGCTATAAGCCATTTAACATTATTTGTTTTATTTTAATATATTGTTTATTCATTTATTGAAGTCAAATATTTGATTTCTTCTCGGCAGGTTTATGACATTTATCGCAAAAAATGTAAAACAAGAAATATCTTATTTATGCTAAAAATATAAAAAAAAACCTAAAAATCATTAGTTTTATAGTAATGATTTAACTTAAACAGAGAAAGTTAGATATGCAGCCAAAAAAATACTTAAAGTTCTTGTGTGTTTTCAAGCTAAAACAAAAAGAAGTTAAAACTATAAACAAAAACCTTTTAATAAATTTTCGTTTTTTTTTTGCTGAGATGTTTTTAAAGATTTTGAAAAGTAAAAGTTTTAATTTTATTAACACCAAAAAAGAGTAGAAACTATATAATTTGTTTAAAAATAACAAAATAAACATATAAAAATATTATTTGAATTATAAAAACTTTTCAAATTATAGACCAGTGTTGCCAGTTTAGCACTTTAAAGGCTAAATCTATCTAGCCTTTTTATTTTGCTTTTAGGCTTTTAGCCTTTTTTGATTTTTAAAATTGGCTAAAATGTTAGCTTTTCAACAAAGAAGAAGATAATCACTTATTTGCTATTACTCATTTTATTTTTACATAATGATCCATTTACGAATTTTTGTGCATTTATTTGCAAAATAAATCAAGATTATTTATATTTAAGAAAAAATTTTCGCTGGCGACGCTTTATTCTATAAATCAAAAATAACTTAATTATGTAAATTTATGGACTTTCTAAAACGATTATAATTATTTTTTAATATACTCCATTAACCGTATAATTTAATTATGAATATAATTTTAAGAAAATTCTAATAAAAACAAAAAATTACACTAAAAAGGAATTACAGTTTAAAAATTACCAAAAAAAAAAAAAAAATCACTTCAAAACATTGCACAGTGGATCGAATTTCAAGTCTAGAAGGATTATTTAAATAAATATAATATAACTATAAAATAATAAATGTAAAGCAAGATATAACGATAATTACCAAAATAGTTAACTTTGAAAAATACAATTTTTTTATATTAAAATTTAAGTTCTTATTTTACAAAAAAATTTTTTAACTTCGATTATTTTCTTTAAATATAATATATTACCCTAATTTTTTTTTCGTTGTTATAATAATGTGGATTATTAAAATAAAAATATTTTTCGTGAGTATATCAAAAAAAAGTGACTAAAATTACCGCACTTTGTTTGCTTGAATTTTGCAGGAAAAATTTATTTTAATTTATGCGCTTGAAAATTAAGTTTTTTTTTTAAATTAGCTTTGTCCTATATTTTGGAATATTTTATATTTAGACAATTAAAGCTTTATGTCATTGTAAATTACATATGAATCCGTTCTGAAACTCATATGTTATAACCTACTAAACATTTGAGCTCCTGAAATAAAAAAACTAAATTCATTTTCAAAACTTGAAATTTAAACTCTTTAAAAAAAAAAATTTAATTGGTGTGATCTAATGTCATATTCCTGAAATAATTTGACAACAGTTTTCGTAAATGTGGCATGTTGTGTATTACACAGAAAAAAAAAATGAATTCTTTCTAACGACATTTAACTATTTATATTTATTTTTCTAGATTGTTTGATTCAAACCAGTGTGCATTGGGCCATCTTTCATATGAAATATAACCCGAATTTGTGTGATAATTTTCTGGTCGATTTTTCATTGGGCATTTTGCTGGTAGCCTTTTTATGATTAATTTATAAATTTATTATAACATCTGTAAAAGAATATCAAAAAATAATGAGAACAAAAAAAATTTGTAAGCAAAAAGAAGTAAGTTTAACTTTTTTCTTTCCTTACTTTTTAGGGCATTTAGCCTTTTTTACAGTTCATTTTAGCCTCTTTTTTTCTCACCTCCTGGCAACACTGTTATAGACATTTGTAAAATTCATATATGAAATCTTTTCTTCATCATAAAATACAGGTGTGTCTTTTTTATAAAGTATGTTGAATGTGTAAGAGAAAAAAAAAACGGAAACAAATAACTTTGATAGATAAATAAATAAAAATTTATTTAACACCTGTCAAAATTAGAAATTGAGACAACATCACGAATTGTTTTTTATTTGAGTTTTGAAAATAAAGAAATTTTTATAATTTCTATAATTTGCTTAAAAAAAATATATGTATGATTATATAATTTTTTCAAATAGTGTTGTTTTTAACTTTCACGATTTTGTTAAAAGTTAAAAAAAAATAACTTTTAAAAAGAAAAATCTATGATTTTCAATTTTTTTGTTGAATGTTATAGAATTACGCAATAATTTGTTAGATTCACTTTAGCTCTTTGTGTATGTATATGTCTCCGTCCACCTGTCTAGCCATGTTAATTTTACAACTTTACTGTCAATTTATGGACGAACATGATTTGAAACAGTTTAGAAATATAAACTGTAATACAGAGAATTAATGAGATTGCACCACATATTGCATCATATCTCGAGAAAAATTTGTCTGATTTAGCTTCATAAAA
Source organism: Protocalliphora azurea (assembly GCA_932274085.1). Taxonomy (NCBI): domain Eukaryota; kingdom Metazoa; phylum Arthropoda; class Insecta; order Diptera; family Calliphoridae; genus Protocalliphora; species Protocalliphora azurea. The sequence continues at coordinate 4,921,150 of OW026519.1, forward strand.
TTTCAAAAAATTTTAATTAAAATTATCGCCAAGCAAGTTATATCCACACAAATTTTTAATGTTCTGAAGAGTTTTGAAAATATTAAAAAATATTGTGTCAAAAAAAAATAACTAGATTTCTTAAAATATGTAAATATTTTGGATTTACAAAAATTATAAAAATTCGAAAACGTCCATAAAAGATTTTCTTTTTCTTCTATGTCATAAAGCCTATATTATAAATAATATATAATCCTATATTATAAATAAAATATAAGTTTATATTATAAATAAAACGACCGAAAATTTTCTCGAAATTTCCTCGAGATAATTTGTCGAAAATTTTTTATAAGAGAAAATTTATAGAAAATTTAAATTAAAGTGAAAAATTAAAGAAAATTTTCTTTAAAAAGAAAATTTTTCGAAAATTTTCATACTATGAGAAAATTTATCTACAATTTTCTGTAAAAGGAAAATTTTCTATAAAGAGAAAATTTATGGAAAATTTTCTATCTGAACAGAAAATTTATCAAAAATGTTCTATATAAAAGGAAAATTTACCGAAAATTTATCAAAAATTTATCGAAAATTTTGTATATAGAAAAAATTTTCTATATAAAGAAAAAATGAGAAAATTTTCTTTAAAAACAAAATTTTTCGAAAATTTGTATATAGAAAAAATTTTCTATATAAAGAAAAAATGAGAAAATTTTCTTTAAAAACAAAATTTTTCGAAAATTTCCTTTAAAACAATTATCAAACTTTTCTATATAAAGAAAATTTTTCAAAAATTTTCTAAAACAAAAGATTATTTAAATACTTTCTAAAAGAGAAAATTATTTTAAAATTTTTTTATAAGGGAAAAATTATAAAAAATTTTCTATAGGAATAGGAAATTTATTATCAATTTTGTATTAAAAGAAAATTTTTATGAAAAGAAGATACGTTGAAAATTTTCTATAAAAATTCGAAAACGTCTACAAAACCTCTTTTTTATACCCTTCACCACCGGTCATAACGGATTGACTTTTGTAATTTCTAAAATATTCATCTAAGACCCCAAAAAGTATATATATTCTCAATACTTTTTTTGAACTTTGTAAAGCTTCTTTATAAAATTTGGAATTCGTTTTTATACAAATCTGTTGTAAATATTTTTTTTGAATTCTCAGTTCTTTTAATTAACCAAATCCACCCATAAATAACCGAGTTATAGGCAAAAATCTGAGAAAAATATTTAAAATATAAACACACAAACAAAAATTTCAGTGTTGTTGTTTTTGTATAAGCAAGCAGTAGTTGTTGTTAGTATATAAATAATAATAAATACAATAATTTTTTATGTATGTTTGGACGTTTTTTTGGTGAAAATAGAAACATTGCAACAGTGTTGCCGTTTGGTTACATTTGTTGCATTTTTCGTAACTTATCAACGCTCCACGTAACGTGTATAATTTTTTGTTTTTAATTGTATTTCGTAACAACAATATTTTTAAACCATAACCTTTTCGAAGTACGATATTTTGGTCTAAAGGGGCACAACTGATTAATTAAATGAATTTTCTAATTTAAAATAGTTTTATTCAAGACAAAATTCTGGTTGCATAGACATTAGGATTATATTCGAATGTAAGGGCCGACGATTATTGTCATTGTTCAAAATATAAAAAGCAACACGTATTTTCAAATGCTTATGTAAGGAAATATTCCCTCAGCAAAACTTATGCAAAGCAAATTTTTGTATTATTTTCTTCCAAATTTTGAATAGAAAATAAATACGTATTGATTTTCAAATTTCGAAAAAGTAACTTTTTAGGAAAAATTTTAACTTTTTGAAAAACAACTGTGGCTTTTTCTATGCTACCCTGGCAACACTGCATTGCAATGACTCAGCGTTTTTATTTTTTTGTATAAGCATGTATCTACATACAAACATATGTATATAAATTTTGTAGTTATCAGAAGTTATCAGTGTTGTTGCTTAAAGAGCGTTGGGAAAAATTACGATTCAAAATCGACAAGAGTTTTTACATTGAAAATGTAGATTATCGACTTTTGACACCATTAATTTACAACTTTTCAACACACAAACATAATACATAATGTTATTTAATTATTCAACATTAAAGTGGTCTCAAATTGATACCAATGCGATATCAATTTATTTTAGTGATTTAAAAACGCAGTGTACAATTTGAACATACTCCTGATACTGAATAGTGCTGCGTTCGATGCACCACGTGTGTTCGATATATCTCTGGATATATACATATGTATACATATCCTTTACTTAACTGCATCCGTGTAAATAGTAATTATTGCTTGGACTACAGATTGTTAAGAAGTTTATTTCAAAATTGTTTGTAACACTTTTGGTACAGAAAAATTTATAACTTAATTTTTTTTTTTTTTTTTTTTTTGCTTAAGTTTAATGAGGAAGTTTCTATTTAATAATAGCCTGCAATGTATACTTTCAACTGTACCAATTCTTTAAGAGGAACTGATATTTTACACATTTGAAATTGGTGTAATATGACAAAAGTATCAAATTTTTCTTAACAAATAAATAACACTAATACTTCATAGAGATATAATTGTTATTAAAAATAAATAATAAAAAAATATAAATTGTATACTCATATTTCCCTTACTTCCTGATTAAATGTAATGGTGTTGTCAGGTCTTAGCAGCACAGACAATAACAACAGCAAAAAGAGTTCACCTAATGACCATTAACAAAAAACAGACAACAAAACATAAAAAATAAATAAATAAAAAAGTATCACCAACTAACTAAACTAAACTTACTATAAATATAACTTATTCATATCATTATTTGTAACATTTATGGCTTTATGGTGGCCACAATACATAGATGCTATTAGACCAACACCAACATTATGAACATTACGATCATCATTTGCAGCAGCAGCATTAGTTGTAACAAACACTATCATACATAGAGTCTAATATTTATTTGTCGTTATTTACGCTGGACAGGCATTTAGTTAGACTTCTCAGTATTTCCGTCTCATGGTCTATTGACCATAACAAAAATATAAAATGCATTTACATACAAATAAGAGAAACCCATACCAATACAATTTTAAATTAAACACACATACAAGTATTTGTTTAGAAACAAATTAAAAATACATAAATTGTTATAATTATGAACTCATAAATAAACAAATTTTCAACTACTATTGTTTTTGGAATTTTTGAAAATAAATTTCAATTTAATTTTATATGTACATATAAAGAGTTAAATGACCTTTAAGTAATTCTACTCAAAACAAAAGACAAATTTTAATTTTATTTAATTTTATTTATTTTAATATGTAAATATTTATAAATGCATTCCATTAAATAATTTGTAAATATTAAAATTTTGGTTATGATTTTGTTTTATAAAATAAATCCAATAGATATAAAGAATATTCTGAGAAGCAGTTAAAATAACAAAATTTTAAAGTTAACAAACTTGATAATCAAAAAACACCCTTTTCCTCTCATTTGCTTTTTTTACTTTTTTTTTTAACTGTTTGTGATTAAAAAGTTTAAAATAAAGTTATTACCCTTTTTTTGTTGGCTTTGTTGCTTTTGTTTAAACATTATATTACCTGAACGCATAATTACACGTACCATTTAAATCATATTCTTCCATAAGTTATTTTAAACATACAATACACATATTCATACACATAACTTAAGGTACTTAAAAAAAAAAGAAATAAATGTCTGTTTTTCTTACAATTCATTGACGATTATGAATAAACCGACAAGTAAAAGAAAACTAACAGACAGTCAAAGAGACAGATATTTGCAAAAACGTGTGTAAACTTTTAAAGAATGTTTAAATGTTCAAACAAACAAAATATTCTATACAACAATTTTTTGCACATTACCAAATTAAGAAGGGTATTCACGGCCCCCAAAAGGCAAACATTGAAATGAAAACCAAATTTATAAAATTTGCAAAATAAGTCCGATTAGGGAAAATTAAGTGATGTGTTGAATAAGAAAATATACTCAAAATATACTCTCAAGTGTTGATGAACAAAATTTTGGCTCATGCCTAAAACGATAATCGCCATTTTTAAATATAAATTCATAATTTTATATTTAAAATATTTTAAAATATCATAATTTTTGAGAAATTTTCTATAAACATTTTCGAAATTTGAAAATCAATACGTATATATTTTCTATTCAAAATTTGGAAAAAAATAATACAAAAATTTGCTTTCTATAAGTTTTGTTGACTAAATATTCCCTCACGTAAGAATTACTTTTTATATTGTTGAACAATGACAATAATCGTCGGCACTTTAAAAAAGCATATCTTCGAAAGAGTATCCGGATACACCGTATAACTTTAATGGTTTAATGCAACTTTATAGATCAAGGTCGGAAACAACTGCAATTTTAAAAATATTTTAATTTTTGGTTTGAATTTTTCAAGAGCTAATAGTTTTTGTAAAACAAAAATTCTAAACAATTAAAGAGTTAGTTAAGTCAATTATTAATATTATCACATTTTGGTATAATACGAAATAATTAATTGTAAAAATTTTCGAATATTTGTTTGAGAGAATTTATCAATTTTTTTTTTTTTTTTTTCATTAAACTTTTAAAGTTCATTAAACTTCCTCAAATCTTTTGTAAAGATTTTGTAGTCTTGGCGCATCAATTGTAAATCAGCAATCAATTGTTTACTTCCCCCTTAAGTGTTTTTTTTTTTCTTTTTTTATTTCTTTCCTATAAAATTGCTAAAATGATATTATAATTTTGTTTTTATAAATTATCAACTTTCATATAGACATGTCGCTTTTCTTTTGTAATAAAAGTAATAAAAAATTTATAATATTTTCTTTATTTTCCATAAGAAAACTGAAACTATTAACATGATTACGATCATTTAGTATAACATTCGTTGATCATTATGGATGGTTGTTCAAAAGATCGATTGATTGAGCGGTCGATTGATTTGATATAGCAAACGATTGATGGTTTCCAATATCAAATGGACAATTGACAATTATGTTTTGATATTTTATTATAAATACATACATACATACTTACATACACATACATACATACATACATACATACTTACATACATATATATATTTTCCTTTATGAAATTTTCTATTTGTTTGCTAAAATAAAACAAAGAAAAGTTAAGTGAAAGATAATGGTCGCTTGGTTGGTTGGTTGGTTGGATGGATGGATTGGTTGACTGGTCGATTTAACTAGGATATAAACATATTTATTGAACAATAGTTAGTTAGCAATTTTTTAACTTAATGTTAGTTGCTAATATTGTTTTATGATATTTCCCCAAACAGACAACAGCAGCCGCATAATAACACATCCACGACTAAAACTATCAAGCAAAATAAAACTAAAACATTATTTCCTTCCGCAATTGAATGTGCGCGCCAGCGCAATTTTCCTTTTACAATAATTTCGAAACAAAACAAAAACAATAAAACAATATACAGATTTTCTTATAAATTTTTGTCTATTTTTTATTTAATAACAAAGCTTTTCATTTGCTAAAGAAAGTTATATGATCATAGTATTAGAAAAAGTAAAAGAAAAAAACATTAAGTGAATGTTAAAAAAAAAATTGTAATAAAACCCTCTATAAACTTAAAATTATATAATTTTTATCTTCTTTTATTTCATTACTGTACTTTTTATTTTCTCAACTAATGTAGTTTTTTTTTATAAACCATAAATTGAAATTCATTACACATTTAGATCAATTTTTTATTTCTATTTAGTTGTTTTTAAATTCTTTATTTCTTATTTTTTATTACATTTAAATAGTGTATTTGAATACCGACTGTCAATAAAAACAGTTACATTTGAAAAGCAAACAAGTAGCTATAAACTATATAAACATTTATATAATCCAGTATTATCAATTGTAAAAGATCTGGTTTCTTTAATTTATAAATTTTCATATTCTTCACATGTAATAAAAACATGATTCTCATAAATTTTCGTTAAAGTTACAGAAAAAACAGCATAAACAGAAAAAATAAAATATATTACGTTCTTATTTAATAATAGAAGTTTTTATGAGAGTTCGAATATATTGTAAGTGGTATTTGAGTTTTGCGAACAATTGGTGGTGTCTGCTTTTTAAAATGATAGTTAACAATAATAGTAGAGATCATTAAACTTTGATAAAGAAAGAAAAAAATAAATAAGAAAAAAATATTCTTAAACGAATACACATTTATCAGGCTTACCACAAAGAAATATGCTTAAATAGTAGGGATATTCACTTAAGATAATAATGACAGTAAAAAAATAAATTAAAAAATTTTTGTGTAAAAAGAAAATTTATTGGCAATTTTAATTTATCGAAAATGTTCTATAAAAGCTAAAATTATCGAACATTAAAAAAAAAAAGAGAAAATTTTATATAAAAAGAAAATTTGTCAAAAATTTTCTATAAAAAATTTTTATCCAAATTTTGTTATCAAAAGAAAATGTATCGAAATTTTATTATAAAAAAATTATCGTAGAATTTTTTATAAAAGAAAATTTTTTGAATTAAAGAAATTTTATGAAAAATTTGTTATACAAAAAAATTATCGAAACTTTATTACAAAAAGAAAATTTTTTCACAAAAAGAAATATTTATCAAAATTTTATTATAGACAGCAATTTTATCAAAATTTTATTATAAAAACAAAATTTAACGATATTCTATTAAACAAAGAAGATTTATAGAATTTTATTATAAAAAGAAAATTTATTGAAATTTCGATAAATTTTCTTTTAATTATAAAAAGAAAATTTATTGACAATTTTTTATAAATAGAAAATTTGACGAAAATTTCTTATAAAAAAGAATATTTATCGAAGTTTTCTTTTATAAAAAGCAAATATCGAAAATTTTCCATAAAAAAAAAATTTATCGAAAAATTTTCCTTTTAATAAAAAATTTCTACAAAAATAAAAATTATCGAAAAATTTTTTATAAAAAGAAAATTTATCGAAAAGTTTTTATGAAAAGAAAATTTAACGAAAATTTTCTATAAAGAAAATTTATCGAATATTTTCTATAAAGAAAATTTATCGAAAATTTACCGAAAATTTTCTATAAAAAGAAAATTTATCAATTTTTTTTATATAAAAAGAAAATTAATTTTTTCTTTTATTAAAAGAAATATTTATCGAAAATTTTCTATAACATAAATATCTATCGAAAATTTTTCTATTAAAGAAATATTTATTCAAAATTTTCTTCAAAAGAAATATTCATCGAAAATTTTCTATAAAAGAAATTTATCGAAATTTGTCGAAAATAGAAAGAAAATTTATAAAAAAAAATTGTCTATAAAAAATTATTATAAATTTTATGTAAAAAAAAATCATAAAATCAAAATTTATCGAAAACTGTTTTTATAAAAAATTAAATTTAGCGAAAACCTTTTTATAAATAGCAAATTTTTCAAAAATTTTTTATAAATAAAATATTTATCTATATTTTCTATTAATCGCAATTTTTTAAATTTATAATTTTTCGAAATAGTAAATTTATTTAAAATATCCTATAATTTGACAAATATAGAAATTAACAAAAAAAATTCTAGATATTTTACAAAAATCCCCAATTTGAGGAAAAAATCTCCTCATCTGGCAATACTTCCAAAACTGAAAGTCACTGAAAAATTATTGTAAAAATATTAAAATTATGTTTATACTTTTGGGAGTGACAGTGAAACTTTGAAACCAAATTTACAAAAAAGTCATGTTTTTAAATAAATTTAAATTAAACTTAATTATAAATTTTTGAAAAGCAGTAACAATTCCCTTTTTAATGATATAACACATATCATTTCTCTCTCTCTCTCTCTCTCTCTTTGTTCTTTAGAACAAATTCATGAAAATAAATACAACTCAGAAATAACACATTCACCAATTTTCTAAGTTTTTCTAACTTGTGGCTTAACTATCTACTATGTATTTAAATAGTTTATCGTAGTTTAAGAGTATTTTTATGGAAATGTCAATTATTCGACATTGAAGTTGATCGAATAAAATTTCATAATTTTTCCTTTTTTTTTAATTATTCATGAGATCGAATAAAATTATGAATTTTTTTCAATTAATAGAATGAAAAGAAAATAAAATATATTGTTCGAGTAATTAGTTACAGATTAATTAGTTTACAGTTAAGAAAATGCAAAAACTAGTATTTTTTAAATTTTAACATAAAATTTAACATAAAACCTAAAGAAAACAATTCTTTATTATTCAAATTACAAACAGATTATATAATAAAGTTAAATTTCTTTTAAAATTATCAGTCATAAAGAACATAATTAAGCATTTTAGCTTCAAAATGAATACTGTTTATTTTAATTTTTATTTTTTTTTTTTTGTTTTTTTTTTTGTTTTTTTGGGAATAAAAAGTAATGTGTGAAAAAATCCTTTCTCTTACTATTGATGACGGCAATACATATCATTAAAAGTAAATCTAGTTTTTCTGTTCTTTTTAGATTTTTCTAAATAAAGTTAATGATCATCAATATTGCTAAAATCTATTTTTTTTTCTTTAATTTGTGATATTATGTATTGATTGATTGAGTTCAGTTAACAAACCATCATTATACATTTCAGAATCCTCGGTTATTTCCACATCACTTGAATCATTAAAATAATTTTTGAAATAAATAATAAATGAAAAATTCTCAAAAATAAAGAATTTGCATATGTATTTGTTTCACTTTTTGTTAGAAATTAATATGCGCTGGAAATTTTCCACAATTTAATAATTTCTTATACGTTTCCCGTTTAACCTAACTTCAAGACTTTTGATTAAACTTTTAAAAAAGCTATTGTACTTTTTTCCAAATAATACTAAGACTTCAAAGTCCGTGAAAGGCTTTAAGACGAAATCTATTACAACGTGATTTACATATTTATATATCCTAACGAAATTTTCAATCATTTTCAACAGAGTTTTCCAACTAAACATAATTTAACGAAACCTCGTTTTGAAAAATTCTTCGATTATTCGGTTAATCGTTAAAAATTGATCGAATAATTATTGATTATAAATTTAAAAATTTTGTTCATTCGGAAAGAATAAATAATTTCTTCCTCAAATAATTGAATAATTTCTGTTCGAATGACTGCCCTAAATTTTATTTTATAGATTGGGTTTGTCATTTCGTATGTAACATGTTGAAATAATCATTTAAGACCCCATAAAGTACATATATTCTGGGTCCTCGTGAAAATCTAAAATGGTCTAGTAATGTCCGTTCATTTGGCCATCTGTCCGTCCGTGTTTCTATTGAAAGAAGGATAGGGGTCGGGGCGGACCATATTGGGGGGAGAATCTTTGCCCACATATTTGTGTTATGTAAGGTTCGCTTGGTATTGAATATTAGCAAAATACTTTTTCGCTAATACATCTTCTAAAAAGACACGTACGCCAACGAAATTTTGCACAAATAGTTCTAGGAACAATATGAACTCGGAAAACAAAAATTGTCATCACTTCACATTTTAACTTGTTTTAAATTATGTGCTCTAGTTTTAAAAACCTCTTATATGTTATTATATATTTAGAATACAAATTATACCTAGTTATCAATATTATTAACCATTTTAATATTATTTCTCCTGCCAATTATTTATTGTAGATAATTTAAAATTTATTTTAAAACAATAATTGTCCCTATTCCTTCTCTTCCTCCTTTTCCTATAAAACTTAATACTAATTTTTTCACTTCCTTTGCCATTAAAATCAACATATAGTTGAAAGAGCAGTAAACAATATTTGTTTTAAACTCAATTTGATATAAAACTCATACAAATGTTAATCTATAATAAGTAATTTCTTTTCTTTTCCTTTTTTTGTACTTGTTTTGTGGCGAGTGTTAATATCCTGTTATTAAAATTAAATGCTTCCCATTAAACAGCCATCATCATATTAAAAAGATACTTTCTTTCATTGAAGAAAAAATATTCTGTTTGTTATCAGATACTACAAACTTGCAACATGTTCGTGGCATTTTAAATATACGAGTAATAATAGAGTATTTATTATTATAATTTTTTCTCTTTAGTACATAAAACTCTTTAACAATAAGCTCGTGCCAATTTCCGTTTTTAGTTAAAATAATATTTAATATAAAAGGGGAAACTTTCTTTGTTAATAATTTGTTTAAAAACAAAAACATATGTTTCGTTTTTTTAAGCGGAATCAGGGTTGGTATTTTTAATTTTAAAAACTAATAAATATATATATATATATATATATATATATATATATATATTTTTTTTTTTTTTTTTTTGCTTAGCATATTATCAAAATTTAAATTATCAAAAAGATCTTGAAAAACAGCACTAGAGAAAAAATAAATAAATTGCAAAATTATATTTTGCAATAATTACTTTGAAGTACAAAAAACAATAAAAACAAACAGACCTAAAACTAAACTGCCACGTACTGAAAAAAAGTGTTGCAATATATCAGCAAAACAGTAATACAAACCGTGTAAAAATAATTTTTAATTTTGTTAATGTAAATGTGCATCAAGTGCAGCTGCAATTCTAAGAAAAATCTAAAGATCTTGATACTGATGATGACGATGACGACAATGGTTGATGAGGTTTGCTGAAGTTGGAAGCCACAACCACAGAGTAACAGAAACCTTCAACAATGAGAGATGGAACAACAAATATTTGAAGAAGTTAAAAAATAATATTCATACTAAACACACGTGTGATTTTAAAGACAAGACACGAAGAATGTTTTTATAAAAAAATTCTGGCAGATCTTTAAAATAACTAAGTTCGTGGCTTAATTGAGGGTTAAAAATAATTCAGTCTTTTATGAACCAAGTTTGATAACACGATGTAATAGTAAACATATACTTTTTAAATTTCCTAGATTGTAGATTATTATTTTGACATTTTTAGAATTTTTAATACGCTCTCAAAATCTGGAGTTATCCACAAATTTTTTTTAAGACTTCACGAACAAAAAAAATCTTAAAAATGTATTTTTAAACGGATTTTAAATTTAAAAACAGAGTTGGAAAGATGAATATTTAAGCTTTCAAAGTAATTATATATGTAACATTAATCCAAGATTTTCGGAACTATTATCGAAAATATATGAAAAATTTTTTTTTTTCCGAATTTGTTTACACTTTTTTTTGTATTATTTTGTTAGAAACTATATAAATTTCTTTAGTTTATTCGTTAATCTATTTAATTATGAATAAAATAAGGCCCCACTTGATAAATCAAAGAAAAGCTGTTAAATCTACAAATTTTTAAACACATTTCGAAAGACACATATTTCATGCAAAGTGAACGCAACTTAAAATCGGTACATATTTTGCTTTCAAAAAAAATTTAAACGTTTTGTATGAAATATATATCATCAAAATGTATTTAAAAAATTACGACTTTAACAGTTTTTCTTCGATTTTTATTCGAAATTAAATAGGGTTTCTAAAAAAATTCCAAAAAATAAATCAATTCTCAGATATATTTGATAATAGTTTGAAAAATAATAATGAGTATATATATTTTAAAAGCCTAAACATTCGTTTTTCCAAACCTGTTTTAAAATTTGAAATCCATTTAAAAATAATTTTTTAAAAACTTGTTTTTAGTTCGTGCAGTCTTAAAAAAAAAACCTTTTTTCGATAAATTCAGATTTTTTATGGTCTTTGTAACACAGTGTAATTTTAATTAGGAAAGTTTTCAAACTTTTCATTGAATAAACTTTGGCTTTTGGGAAATGGGGTTCATTATAAATATTGTAAAATTTCTGAAAATTACTTCACCCAAGATACATTGTAAAACCTTTTTCCTGTATCCTCTTACCTTTTTGCTTCCTCAATATAAAACAGACAAAGACTTTGATATATAAGTTACCATAACTTAAGCTTAATTCTACAATTCTAAAGGGTTCAAGTTTTACTTATTAATTTCAAAACAGAAGACGTAAAGAAAAAAAAGTAACAAGAAAACTAATCTCAAAATCTGTGTGATTAAAAACAGAAAACAATAAGAAATAATCATAATACTTTATAACCAGAGAAAAAAAATGGAAGGGTATCCTAATATTAAATTACACTTGTTCTTTTCTTTGTAATCAAATTACTGGAATACTTTAATTACAATTTTTATAACCAAAAGAAATAAATGGAACTAAGGCTCTTTTAAACTTGAACTTGCCTTAAAAAAATAACAAGAAAATTAAATACTATAAGATATACAACAAAAGGTAATTGTATGTATTATAAGTAAATAGATAAATGTTGCAAGAACTCATAAGAAAACATGAAATAATAAAACTATAAAACATTTAATTATGTTTAAAAATATAAAATTGGCCATATTCCAATGACCGTTATAACACAACGTTTTTTTGTTAATGTTACATTATTCTATTTCTATATAAGAACACAAGTGATATATATGTCAGTTCAACAGCTACTTAGTGTTACGTATTTAGTTTGGTTGGAGGGCTTTTGATTAAAATAAACACTTGGAAACTGGCAAAGAAAAAACAAAACCAACAACTGCATACAATGGTCGTTTAAACGTTGCATTCTGACGTATATTTGAATACGAAATGTAAGAGTAACCGTAATTTGTTGGACTTGTTTAGTTTTTTCTTCATTCTTTTTGTTATTGTAATTCCTACTGCAGTTATCGTTGTTATATCGCTTACATACATATTTTATTGTCCATGTCTATAGTTATAGACAACACTTTTTTTTACTAACATGTTGGTTTTTTTTCTAGCCATTTTAATATTGTTGTTGCAACCATAAACACTTTATTTATGGTGTCTGCCACACATGTCTTAACCATAGTTATATTATAGTTTCAAATGTATGAATATTAGTATTTGTTAGTATGAGTTGTTTTATCTAACAATGTTGATGGTGTGGAGCATAAAAGAGTATAAATGTTGCATTTGCGGCTTATTAAATGTTGGTAATTTACGTATCAAAAGTTTTAGATCTATAAGTTTATAAATAAATGCAATAAAAAACAGATCTGTTCAAGATGAGCGAGTCTAGAGAAAAATTATCTATAATTTAGTTAAATAAAGCAAAATAATTTTATTAAATAGAGTATTTTATATAATATTTTCAATATAATCAATATAAATTTATTTTAATTTAAAAATGCAGCTTCCGGAGGACATAATAAATTTTAACACTAAAATTTTTCAATACTCTTGCAAAATTTAAAGTTATGCTCAAAAATCTAGGTTCTTGTATTAATTTCTATCTAACTCTATTATTGTTTAATTGATTCTTAATTTTTGAACAGTTTAGAATGTAAAAGAATTAGGCGTTTCAACTGTATAAACCGTATTTATTAGCAACATTAAAAAAATATTTTTTTTTTCAAAATTTTTTTAGTTATATTGCAATTTATTATACTTTTTGCTATAAATTCTCTATATAATGCTCTAATTAATTTTAAAGGTATTTTTGTTTTTAATATAACAAAGTTTATTTTTTCCAAATTGAACAAAAAATGTAGAACTTATTCGATTTTATCTGGAATAACTTACTTAAACTTTCTATACATTTTTATTTATTTATTATATAATTCTATATAGAATTAATTCAATACATGTAAAGTAAAAAAGAATTTAAATCTATGAATTAAAATATTATGAATAGTTTAAAGAATGAATAGGATATCAAATTTATTTCGATTTGAAAAGTTAATTAAATACGAGTAATTAAACCTTTCAAGCCTTTGAAAATATATTAACAATTTATGGTAAAACTTAGAAAAATAACATAATGACTTTTTGAGTTTGTAAGCGATTTTAAAGAGAAATATCTTCTTTTATTTTCAACAAATTTAATTTAAGAAAAGTTTTATTAATGATAAATTTTATGAGTTAGGTTTTTAGCCCTAAAAAAAATAAAAAAAGCAAAACCATTGCAATCAAAAACGTACTCTAAAAGAAAGTTTTTTATACGCGTAAAAAATTTCATTATAAACGGAAAATATCAAAAATATATCCTTAATATATTATTTTTCTCTGCCTAAATTATCTATTATTTATGCTAAAAATTACTTGATTTTTATTAGCAATTGCTAAAAAATATTTACTTTTGCATATTTTATTTATTAGAAAATTACAAAATTTCTATCAATTTGTAAGTTTCAAATTATTAGAGAATCGGATTTGAAAAATGCATGTGTGAAAAATTAAATTTTAATAATAGCATTTTATGTAAAAATTGTCTTGGGTGCAAAATATTCAAAATTATGCTCTTAAGTATAAAAAAGTATGTCATTTAAATTGCTAAAATATATGCAATATGCTATTATAAGCATTTTCTATAAAAATACAAATACAAAATATGCAGCTAAGCCCAAAACATGTAAAAATATGCTATTAAAAATTAATGCCAAAGAACTTAAAATTATTTGAAAGTAATAAATAACATTTGAAGCCCATGAAAACATATGATTTTGCAAATATTTAGTAGCCCTGGCCATCACTTAATTCGAACATTATATTAATGACTTTAATATGATGATTAAAAAGCTAAATTGCTTTGATTTCTAAAACAATTTTAATATCTAAAATTTATTTTTATTAAAAAAATGTATATTTTATTTAAAAATTTTGCGCTTGCTACCATAATTTTTGTTTTTCTGAATATCTCATAATTTAGAGAGCATTTTGAAATATAAAAAAATTGTTATGTGATGGTTTCAAGAAGTTATACCGACTACATAAGTTTATCTTTCAAGTGGAAATAAAAAGGCTTATTTTGTAGCAGAATTTACCTAATTATATTTAATTACAGTAAGAAAAAATCATTTAGGCAATTACAGTTTTTAAATGATTATTTTCTTGCTATTATTTTTATTATTTTGATATAAATTCCTAACCAGCTATTTTCAAAAGTATTTTTACCGCAAAACCCATTAATAAATGCAATTGTTAATGTCACTCGCAAAAATAGGTGGTATTTAAAATAATTTTTTATTAGAGAAAAACTTCATACAATGTATTTAAATAACAATTTTTCAAAAAAAAAAAAAAAAAAAAAAAAAACTGTTGCACGGTCAACATCAAACGGCACTCGAACACTTACAATTCCGTTATTTTATTACCTGTAACGTGCAAAAAGAATGTCATCAATTAATTTTATATAACTTAAAGTTCAAATAGACTTTCTCTGATGTACAGATGATGGACATTATTAATGTTGATGATGACAGTGATCAAAAGAAAAAATAATTTAAATTTATAACACATAAATCCATCCATCATTAATTCTGCACTGATTTTAAAAAGGGTCTTAAATTTGTAAATTGTTTTTAATATAAACTTTTTTAAATGATAATTAAACAAAATGTATAAATACCTTAATAACAACTACTAATTATTAATTTAACATTTTTTGTTGTTGCTTTTTATTCTAAATATATTTATATAAAATAAAGTGATTGACCTCTTTTTTCTCTTTTTTTTTTTTTTTTTTTTTTTTTGATGTTTTGTTGTATAAAGCGATATTTGAAGTTTTAAAGAAATTATATTTTGAAATCTTTCAAATTCCATATAGTCGTTTATGTAAATAATAATGTTTAAAAGCAAGTTGTTAGTGGTGCACATATTAATTATTATTATTTTTGTTTTTGTTTTTTTTTTTTAATAAATTGTTATCACTTGTAATTTTGGGTTTTTGAACACTTACATAAATTCATACAAATGTACATACATAATAGTAGCAACAACAATAACTAGCAGATAATGTTTCCTCTCAAAAAACGAAAGTAATTGCCGCCACTTATACAAGTTAACAGTAACTCACTTATACTTATAAATACTTAATATGTATATCTACTATATGAATAAGAGGTTTTTTTTCGTATGGATCATATCCAATCCCCAACCATACATAATCATTTATAATACCGACTTACAAGACATCCATCCACATCCACAGACACTAAACAGCACCACCACCACCACTTAAAGCAAAAAAAGAAAAAAATCTAAACACGATATTGTACTTTTACTGATAATACCAGAAAACCTACTCAACTTTACTCTCTGTTAACAATTTAAATTTTTAATATTATTTTACCAAATGAAAACATTAATTTTTATTATTTAAAGAAAATAGCCTTTTAACAAAAATAAAACAAAACAACAACAATGTTGTCTTTTATTATTATAATTTGTATTAAACAGAAAAAATATATTTAAAAGAACTTGAACTTTCTCTTAGTATTTTTGGTATCTTTTGGATGTGTAAGAGTATCTTTTGAAGCTACAAGTGTTGCATATAATTTTTCTTTAAAGTTGTTTTGTAAAATTGTTGTTTGGGTGCTGTAATATTGTTATTGCTGTTGCTATATTTTTGGCATTTTTAAAACTGAACACCAACAACAACAATTGAATACAACCGTGACGATTAATGGTAATTTTTAGACTTTATCTAAATTGTGTAATTAAGCCGAAAGAAAAAGTATGAAAAATGTAAACAAATAAAAAGGAAACTTTAGTGAATTTTAAATAATTCAGTTGAAAAAAATAAGAATTTGACTCAGATTCAGTTACTGAAAGAAAAATTGTTATAACAAAGTTGATAATATTTGTTAGGTCTCATTGTAATCCAGAGAGAACATCTCCTTTTATGATTTCATAGACAAAAATATAATGCAAAATATGCCTACATCTGAGACATTCCACAGTAATTTTCTTTAGTTAATTAAAATAATCAAATATAATTTTTATATTCAGTTATTTAGAACATGATATTAACAGTTTAACTTTGGCACTATGTAGTTATCATTTCATTCGAGTTTAGCATATTTGGAAATTTTATGTATGAAAACTTAATTATTAATTTCTTAAGATTCGTAATTTCTTTTATTATCACGTTTATACGGCAGCTGTTTATAAATAAAAATAATGTGACTCACTGTTTAAAAATAGGGTGGAAATAGATTTACTTATAAGTTATGATGAATAAAAAATATAACTATTTGCCTCGGAAATTAAGCGCCAAACATTTCATTATGCAAATAATACTCACGTATAAACGTAGTATTTTGTAATAAAATTTAGAGACTGCAAACATTTTTTAAGTTTGTTATCTGGTGCATTTTAACTTTTTTAGAGATTGTGTCAATAACACTTTGCTACAAAATTAAATCTTTTTATTTTTAATAAAAAAAAATATATATCTAATGTGGGCTACCTTAAGGGTAGTTTTGTACTAAAGATCTAATAGCTCCCTAAATTTTAAGTCAATTTTAAAACTTGAAATTGATTTAGAAAGCAGAGAAACGTAGCTTTTTAGCTATATTAAAATCTTTCATATATATTGCAAATACGTGATGACCTGTTCCTGTGCTGAATGAATTTGTTATTTTTTTTATATTTGAATTTGTTATTCTTAAAAGAAAAATTTTACTTTTTTTACACCCATCTCGCACTTATTTTTCTAAGTGACAAAAACCAAAAAGTTTTTGCTGGGTCTTTAAAATCGTTACTAAACATTTTCTAAAGTACTCGTATTTTACTTTATATTTTATTTGGTGCATACTTTTAGGGGTAAAAATTAAAAATATATAGAAAGTTTAACTTATTTAAACATAAAATCGAATAAGTTTGAAAAAAAGTAAATCTTGTTATGTTTATAACACAAATGTCTTTAAAAATTATTAGATCATTGTACAGTACACGGTCGGAAATTCGAACCACTTTGTTTTTAGGGCGATTCGAATTTCCGAATTATTCGAATTTCTGGACGGTTTTTTATACAAAAATTTAGGAAAATTTTACCATAAAGATATAAAAAACTAAGTTTTTTTCATTTTAGTTCATTTATCATAAAAACTATAAAAAACTTAACGAAATATAACAAAAATATAACAATTCAGTTCATTTGACTTTAGTATGTATAATATAAATACATATGTACATATACAAACACCAAAAAACTGACTTTTAAACTCTAATAACATCAACAAGATCTGTAAATCATCTATTAAAATGGGATTCCCCTTTTTACTTTGTATTTGGTTAAATGAAATTGTCAAAATTTTAGTGTTTACAATAAAAAAGAAGAAAACCGCTCGGAAATTCGAATTTTGGATTCTAATTTTAGAGCGATAAATGTAATGAAATTACTGATTCGAATTTCTGGAAATTCGAATTTCTTTTTATGGATAAACTTATAATAAATTGCATTTGAACTCTAAAAATTGTAGAAGTTTTCATATATATTTTTTTTTTTTTTTTTTTTTGTATATTTCACCAAAACATAAACAAATAAAATACGGCTGAAAAGCCGGATTCTTCTTCTTCCCAAAAAAGTTTAAAAAGAAAAAATCCTGAAAATATTAACGAAATTAGGGTTACATTTATGCAAGAAGCTAACCAAGTATAATTCAGAATTTTGATTGTTTATTGGAAATGTTTAAAATTAATTGCATCAGAGTGTAATTTATAATTTTATTAAAAAATTAAAACAAGTATTTTTAATTTTAAATTCAAACTTACTATAAATTTTAAATTTATTCAGTTCAAGTGTTTAAGCTAAATTGATATTTGAAAAAACAAGAAAAAACCCCACCAGAAAAGTCTAGTCGAATTCCTAAATAACAACACAATTTACTTTAAATAAAACATCAAATCAAACACCTTCCAAAGAAAAATGTAGATCAATGTTTTCAATAACAATTAAATCTAAATGATAACAAATTTGCCTACTTAAATTTATAGGCCAACTTTTTCTTATAGAATTACAAGTATTTAAAACAAATGTACAAATAAAACAAGTAACAATTATTTAGCAATAATTTATTTTAGGATGAAACAAAAAACTGTAAAAAAAATCTTATAAAAACAAGTTAATATTAAATAAAGTTTTCCTTCGTAACACTATAAACCCATATTTGCCAATAGCAACAATAACTCAACTTGTTTTTCCTGAAGAGGATGATGTTTTTTTTTTCCTGTTAATGTTCATCAAAATAATATTAACTCCAATAATAATACGGGTATTAAAAACAAAAAACCTTACCAATCCTTCTGTTTGGTATTATAAATGGCTAAATGTAGATACATTTATATGTGTTGTGTGCTGTTGTTATTATAAGTAAATTAATAATACAACAACAATAACATAATACACAAAAATCCAGTTAATAGCAAACAACAACAACAGCAACAGAAAAAAAAACAAACTTGCCACAAATACGTAATCAATAATTGTTTTGATTTTAAGTTGTTGCATAAAACTCATACGCACTGATTAGCAAATATTTATACACACTTAAATATCTGTTGTACGTTTAGATACTTTTTTTTTCTTTACATTTAAGTGTAAATACATTGAATTTTAGTGACAGTTAAACGTTTTTTAAACACTTGTTTCTCCCTCTCTTTCACACACATTTAAGCTTGCTAACGGCTAAAAGTTAAAATAAAAAGTTGCAGCTACAAAATTGCTTAGCAACATATGTATATAAGTATGTAATAAGTTGAAAAGGCAACGTGGCAAGTCCATTTTTTATATATTTATAGTTGTTGTTGCTGTCTGTTTGTTTTTACTTCTACTTTTGTGTCTTTATTTACTCTTAACATATACAGTGCAAGCTCGGTGTTATCGCGACGGCTTAAATTTTACAATTACAGATTCTACAATCGTAACTGTTTACGAAAAATGGATTCTATTTTCTCGACTTTTATCTGTTTTTTAAATTTGATTACAACGTCTATAACCAAAAAAGGGAAATCCCCGTGTTTTGGTGCTCGTATATTAACATTTTTGGATGATTTTGATCTTAAATTTTGTCAGTTTATTCGTGTTATTTGTTGTGTAAATATGTATGTACATCTTTTAATATGTGAAAAGTTCAACATATTTTAAAGTCAACGATTTCTCAAAAATTAGAGATTTTAAAAAGATTTTAATGTGGAGATTCCATAAATTCAATTTGTATGAAATACAAGTTGCATAAGTCTTCGGTTTACCGCATTATAAAGCAAGAAAATTCATTAAAAAAAGTGGTCCTGGCAAACGTTGCACCTTAAAGAAAACTGAGTATCCAAGAATGGAAAAAATACTTTATAAGTGGTTTGTAAAACAAAGGGAAAAAATGTTCTAATATCAGCATCGATTTTACGTTAAAAAGCCAGTCATTTGTATTCCAAAATTTATGAAACCAATTCAGGTTTCAGTGCCAGTAAAGGATGGTTGAAGAAATTTAAGCGTCGACATGGAATTAGATTTTTAAAAATTACGGGCGAGAAATTGTCTTCGAAACCTCACCTTATTGATCCATTTGTGAAACAAATTAAAACATCTACAATGCCGACAAATCCGGTTTATATTATAGGATACTTTCAAATCATACCCTTGTCACATGTAATGAGAAAACGGCTCCCGGAAGAAAAATATGTAAAGAGCGAATAACTTTTGTGCCCTGTTTAAATGTGAATGACACAAACAAACTGAAATTGTTGGTTGTTGTAAAATCGAAAAACCCACGCGCCTTTAAATTCTTTTTCAATAGTCCTGTAATATACAACTTCATTAATAAAGCCTGGGTAACATCATTTATATTCAAGGACTGGTTCCATCACGGATTTGTTGACCACTTAAGTTAATTTTAAGCAATTAGTAAAAGTAAGTTATTCATAAGTAAACATTTTTTAGGTCCGAGAATTTTTGACTTCAAAAGGTTTGCCGCAAAAAGCAGTGTTGCTTTTAGATGACGTGACTTGTCAACCAGTTGGCGAACTAAAAAATGATGGCGGTTTAATTATAGCAATGAATCTACCACCCAATTGCACTGCGCTTATTCAAACGTTAGATCAAAATGTTATCAACTTGATCAAATTAAATTATTAAAAATAACTGCTCACCCACTTGCTTGGCGAGAATGGAACAAATTTGGAACTCAAACTATAAAACTTCAATCTCAAAAATGCAGTACAAATTCTAGCTACGTCCTGGGATAAAATATCAGTGCCCAATATCCGAAAATTCCGGAACCTGAAGCCTTGCTCGAATTCGGTAGTGAATGAAGTGTAGAGGATAACATGCCCTTAAACGTTTTACAAAATATAACTCAGGAAGAAAACTCAACTATAAGTACACTTGTAGCACAAACATCTTTTCACGACAGCTGGATTCAAGAAGAATTTCATGTGGAAAGTAATGAGGAGCAAATGAAATTATATGATACGGAATGGGTGGTCATGAAAAGAATAAAATTAAAGTGGACGATTGTATAACATCGATAAACATATGCATACAATGGGCATTGGAAAATGATAAGCTGACAGTAGCACTATATGAACTACGTGATTCAGCTGTTATTTAAAAAAAAAATAATTTGCCAAAAAAGCAACTCGAAATCTCCAATTTCTTTAAAAATATTTAGAATGTAAATATATCAATAAAAACAATTCTAATTTTAAAAATTTCATAAAATTTTTCAATAAAATTTTGGGTTCTGTTATCGCGAAAATTCAGCTTTTTCGACAGGTCTGGTTTTTAATTAGTCGCGAAAATCGAGCTTGCACTGTAGATAACTACTTAACCATTAAATATGATTTTAAGTGTGTCTCTTTAATAATGTTTTTTTTCCTTTATTCCTGTTTATATTAATGTTTGTTTCTTTTATGATTTTTTCTTTTTTTATATATAAAAACATAAGTGTTTTACTGTTATTATGTCATTTTTAATTATTTTTCATTCTTATTAGTTTAATTGAGAGCTAAAAACAATTATTTAATTTAATTGAATTACAACAAACAATCAACACGTTTAAGTCATTATTAGACAGACGACTGGTTCATACCAAATGAAACATTTTATAATTTTCTACCAAACACTTTTTTGTAAATATTTTGATAATTCGGAAACTTTTTTTTTATCGCTAAAGAAAATTAACATTTCCAAAATAAGTTATTAGAAGGGGGACCACTCGCCATAGAGACTCATCTTGAGAACAAAGTAATTAAAAAAATGTTTTTTTTTTTTCTTTTTTTTTGTCACTAATCGTTTTTATTTTCTTTATTGATAATCTCTCATCCTTCAAACTTTTGATATTTTGAATTTACATTTGATTAGAGCCATTCACGTCATTTTCGAAATATTTGTCTGTATTTTCTATGTATGTATTTCGTGATTCTAAAAAGATATTTTTTTGTTAATAAATATGAATTGAAAACAGATGTTTTAATAAAGTATTTTAGAGTGCGAAAAAAAATTATTATTGGTGAATAAGACTCACCCTGGTTAACATTTGTCAGACTCAACGTAAGCGATTCTTCAGGAACATCACAATCAGCTACAAATAATCTCGTTAGAGATTAGTTTTTAAGTTTTAGTTTCAAGATTTCAATATATATTGTGAGGCATTAAAATAAGGCAGTTTCAATATATAAATAAAACTTATAAAAAAGCTACAAATACTTTACTATTGTAGAGACTCTCTAGTGCAAAGTTTTCCAAATGGGTGTACGTAGAAACAATCCAGGAGGTTTACGAGAATGACCAAAAATGTATATGGAATTATTGTGTATGATATATATATATATTTTTTTTTTTATTACTTTTTGGTATATATAATTATGCCAAAGTTCGATTCTACAAGTGCCTGCCATTTGAATGGAGAAAAATCTATTTAAGCTTCGTACAATATATCAATGCGAATAGCTAAAGCAATGCTAATAGCAAAAACACAGAAACCACACAAAGTTGGTGAACTTTTAATAAAGCCTTGTTTTTATATCGTTGTTAGTTAGATAAGCCCACAAAAGAAAATATCATGAGATCCTTCTATCAGATAACTCTGAAAAAAAGAATTAATGGCCTGAAGTGTAATGAAACGACCGATATTTCTAATTTAAGTTAAAATTTATTTAATTTTAGAAAATGAAATAAAGAAAAATTTATTTTTCACTAAAACCTTGTCTACGACTTCCATAGGTGTACAGATGGAGACGCATCAGTGATAAGATCGCGATCAGGTTTTTTAAATCACTTAAATCTCACTGTGTAATCCTAACCTGATATATTTAAAAGTGCTCTCATTACTAATGCCTTAAGAAATACAATTCTTAAAGCCTTATGTGTAGATTAAATGCATAACATAAGAAATTACTACCTCATATCAAATTACGAATTAAAGACAGAAGTAGACGTTTTCCCTTTATACGAAAATGAAAATCTTTATAAAATATTTACAGAAAAATATTTTTATATTGTCACCGAAAATGTAAAATCACATTAGGTTATATTTTTCAAATTCGGGTTTTTGATGGAATATAGATTATTTTTGAATTTTCAAACTTATATCTTCAAAAATAACGATTATAATACCGAAATTCAAAACAACATATCAATATGTGAATGATTTTCATAGGTAAAAAGAATGTAACATCACGTTTGTAAAAAAAAAAAATAGAACAAAATAGTTATTTGATTTTTTTAAGGAATATAGATTTGTAAACTACTAACTAAAGAAATGAAAACTATTCAAAATTTGGGAAGAAGTTATGAAAATAAAACATTTTCTTTTTGTTACAAAATTATTTGCTTGATAAGATAATTTTTTTTAAGAAACTAATGATTGAATATAATAAAAAAAATTAAGAATAACACTCTATTTGCTATCAAGAAAATATTAGAATTTGGTTAACTATAGTTTTTGCTAAAATTTATATTGTTGTACGTCTTTTTGGTTTCAGAAAATATGCATCCAAAAAAACGTAACCTATATAACATAACTTGAAAAATATTTAAAATAAATAAAAATATTCTTCACATATATATTGGACTGTATTTAAGGATCTAAAACCCAACAATTTATATAGGTTATAGGACAATTAATTTTAGAAAAAAGTTAAGAAAATTAATGTTACGTTATTTTGCATTTTCGTTATTTTGATTTCATATCGTCAAATAATCTTAACATAAAACTACAAGGCAGACAAGTCAATATTTTAAATGAATTCGATTGAATAAGAGCTTTTATGTGCAAAATTTTAATCGCTCCCATCAAAATATTTCTCATTTCCACTACTGACTGATATCTTGGAGTCATCTGATGTTCAAAAAGAACATATCAAAATATATGGATTCACTTCCTGATAAATTTTTCCGATTTTATCCGGAGCTTAAAACCAATTCTTGCCAAACCAGTTTACTGCGTAATCATTCACATTGCTATTGATGATATACCCGATAATTTTTAAAGAATAAGCAATAGAACTAAAAAAAAATAATTTGGCTGCCAAAGTTGACTTGTTGGTTGAATATTTTTGATTAAAATATCACAAAGTTTACACGTTAGCTGCGAATGAAGCGTTGAAACTTTTGCTAAAGTTTGTATCTACATATTTGTGCGAAACTAGTTTTTCTACCCTACAGTTCATAAAATCAAAATTTAGATCACGTTTGGATATGGAAAATGAAATAAGATGAGCTTTATGAGCTTTAAAATGTTCATAGTTTTTATATTTAATAAATAAATGAATTTTGGTAATGCAATTTTATTGAAAATAAATACATTTTGAGTTTTTGCTATTCTTCATTTCTACAATACTAAAATTCAAAATATGGTCCGCGAAAAAATAAAAATTTCTAAAAGGGTCTAAAGTTCTAAAGTTCATAAAATTTTTTAAATAATTATTTAATTTATTTTTATTTAATTTACATTTATTTTAATAAATTTTTCTTTTGTCAATTGCAGCACTCCACCCATTTGGCAATGTTCTCCATGGGTGGGATGGTATTGCCATTTTTGATAATTTCAGAAATTCATAAAAATGTTACCAAAAATGAGAGATAGTTAGTTAAGATTTAAATGACTTAAATTAAAGCCAACATAACTAAGAATTTAGAATAAAAGTCAATTTTTAAATATCGTTTAAATTAACAATTGTCCGAATAAAGGATTACCATTTCAGTATCCAAAAAAGAACCGAAACCTAAAATTTTCTAAAAATTTTTCAATATCATAAATGTACTATTTTTAAAGTTTTTAAAAAGTACTAATTTTCAAAAAAAAAAAATATATTTTCATTTCAAAAATTTTAAATATTATATTTTTCCAAAATAATTAAAAGCACAAATTAAAAAAAACTACCAATCTTAAAAAAATAAAATAATAAGGAAAGGTACTATTTTTAAAAAAATTTCCCTTATTTAAGAACTAATTTAATAAAAATACCAATATTAAAAAAAAAAATAAAGTAATAAGGAAATGTGCTATTTAAAAAAATTCTCTTATTTAAGAGCTCATTTAATAAAGATACCAATTATTTTCAAAATGGTAACAGCTTTCATAAAAAATTCTATTTTCAAAAGTACATATTAAATAAAATAACAAAAACCGAAAAAGATATCAATGTTTAAAAGAAAAAAAATGTGTAATTTTTTAAATAAAAAGTACCGTCTTTCCAAGAAAAGAATTATTTTACAAAATTCTTTTCAAGAAGACTAAAGTACAAAATATCCCCAAAAAGGTTCCATTATTCACAAAAGAATTAGATTTTAGTATCAATTAAAAAAACCAATTTTAAAAATAAATGCTAAAAAAAAAGTTAAATAATTATTAAAAGTGTTAAAATGTTCCTACAAGTATCCTTTTTCCAAAAGAAATTAATTACGCTTAAAATGGAAAACATTATTATTATTGTAAAATTTTACAGTAATAATAATAATAATAATAATATCACTTAATAAAAAACTAGTAATTTTCCTAAAAAGTTCTATTTATAAAATTCAAATAAGTGCAATTTTTGTTAAAAATGTTCCTTGTGAAAAAGTACCATTAAAAATTCCCTTTTTTTAAAATTACCACTTTTTAAAGAAAATACTTTTTCAAGTGTTTATTTAAAAAAAGTAGCCAAGGCGTTTTTATTAATCTGACATATATAGAGCACTAATATGGAAAATATCCAAAGTATTCTGTACTTCACACTTAAGATAAAATTGCTTTCGCTATAAATCGGAGATGAAATTTTGACAGATGATATAAATGATTCTGATTTATAAATTTTCATCAAAAAAGCCGATTTTGAAAATGTTGGTCGTTTAGGTCATTTTGACGGTGTGGGCACGATATGTACTATATATTTAAAGCCAGGATCAAAGGTTATTTACAAAAATATTTGCTAAACAAATTCAAAAGATATTAAAACCAAATTAATATTTAGTATTTCTGATGCTTTTTAAAGAGAAAAATGTTTTATAATGTATAAAATATATATTTCAAGGGAATTATTTGAGAATAAAAAGCTTTAATGCATTTTGGGTAGGGTAAAAATTTTTGTCAGCCAAAAGATTAATACAAATAAAAGTTCATGCCATAATGGTCAAATAAATTACAAGCAGGGCAACCAAAAATATGCTATTGAAAAAGTGTTTTATACGCATAAAAAATGCTATTAAAATGGGAAAATATGCTTTTAAAATTTAAAAAAATGCTCTCAAAATAAAATTTCTTTTGGCTAAATTTTTATCATCTAATATTAGGACATTGGATTTGAAAAACGTATGTTACAATAAAAGAAAATTTTACTAATGGAAAATTTTGTAAAAATATGCAAAATTTTTCTTTTAATTGTAAATATGCTAAATTATGCTCTTAAGTATAAAATATTCAAAAATATGCCATTTAAATTGCTAAAATATGCTCTAAAATATGAATTTTCTATAAGAGTATGACAAAATATGCAACTAAGCCAAAAATATGCTATAGCAAATCGATACCAAAATTCTTAACATTGTCTGAAACGGATAAATACAGTTTTATTCATTTTAAGCCCAAGAAAAAATATGATTTTGCATATTTTTGGTTGCCCTATATAAGTAATTGATTCAAATGGAAACCTGTATATAAATATTCCCTAGTATAACTTAGAATAATGCACATTACAATTATATGCTCCGTTCTTTCTAAACCCTAAGATACCATTTTAAAATATTAAGTAACAATTTATATTAATCAAACAGAATACATTATTTTTTTGATAATAAATTACTTTTATAAATATTTAGAGTAGTCTACGTTTAAATATTTGGTTCAATAGGTTTCCACCACAAATTACTCGAAAAAAAAAGAAAATTACAACAATAACACAAAACCAACATTGTATAGAAATACCATAACTGAACAAATAACATGTAGACTTTTTTAAGGAGTGTAAGCATTTTCAAGCATGATTAACGTTTAATTAAAGACAAAAAAAAACATAACGAATTCATCTATAATTTCTATAAAAATTCAATGAATTCAAGAAATGAATAATTTTCAAAGAAATCAAAAATACCAAAATAAGCTTTAAAAATTATTGCTTCATACTTGAATAAATAAGTACCTAAATAAAATAATGAATAAAAGAAATTTTATTCAAAATAGTGATTAAAACAAAACATTGATATTGTGGCAATTTGAAAGATTTTTTTTATCGTTTTAATTAAAATTTTCAATATCTAACAAATAGCATTAGAGTGATGAAAATCTTTAAAATACAAGCTTGATTTATTTGTTGTTGAAGGGTATCATGTCAAAAAAAAACACACATATGAAAAAGAAACCTTTCCAAAATATATCTTTTATATATACATACATATATCTTTTCAAGCACCAGCATACATATGTAATGCGTTAATGCAAACTGTCGTTAGGGTGCGGCTCAGCGGCCACTTATTACGCAATTTTTGTTTTTTTTTTATTTTTATGTTTTGATTTTAAAGTAATTGATAGCTTAACCTTCTTTTTTTTTTTTCTTTATTTCATTAATAATCGAACATGAGCAGATAATGAAAATTTTATAAAAACTAAAACTAAGATATCAACAATCATTACAAAAGTTTAATTTAAAACAACGCTCTCTGCTAGGCTAAACAATAAATTTCATAAATTTTGTTTTTATAAAATGTATATTGTTTTTCTTTTTACAAAAATTATATATAACGCGCTCATCTTATTTAAAATTTTATTAAAAATTTGTGACACCCTTGTCTTGTTTTAACTTATGTTTGTTTGTAGTTCATTTCTGTATAAAATATTTTACTTAACAAAACATGATATTTCAATTAATTAATCATTTATCAAAAAAAAAAAAAAAAATGAAATATTAATATTAAAACGAAAGTATTCATGTGCAAAATTCATAAAGAAAAAAATTATGCAATTATTTTAAATTTTAAAACTAAACAGAAAAAAATTAAACGTGTACATTAGGGCGGGACAAAAGGCGTATATCGTTTTCTAATAAAACTTTCCAAAGTATCCAAGGGTCTAAAATAAAACCTAGCTCCGTTAAAAATATACTAAATTGTCATCTGGAGGACCAAAATCCCACAGTGAAAAATTTTAAAACATTTTATTTTTATAACAAGCTGAAAATTGCGAATTTTTTAAGACCCATTTCGGGAAAAAATCTAAACTTCCGATTTTTCCATCGCTAGTAGGGAACTAATTTTAAATTGGGAAATAATTTTATGTATTTATTTTTATTTTTTCCTATATCAGAATCTAAAAAAGAGGTTTCTCTTGACACTTTATAATGCAGTTTTTCTTTTAATGCCACAAACTGAAATTTTTATATCTCTCGACGAAAGCAAGGTTTTAATTTTAGAACCCTAGTTACTTAGCCAAATTTTCTTAGAAATTTGCGTAGGTTTCGTATAGCCGTATAGCAAGGCTTTCGCTTAGTTCTCATTCAATCAAATTGATTCACCCTAATGCACATGCTCTTTTTCGTTTAATTTCCATTCAAGGGTTATGAAAATATTAATTGTGGCTTAACACATATTTTTTGTTTAACCAAAAATATGTATAAAAAAAAAATTACCACAATTATGCATATTCCAGTATTTAACCGCAACTGTTAAATTTAAACTTTGGTAATAATTTTTACTCAAAAAAAATAAAAAAAGTAATAAAAAACATAATTTCTAACATGCAATATGTTAAT
Organism: Protocalliphora azurea; assembly: GCA_932274085.1. Taxonomy (NCBI): domain Eukaryota; kingdom Metazoa; phylum Arthropoda; class Insecta; order Diptera; family Calliphoridae; genus Protocalliphora; species Protocalliphora azurea. Next base: position 4,950,140 of record OW026519.1, read on the forward strand.
ACACTTTAAAAGCTTCAATACATGTCATAATTATGCTAATATTAGTTAAGTTTTACACAAACAAAATCACAAAGTAAACTTATTTGCGATATTTTTGTTTAAATAGTTAGACACTCCCCATTTCTAAACTAATACGAGTACCTTTCGTTTTGCAAAAATCTATTTTCTTTAGCATGCTACTATTTTTGGTTCCTATTTTAGGGATTCTCAACTATTAAAATGTATTTTATAAAATTGTAGGAATTGCGGCATTGAAAAAAGTTAGAATTAAAGGTGCAAATTGAAATCCTAAAAAAATTATATAAGGTTTGTTCGTTTGAAATTCTAGCTAAGTAGTAAAAAAGAGAAACTTAAAACCAATTCTCAAAAAAGAACTCTTACTTGAAAAAATAACAAAATAGAAAATAGTGAAATAAAATTTATTGTTAATAAAAAAAAATATATATAATTTTTTTATTATATTAAATGGAAACTTAGAAACATTTCAAAAATACGGTCATATGTACCTTTGCAGATAATTCTTAACATATTTCCTTATAAAATTTATATTATCTAAGGATATGTATGATTACAATTAGTGAAAAAAAAGTAAATATTTACGGTTTTTAGCCTTGTTGAGTATCATCAATAATTCAGTTTCTTGATCCTTTAAAATCCTCACAACGGGATGCTTCACTTGAATCGAATGCATTATTGCACTGTTCATTTTTATACCCTACTGATTCCGATAAAAACTAGGATAAAAACTAGGATAAAAACTACCTTAAAATATACCAATCGGCAAAAAGTTGAATCGAGATAACTATTTCCGTTTGTACGTATGTCCGTCCATGTAAACTACAGGCAGATTTGGATGGTACATAGAACTTATATAATCCAGGGACGAAGCCTATTGTTCAAAACCTGTCTATTATTTTACCTAGCTTCCATACAAATGGCTTTCCTGAACAAGGTTTGACTGCTATAAATCGTTTGAATGTGGTAGAATTCAATATAAATAAAATTTTTTTTACTTTAAACTACCGCATCAATCTTTTTTCTGGAATTGGTCAATAATTAACCTTCTCTAAATTACTTAAACGCGCATTAATCAGGCATTAATGGCAAAGAAATTAGCATATATTTGACCACGACTCCCATAAAAAGGCCTTTTCCGAAAATCACTTAAAGGTGCATAAATTAGTATCACAATACAATTTTGTACAAGTAAGTTTTATAAAAGTATAAATCATAATTCCAAAATTTGCAAGACTTCATACAAAATTGACCACAGGTTCCAACAAAAAACGTTGAAAAAAATAAAATTCAATAGGAATTCGAAAATATTTTTTTTACTAGTTTTTCACTTGAAATGTTTAATACTTTTACTATTTTTATTTTTACTCTTTTCGAGTAAAATACTTGCAAAATAGCAAAACTAATAAAAAATATCATGCAAACGAACAGACCTATTATTTATAAGGACTGCGCACGAAAGAAGAATTTATTTTTTATTAGTTTTTAGTATAATATTTATTTTGGGGAATGTATCCATTTCTTTTTAAACTAATTTATTTTTACTCAGCTTTAAATATTTTTTCAATATTAAGTTCTATACAGTTTGGTGCGAGAAAAAATAGAATTCGTTGTTTTCTAGTGATAGGAAGGAATCTTTTACGAAGGCATTCATTTGGGTACATTTCTCTGTTAATGGATCAAGTGCTTTTTTCCCTTGTCAGAGCAAAAATTTATTCGACAATTTTGATTTCTTTTGCACGATATTTATCTGTAACATTTGCCATAACATCTGAGATATGAAATTATCTCAATAATTTTTATATCTTCCTTTAGCTTCACGTTTTCTCTAGCGTTCCTATCAGGAACTTTTTTATATTTTGGGTCTTCGAGATTTGAAAATATTTACTCTTAAAATTTGTATTATTTTGTCAGTGATCCTACAGTCTGTAGATCAACTTTTTCTTCGGTTATCACGGTTTCTTTTGGTGAACGTGACCTCTTTAGAACTCAAGAAACAAAATTTCCTCGCTAGCCTGCACTCCTAGCAAAGGTTTTATATGGTCGAAATGTGTTTTTGTTAAAAATTTGAATTGTGAGTTTGCATGAATTTTGTTCAATTTTCATTTTAAGAAGAAATAATTATTATATTGCAGCAAAATTTAGCACATACCTAGTTACTGATAATAATAATAACATTTCACGTACAATAAAAGATATATGTCTAAAAGAGTGCACTAATTTTTTCGTGCGCACCGCTTGTATAGCCTTTTTGAAAATTTCAAAGATATTTTGGCAGAAAATAAAATTATGATGGAATACACCTTTTGTGTATTCCATTTTAAGATGAAAGTTTGATGTATTGCGCAACGGTTTTTAATAATTAATCTGCAAATATCTGCAGATGTAGATAGGGGATAAAAAAAAAACATTGACATTAAATTATTTTAGTATTGGGCTCATGGATATTTATAATGAGACATAGAAAAAAAATGTATGTATGTGATTTACAATTATAACTGTTTTCTATCAAAAAATGTTCAACTGGGTTTTAGAGTTATTCTTAAGAATGTTCTGGTATTAAAAATTTGCATATTTTTTTTTTTTTTTTAATTAAAAAAAATAAAACAAAAATATTTCATTTATAGGTAGCTTGGACCAGTGTGCTTCACTACCGTTATGATACGATAACTAATATTTCATTTACATATTAAAGACGTTAAAGAGTAGAACTGAAGGTATACTTCAAAAATTTTGTGAAGTGTCATTTAGAACAAAAAAAAAAAAAAAAAATCTAAATTAATAACTAAAAAATACACTAACATGAATTAATTCATTTTAGTAAAGGGGTAACAATATTTATATTTTAAATATCATAGTGCTAAGACAAAATAAATTAAAAAAAAATTATTAAAATTAATTAATTATGTAAAAATTTACATTTTTGAATAATTTTTTCAATTTTGGATAATTTGAAAGCTTTGATTGTGTAATATGAACTATCGACTCCGGCAACACTGGTAAAAACAAAATCATACCACATCAGTTCTCATTTTCTCATTTATACCAATACTCACAATTATTTATTTGTTATATTTATGTTCGGACGAGAAAGAAATTTAAAATAATTATCTTAAAAGAGATCTTCTAGGCTGCAATTTACATTATAGAACACAGTTCTATTGCGATATATATATTATTTTCTTGTTTTTAATTGAAATTAAATATTCGTTACATAAAAATTTAGTGCCTCAGCGTCCATTGGACATTATTGAAGCCAGTTGGCAAAATATACAAATTATACATTATACAAATTAAGAATATTGAAAAATTAAAATTAAATAACAAATTTATATATATATATATATATATATATATATATATATAACAATGAGATTATTAAAACAGAAGCATTTCTATATTCTCTAATAAATATTTCTTTATTTCTTCTTTAAAAATCGATATTATTTCAATATTTTTTAAATTTTCTGGAATATTATTATATTCCAAACTACCCAAGTGTTCAACCCTTTGCTTGGTAGTCTCCAAACGACATCTCGCAACTCTTAAGTTCAACGCATTTCTTGTATTAAATGTATTTTGATTTCTTCTAAATGGTATAGTGTGAAAACCTATATTATTTAAAGTTTTAAAAACATACAATAGAAGTTGCATTTTGTGCAAACCATAAATAGGGAGTATTGTAGTTGACACATCTTTATATAGAGATAATGTTGAAAAAGTTAACGGTAGATTAAAAATAGTTTTAAGTGCTTTGTTTTGTGCTCTCTGAAGTGATTTTAATTCATTAGTTCTGTTATACCAATAAACAATAGCCAAGTAGTTTAAATGGCTTTGAATTAGCGATTGGTAAATAATAAGTTTCGTTTTTATGTTGAACTTATTCTTAAATTTGTAAATTAAACCAGTAGCATTCACGACCTTGGATTTTAAATGTTTAATGTGCATAAATTACTTTGCAAGTATATTCCCAGATATTTTGTAGAAATTGATTCACGTACTTCTTTTCCATCAACAAAGATGCTAAAATTTTGATTGTGAACAAGATTTGGTCTAATCTTATCATTTTGGTTTTATCAGCATTTAAACACAATTTATTTATTGACATTCATATAACAAATTATTTTCATCTAAATAAGATGATAATTGCTGGTAAAGAATTTTTTCGAATATTTTATCAATTATAGGAAGTAAAGCTATTGGTCTAAATTGTTTTATTTGCATAGCGTTATTTTCTTTAGGTATCGGAATAATTTTTGCTACTTTTTTTAAATCTTCTTTAAATATATATATTACAGACTTTTTATCGACTATTAATTTACTAATTTTCGAACTAAAATTCCGGTGGAACAAAATGACACACAAATCCAAAAATTATACAAAAATTTTTAAATTTTCTCATTTTTGAATAATCACACACAAAAATCGGCAACACTGGTTTTTACACATTCACTACACCCATAAAATTGTTACAGTTATTTCTGGTTTTGGATAGAGTGAGAAATTTATTTGTTTTTTTTTTTTTTTTTTTTTTTTTTGTTTCAAGTAACTGTTATACTACTAGTATTTTAGAGTATCTGTTGGTAATATAAGTAAACATATTATATAAATATGTATATGGGGACTATTGTTTCCTCTGATAAGAATATTATTCCCACAAAATATTAAACTAAAATTTATTATGTATAAAAACGTTTTTACAATATCTCAGAAACCAATAAAATTATTAACAAGAAAATTTGTAGCGGACAGTAATATTCAATGATAAGTAGCATACTATTTATAATGTGTCGTTATAAAACTCTGTAATGATTTTATTATATCCTTCTGCAAAATTGTAACCTTTTACTTTGATAGTGGCTCTATTAGCATTACCTAAATAAATTAAATTATCTCTATTGAAATATTAAGTCAAGGGTTAAAATTTTGCAGCCTACGTTTCTAAAAAATTTCATAAATTTGAAAATAGTTCACAATTCTTCTGTCCAAACAAATAAAATTATGAGATTTTATTGCCTAAAATTTTACTAAAATGGTTTTTAATCAAAAGTTATTCAAATGAAATTAATTCAATAATTTGGTAACAACAAAATTTCCATTAATAACAATCACACCACAAAAGAAATTCCCCAAATCAAATAAAATGATTTTATAAAGAAAAAGAAACCGTTACATTTAAAATGTTTAAATGTTTTAACTTTCGTTACATTTGTTTGTTCGATTGTTTTTTTTTTACAACAACAAAAATATTGTAACAAAAACCCATAAAACTAAATCTTACAACGACCACACATCAGCCTAAAACAAAAACAACACTCATACAATTACCCAAGATATTATATTTTTTTTTAAATAATATGAATAAATTGTTGGACCTGGAGTATTGAGTGTCTAGTGACACTTTTTTTTTTAATAAAACAAAAAATCGAAGTAAAAAAAACCGTGGGAGTATAATGGTTTACAAAAAAAAAAATGTAAACAAAAAACCACTAAAATAAAAGCAAAAAAAGTTCGGTAAAATGTTTATAGCCACCCATGTGACAAGTGTCAGTTCTGTTAACAATAACAACAATTTTTCCAATTTTTATATATGTATGTATATATTTTTAACAATAACAACAATGATAAAAAATATAAAAGTTTCACACGCTTAAAACTAGAGCATTTTAGGTATTTTCTAACTTTAAAAAAAGGGTTATTTTTTTTCTTCGTTTAAAATATGTCAATTCGTTTAGTTGCAAAAAAAAAATTATTGTTGTTTTACATTTTTGTAAAAGTAATAATAATTTGACATTTATGTTTACCAAACATATTTGAAAGAAAAAAAAAAAGTTTTTTCTCAGTTCGTTCATTCATTATTGAATGGTGCCCAGCAAACACTTTCTCCCCAATAAAAAAAATACATTTATTTCTTTATATTTTTTGTTTATATAGAAAACTTATTTATGTTTAATATTTTTTCTGTTGGAAAACAAAAGAAGTTTCATTTCAAGTGTATGTTCCTCTCAACAAGTACTTGGATAATTTGTCAAAGCTTTTTTTTTTTTGTATTTCCTTTTCTCTTCATAGTACATTTATTTTTAGTTTTATTATTATTATTATTATTATTTTTTTTTTTTTTTTCTTTTAGCTCGGTTAAGAAAAGATTATTTTTCTACCCATGAAAGAAAAAAAATACAGGTCAACTGGAGGCATTCTTGGAAAAGGTGTGTTTTGGTTGCGTTTAGCCACCTTGTAAAAGGAAAAGAAAAACAAGAGCTTTTTACCAGTTTAATAGTAGATTCATGTATAAATTGTAAATGACACTTAAAATAACATAAAAATAGTAAATTAAATCAAAAGTGTATAAAAGATATTACCAGTAACAAATGAAAAATACAAATAATAATTTGATTATTTTCCCACAAATCTAATGAATCAAACTATAAGAGCAAGTTTAGATAAAATTAAGATTCCTCAACATGTTACCAATTATGTATGTTTTAATTAATAAAATTAAATACGTTTCAGTTGCAACATTGTATTTAGAATCATCTAGCAACAAAAATTGTTTGTTATCAGCAACATTTTTAAACTAAATTACAATCGATTTATAAATCGATTTTAACGAAATATAGTTGGTTTTATTTCTAACATATCAAGTTTATGATAAAATGGAAATAGCAGTATTTTTGTTTATTTTGCATTTTTAAAGATAAGTTTTTAACCTTTTTTTTGACACAATTTGTTTATAAACTATATGAAAAATGTTCTTCCACAAAATGTTACTAGAAATAATTGATTTATTTAATTAATTTTTACGTAAAATCAAACTCACAAAACTAAGAAAAATTTTTAGCAAAACTAAATTTTACCTTAGCAGCATGTTGCTATAAAAAATATGCATAAATTAGTAGAATTTTACAACAAATTAATATTTAAAATAGTTTTTCTGCAACAAGTAGAAAAAAAATTTATGTATATTTTTTTTTTTTAGTTTAAATACTTATAAAATTTGTTGATAAAATATTGTTTTGGAATTATAATTATGTTTAAAAATCTTTCAATATACTTTTTGCAAAAAAATCTTTTTCAAATAGCATTTCGGCTGTAGTTTTAATAAAATACTGTTAAACATGATAACATAGTAACATGTTACAAAAGATCTCGAACTCGAGTTCTTCTAAAAAATGTTGCTAGTAATTAGTTTATAGTTTTTTTGTTGAACTTTTTCATATAGTTACTTATAGAATTTTTGTATGCAATTCTATAGTAATATTTAATCTATAATAATATTTAATTAATTTTTATTAATTTTTTGTAAATGTATGTTTTATAATTAATTCATTTTTATATAAAATCGTACTCAAAAAGCTAAGAAAATAAAGCTCATTTTTTTCATAGCAACTTGTTGTTGCTAAAAGTGTGAACAAAATTTGTTAATTTTTTTTAATTTAAATTATCTAAATATTTGTGGAAATAATATTAATTTGCAACATGTTGCAATAACATTAATTATATTTTTAAAATCACCAAATATATTAAAACAAAACGTATTTTCCAAGCATCATTTTAAATGGAATTTTAACAAAATATTGCTAAATATAATAGCAAATATTTTAATTTTTGCATAATACAAAATGTTACAGAATAATTCTTCCGAGAAATGTTGCTAGAAATATTTCATTATTTTTTATTATATGCATTTGTTATATTGTATTTAAATTAATTTATTTTTACATAAAATTGAACTCAAAAAGCTAAGACAATTTAAATTCTTATCAACATGTTGCAGACAAAAATATGTATACATAAGTGGAATTTTATTAAACTGCAAGATATTGCTAGAAAAACTGTTTAATAGATAAAAAATCTCAAATTCTCTTTTTAAGCCAGGGATGAAATTTAAATGAAATATAAAAAATTTTACAAATTTAAGCAAACAGTTTTGGAAAACTTCAAAAAAAAATGATATTGATATTTTAAATCCTATTTTATTGTTATTGAACTTTCATTAGTTTTCTTATATTTACTTTATATCGCATACAAAATTTAAATAATACCATCCATACTTTCATTTAAAGGAAAATTTTAAATATTTTTGCTTAATTTAATTACAAGAAAAAAACTTTCAATTTCATTTAAAACAAGAAAAAAATATACATAAGAAAAGCAACAAAAAATGCATTATTATAAAATACTTTATCATGTTTAAATAAAAAAAGAAAAAAATCTTTTTTTATCTAAAACTAAATACAAAATACATTTATATTGCAACAATTTATCAAAGTAATAGTAAATTTGAGCCGTTTGTTTTGAAAATAGCCTAAGCCCATTTACCAAAAAAAAATAGAGTTAGGTATTGCATTTGCTGTCTCTACTTCAGCATTATTTATATTACTTTAAATCACTTCTGCACACGCAGATTGAAATTAGTTTTATAGAAAATTTTATAAAATATTGAATAAATGTTGAAAATATTTTTATTTTCATAACATATACATAAATGTGTTAATATGTATTATTTCATTATCGAGAAATTATTATTTTAGTAATTTTGAAAGTGGCCATAAGTCCATTTGAGGTCCAAGAAAACATATTTATTGAAACAAAATGATGAATTTTACACCTTTAGAAACAATTTACAACCTCGTTATTGTCTTATTTGTTAAAATAACATTTTTTAAAAAATAATACACTTTGTGAATAAGTAGTATGTTATTTTCAAATGAAGATTTTTTATTATTATATTTTTTTAGGTTTTTAATGAAAAATCTTGATAAAAATATTATTTTTTGAAATCTCGGATTTTTATGTTTTGCACACCTTAAAGAATACAAACTGACTCAGAATCACATTCTGAGTCGATTTAACAATCTCGGTTCGTCTGCCTGTCCATGTAAAATTGCGCACAAAGTACAAGTCATACAAGTTTGATGAAATTTGAAATATATAACAATTTTGGTATAACGACAGAGCCTATTGAAGTTGGTTATGATCGGTCCAATATTTCACCTAACCCCCATGAAAATGTTCCTCCGAAAAAGGTTTTAATACTCATAAATGCCTTATTATGTCACTATTTCTATAAAATTTTGTACAAATAATTTTTATATAAGAGTGAATCAAAACACCAAATTTCATCAGTCCATAATTAAGCAATAACTTTATGTAAAATACGAAAATCACTTTAACTCACATAAATATCCCAAAAAAATATCTTGTCAGTATCAATCGCCAATTGTCCAGGATATCATATAGTACGGGCTTGACCGTCTATAACTATTTATTTGTTTTTGTTGACAAATTTTTTTCTAGTGAAAAATCACTTCTAGTGGAAAATCAGATCTCAAGTGAAGAATCAGATTTCTAGTGAAATATCATATTTTTAGTAAAAAGTCGGATTTTGAGTGAAAAATCGAATTTTTAGTGAAAATCAAAATTTATGGTTAAAAACCAATTTTTTAGTGAGAAATCGAATTTTTTTCAGTGAAAAATCGAATTTTTAGTGAAAAGTCGAATTTTTAGTGAAATATAAGATTTTATTCAAAATTTGTATTTTTGATGAAATATTGGATTTTTGTTGTAAATTCGAGTTTTTGGTGAAAAATTTTGTTTAAAACAATGTTTTAAACAAAATAATTTTTTGCAGAACTAATAAACATAGGTTTCACGATGTTATAATGTAATTTTTAAAATTCCATATAAATTTTCAAAAAATTTTAAATAATGTGTTATTTCAAATAACATATAACTAGGGTTTTATCCCGAGAATTTCCGGGCAAATTTTCCGCGAATTTTTCCATTTTTCATTATCCGATTCCCGGACTTTTTTGCCAGGAATCCCGGGAATTAAAAATTACAAAAAATGTGTACTTTTACCATTTTTAAAATCCAAAATTCTATTAAAAACGTTGATTGATCATAATGAAACAAATATATGGTTAGAATTTCCGAACCAAGATATACTGAAATAATAAAACTACTTAAATATTTGGAAAATACGAATTTGAAATCTTCTATGTTTGAAATCACTGCTATTAGAACACGAAACTTAGAAAATCTCAACAATGTTAGATAAATGCATCACGACACAATTTTGTAAGACAACGATTTTCTATTTTGACCTTTCACCTTCAACAATTATTACACATTAGTTTTGCTTGTTTGGAGGAATCACCCGAGGTCTAAGTGAAATTTAAATATATATATATATATATATATATATATATATATATATATATATATATATATATATATATATTTAAATTCATATTATTATTAAATATTCACGAAAAATTTTTAAATTTAAAATATCATGTAAAACAAATTTTTCATAAAAATCTCTCAAAAATGTATTTTAAATTTAAAACTTTTTTGTGAATATGGGTGCAAGTTAAGATTTTATTTGTTACTTAACAGAAATATTTATTAAAAACTATTTTCAATACCTATTTTAATTTCTATATGTGTAATATTATAACAAAAAATACATCTTCAATCATACATTTATTTTATTTTAAAAGTATATAGATATACTCGTGTGTAAATTATATGTAAAAAAGTTTTTTTTTTAGTTTTCATGCTTTTGTATTATATATTTTTTTTTTTTTTATTGCGAATACCCGGGAATTTGCTAGAATGCCTTAAATAAAATCCCAATTCCCGGTAGTTGAAAAAGGTCGGGAAATTAAAAACCCTACATATAAACCAATAACTTAAATAATATACAATAACTAAATAATATAATTATTAGTTACCAATATTTTTAAATTTATTAAAACGCAAGCCTTTAAATATCTCGATTCGAAGATAAATGGGCTTAGGCTACTTTCAAAATAAACGGCTCATTTACAACATATAAATAAAATAATAGTAAATAATAACAAAATAACCATATTAATAGATAAACAAAAAATACAACAACAGCAAACAGTATATAAAAAATACAAAATATTAACACGCACTTTTTAATGCACGTACCAACCAACAAGAAATCTCTCACACAAATCTGAGCACATACAAAAAAATTTTATGCGTTTATAATGGATGGTATCAAATCAAAGAAAGCAACAAAATAAATACAATTAGTAACAACAACATAATTGAAAAAAATAAAAAATAAAGGATGAGAAAGAAAATTAATAAACAAAAAAATTAAAAAAAGAGATGCATCAATGTGTTGTTAAATGTCAATAAACAAAAAGCAGCAACGAACAACAAACGATTGAAAGAAGCGAACAACATTCGCTTTCATTTAATTACGAATGAATGTTATGACGTTTTTATTTTATTTTTTGTTGCTTTGTAAACAACAACAAAAAACAATGATGCAAGACATTCGAATATTTTTAATTCATACTAATATACTCTTTCTCTTTATTATTACAATAAAAAATTTCATTGATTATTATCGGCTATGAATTTGTTGTGTGTTTGAATTGATTGGTTACAAACATTATAAACACTTTTTTGTTGTTATTGTTGTTATTACTATTGTTTTTGTGTTGAGTTCATAATGTTACTAATAATACAAGTAATAATGACATGACTATGATGATAATGATGATGGGAAAAGTGAAACGGAAATATTTAGGAGTCTTAAGACCTTGTTTGAAATTTTACAAAACAAAAGTGTTAATATTATTAATAAATTTATCATAAAATAATTAAATTTATATTGATATGAAACTTTGTGTGGTTTTTTGGGGTCTTGACAATGTTTACACAATATTTAATTAATATTTTTAAATTGTTTTTAATAATTTTATTTTCGGCTTTTTTACCTAAATGTCATCCATATTTAGGGTATTGCGAAAAATTTTAAACAAAAAAAGCTAAAGTTTTTTTGTCTGTTGGGGTTTTATGGCTAGTAATTTGTATGTGTCTAGATTTGTTAATTAGGATTTCTATACAATGAATCATGTGTTGTTGCTGTTATTTTTATATCGAAATATAATTAATTAAAATTTTTTGTTTTAATAACAAAAAAATGACATGATAATGAATGTAAAGCGTTACAGACGATTGCTTTTTAAAGTTATAAAACAAATAAACACATTCTTTTAGGGATAAGTAACATGCTGCTAAAAAAATTAATTTCTTAATAGTTGTTCAATTTATTTTGTTTAAATTTAAAATAATTTGAAATTCAATTTAAGACAAATAATAAAAATCTTAGCAACATGTTGCTGGAAAAATAGTTTACATAAATATGTTTTTTTTTTTGGAAAAATATTTCAATTAATAAAATTATAAATGAATGACAATTTTTCTAGCAACATTTTCAATGTATATGCATCAAAATAAAGAAAATTAAAAAAATTTCTGTGAACAACACAGCAACATGATGCTAAAAAAATATTTTTTTATTGTTGTCCAATTTTTATTATTATTTTATATATTTTTAATAATTTAAATTTAAAGTTAAGAGAAACAAACATTTCTTTGTAACATGTTGCATAAAAAAATATTATATAAATATTTCCATTAATTTAAAATAATTTGAAATTCAAGTTAAGATATATAAAAAAATGTAGCAACATGTTGCTAAGAATACAATGTATAGTTTGATTTATTTATGGAATATTTTCTTTATATAAAAAATTTTATAAAAGTATTTACAGTTAGCAACATGTTGCTAAGAAAATAATAATTTGTTTATAGTTGTCTAATTTATTTTCTTCATATTTTAAATAATTCAAAGCTTAAAAGAAATAAATAAAAAATTTAGAGCAATTTATTGATATGAAAATAATTTATATAAATATTGACTTATTAATGAAAAAGTAAAGTACAGAAAAAGAAGACTTTCTTAGCAACATGTTATTATGAAAAAAAATAAAATAAAAAAGAATTCAATTTAAAGTTATAAAGTAATATAAACAATCGCACTTTCTTATGTCAAAGCAACATGTTGCTAAAAAGATAAATTGTTCAGTTTTCTTTTTTAAATTTCAAATAATATAAAATTCAAATTAAAAGAAATAAACAAATATGTCTTTTCAAGAAGTTGCAAGAAAATAACTTATATTAATATTTATATTAATATTGACTTAATATATGAAAATGTTTCAACTAAAAAAAGTAAAAAGAAATTTAAAAAAATAGTAATTCTTCACAACACGTTGTTAAGAAAGTAATTTTGATTTTAAAGCAACATGTTGCTAAAAGATAATTTGCTTAGCTTTCTATTATTTTTTATATTTTAAATAATTTGAAATTCAAGTTAATAAAAATAAGCAAACTTTTTGCAGCATGTTGCATGAATATAATTTATATAAATGTTAAGTTATCTATGGAAAGTGTTTTCATTAAGCAAAAAAATGCAAAGAAAAAAATAAAAAAAGTTTTTTTGCAACATGTTGCTATAAAAAGAGTTTATAAAAAAATTGTCTAATGTTCAGACATCAAATTATTGCAAAAATAATATGATTTTCTTTGCAACATCTTCATATAAAAATTACATTTCTTAGCAACATCTTAATAACTACTTTAACATCAAACTAAAGAAAAATAACAAAAAAATGTTGTAGCAACATTTTGTTCATAAAATATTTTCAGTTCCAAGAGAAGTTTAGCAAAAATTTGCTTTATATAGACTTACATGTAACAACTGATCTTAGGAATTTGATTTTTTCAATTTTTTTTTTTTTTAATTAATTTAATAAGCATAATGCAACAAATTAATTAACTATTATTTATTGATTATATTAAATCCAAAAAGCTCATTTGAATTATAAATGTTAAGCAACAGTGTGATTCCCAATATGATGCAGATAATATTGGGTTAACTTTAAAACCTTTAACTATAGATCACAATTTTGTTTGCAACATATTCACAATAAATTTTTAGCAACTTGTTGCTTTTACTTATAAACCGTAAGTTATAGATCCATTAAGCAACAATAATTAGTATACCAAATTAATTTTTAATGAATTTACTATTTATTTAAAATAATATTTAAAAATTTTAATGCTTAAACAAAAATTTTGAAGTAAAAGTACTCTTCCCTAGTAGCCTTTTTAACGATTCGTCTTAAACCATAATCTTCGGTCATCAGGTTTTATTGCAATGGTAGAAAAAAAACACAAGTGTAAAATTTGTATTTGTAATAAACTTTTTAATTTTTGTTTATAAATATTTTTCGTTTCGTTTTTGTTTAATTTATTTATTATTTACGGTATTTGTTGTAGATTTCTGTGTTATGTTTCTTTTTTTTTTATTTATTATTGTTTACATTGTTAGCCAAACAAATGCATGTGGGTGTACTTGAAATAATTCAAACAAATTTATTTTATTATTTTCATTTTTTTTTTTTTCTAAAATGTACTCATAGTTACTGCTCATTGTGTTGCAAACTACAACAGCAACAACAACTAAAACTAAAAATCATTTAAACTTTCGCACGACTTTTTTGTTAATAATTTTTTGAGTTTCTTTAAAATTTATGAGGGGACATTTTATAATTTGTTTTGGCAAATGCAAAAGATAGAAAACACAATGTTTAGTTTAAATAGCCAAACAAAATATTGTTGAAAATAAAATAAAATAAAATAAAATAAAATTTCTCGAGTTAGAAAAAGATGCTAATGTTATTTTTTTATTTCTTATATTAGCATTAAAAAAGAAAGTTTAAAATTATTCAATATAAAATAAAAATATTTTTGCGGTAACTTAATATTAAATAATAATTTTACTGATATTTCGTTAAACAATAGAATTATTAGTTGTTTTTAACAATAAAATTTATGACCCTTAAAAGATCTAAAGAAATATAACCGTAAACTTTCAAATTCTTTAATATTATAAAGTTGTAAATAAAATTCAAAAAGTTATTTAATTATAAACTTAAACATTAAGGTCAAGTTTTACACTTAAAGTAAAGGTAGTAAATAAACAATAAAATAAAAATAAATAATTCTTGGAATTTTATATTAGTAATTTATATAAAAAAATTAAAACAGTTAAGTTTGGTAAAGTGTAAAATATTTAGTTTAAATTAAAAATTGATTATAATTAAATTATATACTTTATTAACTTAAGAAAATTGTACGAAAAAATATCAATAAAATATAATAGATAAAAGTATGTTTCGAAAAAATATAAAAAATTTCGAACAAGTACGAGTTTTTAAAAATAGTAAAACCCGTTTCATTGTAACTGCTAGAGGATAATATCGTAAAATATTTCTATATAAAAATTTTACAAATTTATTTGTTCACGTTTTTTAAAGATCTTTTTTATGATATCAATTTATTTATTGTTACTTTGACAGAAATATAATAAATCTCAAAAATCTGAAAAAAAGATAAATTTTAAATCAGTTCGCGAAAGCATAATGACAGGACAAATTTTGAAAACGATATAAAATAAATTTTCATTTCATTAAATTTTATTTATTTTGAGGCGATTCTAAAGAACATTAGTTTAACCATTAGTTTAGTTTAATTAATAAAATTTGTTTAGAAATCCATAAAAAACAAGAATTTATTTTATTCAATAATTTACCAAAAAATATTGTAGATTATATTCTGCTTATTATATGTTGCTAGCAACATTTTTTATGTTTTTTTTAATATTCAGATTTTTGTATTATTCTTAAAAAAATTAACTTAATATTGTTAAAAATTATTTCGCCATTTTAAACAGAGGCAAACCTAAATTTTATAAAAAAAAAAAAATAGAGAAACCATAAGATTATTAGAAATTCAAATATGTTATTTGTTTAGTCGGCTTGACAACATTTTACTAATAACATAAACATTGCTCTATTAATTTAAAATGTTACTTTTACTTTATTGATGCCATTTTACACATTTTTAGGAACATATTTATAAATGTATACGTTTTTCCCATAAAATTGCGGTTAATATCATGTTGAAATTAAGCAGCAATATTCCTTCATATTATTAAACAACATGTTGCTGAACTTAATGTACAATATTCAATTTAGTCCAATATCATTTTTATTAACAATAATTTGTTTTAATTTAATTTAATTTAATTGTTTTATTTATAATACAAACTATTTTGTCAGTAACATGTTTATAAAAATATTTTTAATTTTTTTTCAAAAATATTTTGAAATAATTTTCTTATTGATATTTAGATGTAAATAAAGTATAAAGTAAATATCGACAACTTGTTGCAAAGAGAAAAAATCTTGAAAACCCATTTTGATAAACTCATGTTGACGAAAATAAAAAAGTCACATTTCCTTGGCAACATTTTATTAAAATAAGTGTTTGCAATTTGTTGTTAAAAAATATTGAAAAACCATTTTGGTAAACTTTTGTTGAAGAAAATAAGAGTCATAAAAAAGTGGTGAAAAATGTTTAGCAATATTAAGGTAATTTTATCAGCTACATGTAAAATTCATAACTCGTTTTCGAAGTTTTCTTATTGAAACAAATTATAAATACATTTAAACAAACAACAAATGTAAGAGAATTATTGCAACATGTATAATGGTAATATTACTTTTTTATATTCGATATGATTTAATATTTTAATAGTATTTTTAAAAAAATCATTTTCTTATACAATTTTCTTTTTTTTTTTAATTACAAAAATATTGAAGCAACATATTGCTAATTACCACCAAGAAAACAGTTTTATTGAGACAATCATTTACTTATCTAAAATGGTAATTTTTATTAATGTGCAGTAACATTCTTTGAAATTATTTTGTTAGCAGCATGTTGATAAAAATGTTATATAATTTTCTGTATATATTTTAAATATATTACGCCAAAATTATTTGGAAATAATTTTGATAAATTTTTGTTGAAGAAAATTTTTCTTCAAATATATCCTGGAAACAACATGTTATTGAAACATGTACTCGATGTGATGTGATGAAAAATTTAAAATATGAAAATATTAAATTTCTTATTGAAACTAATTATCAATAAAATTAAATCATTAAAACTGGCAACATTTTATAATGAAAAACATAGAACAAGTTGAAATAATTTAGTTTTAAAAATTTAATAAAAAAAACATTATGTGAATTTGAAAAAACAAACTATGAATTCTTAATATTTTAGCAACATGTAGCAATATATAATATTATTTGTATTTTCGATATAATTTTATTATATTAATTTTAAGGAAACACGTTTTCCAAAGATTTTGTGTTATAAATGACAAAAATGTTGAAGCAACATGTTGCTACTTATAACAGAGAAAATTTTATTTAATAAAAAATTAAATCCTTGAATTGACAACTTATTTAAAGCAAAATAAATAAATTAATATAAAGTAAATATTTGTTATATTAAATTCAATAATCACAAATTTCCTTTATCTTAAGATTTCATTTCATAATTGTTAAAAACGAAACCTTGGCTAATATTTAACTAATTCAGCTCAAAAAATATATATATTTACCAATTGGCAATTTAGACTTTTTTCTAACTAAATAAACACTTTACCATGAGGCTTATAATTATTTGAGATAATTTGACAAATTGCAGCTACTATTGATTTTTTGTTGGTTAAAATTTTGATTAGCATTTTTAGTATATCTCAAAATCTATTTAAATTCCCATTTCTTTTCATTGAAAACTGATTAGCATTTTTAGTGTTTTGTTTTTGGTTTTCTTTTAGAATCCTGAATAATATTTTTTGCTTCTTTTACCGTTTATTTAATTTATGTTAATCAAAATCAAATTTTTATTTTCATATGTCTTATTTTCATATGATTGATTATTGAAATAATTTCAAGCGTATTTATTTATGTTGCTAATTTCATGTTTTTTTTCCCCTCTTCTTATTTTTTAAATAAATCTCAAATAAAAGTGAAAGTTTTCTTTTGTAATTTTAAGTACTTTTAATTACTTAAAACAAAAAATAAAATAATAATAAAATAATCGTAAAGGCATAAATTTAAATAATAATCTAGATATAAAATTTCTAATTACATAAAATCATTTTAGAAACTAATGATATGTTATTTGTAAGACTTGAGAGTTTTTACATAAATATTCAGGGATTTTTTTTTTTTTTTTTTTTGCAATACGTATTTAATTTTTAAAAATTCTTTAACTTAAACTGAATTATTTATATATTCAAATAAAGTATTGTAAACAAATTTGAATTAGCAGAAAGAAAATGTAAATGATCTTTTCTTAATTTAGTGATCTTTTAGTTTTATTTCAAACAAATTTTAAACATTTTCATTAGAAATATTAATTTTATAAATTTAAATATTCTCTTCATATTGCAACCTTTTTTATATTTTTTATTTTGTAATTTGAACTTGTTTGAAAATTTTAAGGTCAGTTTGAAAGCGGTACAACATCCGCAATTTAGTTTTACAAACATACAAGTACACGGGTATCAAAATTATTTTTCTCACATGTGGTTAATGTGGTTTTTGCAAAAAAAAAAAAAAAAAAAGAATTCCATAAATAAATAATAAGGTTCTGGCATATTTTCAAAATAATTATTAAAAAGTAAACATATTAAATTTTTCAAATAAAAAAAAACCTGATTAATTTTACTTTTTACTAAACAAATATTTCAATTAAGGTTACATAAATTTCTTTTATGGTCATTGGATCATAACGATTTTATTTCTAACATTATCATTTTGTTAACCTAATTTAAAGTGATATTTAAATACTTAGTAAAAGCACCTTTAACTATAATTAATTTTTATATTTATAATTATTTCAAAATTACTTAAAACATAAAACACTCACCTTAATTTCATTTTCATGTGAATCACTTAAATCCATTTGTAAATACATTTTTAATTACATCCTTATTTGTAATTAAAATTATTGTTAATTAATTTAATTAATTATGACAAGTCGTTGTAAAAAAACAGCAAATTCTCAATAGTTTAAACAATTATTCTTTAATAAAATAAAAATCATTAAAGAAATTTTAATTTAATTGCTTAAACTAATTTAAATTTTATTACCATTTAATAATTATGTTTTTATTTATTTATTTTATTATATTAAATATTTGTTATGTTTTTATTTAATAGCATTAAGTTTCTTTCAATTTCCTGGTATTTATTTTAATATATTTTTTTTTTTTTTCTTTCATTTAATTTCAATTATATTTTAAAGTTTTAACATGTAAATATGGAATTTTCTATGGGGAAAAACAAAAGGGTATAAAAAAATGAAACAAATCTTTTAGGATTTTATTAAATATCGCATATATTCTATTTATATATGTATATATTTTTAGTATTTAAATAATTTATTTTTTCTTTTGTTTTTTATTGCATTTACAAGTGCACTTTTACAGCTTCATTTGCAGTGGTAAAGAAGGGTATGTATTTTGTTGTTGTTATATTCTTTATGTTGTTGCAGTTGTTGTTTATTGTGTAAAGTGTCACTAAGTTTTACTTGGATATTATTACCATGAACACACACCTCTTTAGTTAGTTACATTTAAGCTCAGAGAATTATGTAGAGACAGGCATGACCAGACATGAACTAAAGACTTTTATACTTCCAATACCATATCCAATTGAAATTGAAAATATTTTAACGAAAAACGAAAAACGAAAACCTTCCACCCTAAATATAGATAATTTGGAATCATATCAATGCACTCAGAAAAAAATATAGTTCAGCAAACATAACATGTTTTAAAGATTTTTTTTTTATATATATTCATTGAAATAATTTGTATAATTTCACCAATCATATTATTCGTTTCCGTAACCAAATTATGTTTACTAAAAAAAGTTGATTATAGAAACAAATGTTATCTGATTACTATAAGCATAATATGATAGCTGGAATTGTATAAGTTAGAATAATTTATACAATTCCATAAGAAAAAATGTTACAAAAACTTCCGTGAAAATGCTCTACTATATTTTTTCTCTAAGTGTTTTTACAATTAAAACTAGTCTAAGGCGTTATAAAAAACCCTCATTTAAAGCTCAATTAAAAAACTTTTGATTAAAAACCTTCGACTAAAATTAATCAAAGAAAAGCTTCGATTTAAACATCGGGTTCATATAAAAAGCTATAATTAAAACTAGTTTTATACAATTCGGCTTTAACCCCAAATAAAAACTTTAAGTAAAGCTAATCTGGGTTTATGACAATGCCTTAACATTGTTCTAAATTTGGGTAACTTAAAGTTATAAAAATATCTTCAATCATCGCTAATCTAATAAGATTCTATAAAAACCTGAAAACTAATCTAAAATTATTTAAATAACTTTGATTAAAAATCTTCGATTAAAGTTAATCTGAAATAAAAAAAAAAAAAACTAAAAAGAAAAGCAGGATAAATTCAATACTTGTGCTTGAATGAAGAAATAGTTTTGTTGGTAGTGGCAAACACACATGTTGTTGGAACAAATATTTATCTACATATTTTGATATTGTTTTTCTTTAACAACGTTTTAGATTCAAATGATACTTGTGTTGAGTTTAATATCATTTTGGGATCAAAGAAGATCGTCGATGTAAACCTATCCTAAACTTTATAAAGACCTGTGATTAAAACTAATTTGGATTTATATTAAAAGTTTCGGTTAAAGTTCAATTAAAACTACTTTCGATTAAAGGTTATGTAGATCCATATAAACAGCAATACTTAAAGCTAGTTAAATACATTTGATTTAAGTTTATCTAAGCCTACATAAAAATCTGCTATTAAAGCTGAAGCTGGGTTTATCACAAGAACTTTTAATAGATTAAATTATGCCTTAATATTGTTCTAAATTTGGATAACTTAAAATCATATAAAAAATCTTTAAGTAAAGCTAATATAATAAGACTCTATGAAAACCTATTTGAAAAACTAAAACTAATCTAACATTATTTCAATAACTTGGATTAAAAACCTTTGATTAAAGTTAATCTGGGATCAAAAAACTATGATTAACCTGCAATAATAGAAGGTGTTTTATCTTAAACTTATCTGAAATCTTATAAAGACCAGCAATTAAAACTAATTTTATTTGATATTTAAACTTTGGCATTAAGTTAATCCAGATCTGTTTAAACCTGTTCGATTAAAGCTAGTCTGAAAATATATCAATGGTTTTGTTGAAGGCTTGTCTAGGTCCATATAAAAAGCTGTAATTAAAGCTAGTTCTGTACATTCGATTATAATTTTTTTAAGACTACATAAAAATCTACGATTAAAGCTAATCTGGGTTTATAAAAAGAACTTTTCTTATTAAAAAAGTTAATCCAGATCTTTATAAACTTGTTTGAATAAAGCAAATCGGAATATAAATCAATGCTTAAGTTTAAAGCTTATCTAAGTCTAAATATATATAAAAAGCTAATTAAAGCTAGTTTGATAGATTCGATTTTTTATGAAACTATATATAAACTTGTTATAAAAATGAACTTTTTATAACAAGAGCTTCTATTAGGTTATATGATGATGCCTTAATGTTTCCGCTGCAGAACTGTTTAATAAAAATTTGCCCATAAAAAAATTGTTAATTTTCTAATACTTTGATTTAAGTTATTTGTATTACATATTCTTTTGGAGCCAGAAATCTACCTACTAGCAGCTAGGCCTTGCCTTCTCCCTGCCAATAGAAGGGAGTAAGCAAGCACTTGCTCCCATGAGTGCAAATATAATTAAGGAGAGTCTGGACTACTTTTTATTAAAAAGAAAATATTAACGGACTACCTACTCCTACGACACTTAATATAAGACTAAATATTGTTGAGCATGTTAACTTTGAGTTTAAAAAATGTTTCTGAGCGATTATACACTTTCTTCCAATGAAAGAGGAGCAAGAATTAATAATAGATCTTTAAGAAAAGAAAACGGAGAATTTTTGGAAGCGTTTTTAATGGTAGGTAAGGTAGAATGAGGTTCGAATTATTTAAAAAGGATAAATTTTAATAAAAATACCAAATCTGTATTTTCTAATAATTTAAATTATTTAAATTATTTTAGCATTATTTTTCCAAGTATTAAAAAAAAATAATTTCTTAATTCTCGTATTAATGAACAAAATTGAAAATTCCTATTAGTAAATGGTGTAATATTGAAATAGACTTAAAGTCTCGTATAAATTTGTGCGAATTGTATTCGCACTTGTAAGTCGTACATATGTTTGTATGGAAGGTAACTAAGTATTATGTTGGTCAAAATGCTTTTGGTTTTAAAAATAAATAAAATATTATTTATTTTAGGTAGAGTTTTTGTTGTTGTATTTAAAACAACAAAACATAATATAGTCGTTTAACAATTTAAACACTTTTCACTGACCCCAATTGGTTCAGTTTAGTTTGGCAAATTTGAGCTGTATTTTTTTGCTTGGTTTCTTTAATATTGCAATGAACATAGTTTTTTTTTTTTTTTTTTTTTTTTTTTTTTGTTCTCTAAATAAATTAAATGCAAAACAAAATATAAATAAGCAGCAACAAAGAATATTGACCAACAAAGTAGATTTGCTTTCTATATAGTTATATAGGTTATGGGATTTTAGTTATTTCTTTTTTTGGAAATCTGATAACTAATTAAAGGTTTATTTTAATCCCAATCCTAACAAATAAAATAAATCACATTTAGCCTTTAGAAATTCTAAATACTTTCAATTTGTCAACTATTATTGAAAGATAATTAATTACTAACAACTACTACATATTAATTCTTTCAAAAAAAAAAAAAAATTAATTCATTTTAAAACTAACGAAACCTAAAAATTCACTTTCATTGCAAAATGTAGACAAAAAAAAAAAACACACAGAATAATAAAAAGAAAACCAGGCTAAATTCAATACTTGTGCTTGAATGAAGAAATAGTTTTGTTGTTAGTGGCAACACACATGTTGTTGGAACAAGTATTTTATCTATATATTTTGATATTGTTTTTCTTTAACAACATTTTAGATTCAAATGATACTTGCGTTGAGTTTAATATCAAATGTATTATATTGTTTTTTAAATGTTGTCATACTTCATGGTTGGTTAGGTTAATTTAAACGTTGTTGCTGTTGTTATTCATTTTTGCATTTTTTATAAATTTTTTGTTTGAAATTGTTTATATTTATTATTTTTAATTGGCCTATTATTAAAGTGCCAATTGTTTTATAAAATGCTTCTTTTGTGCAGAAATCAAAACAATTTTTTAAAAATTTAATTGCAATAAAGTGAATTGTTTACATGTAAATGAAGCGATGACATTTAAAGAAATTAACATTTAAGAGAGAAAATAAAAAAGATTTACAAGGAAAACATTTATAATAAACATAGAAATGAAGTTTGTTCAAAAATTTATCTTAAATTGTCCATTTCGAAGGACCAATGTTAAGACACTTATAAGCAGTTCGCTTAATGGACGTAGTACTTGGCAGGCATCACTAGCAAGATTTTTATTGGTATTTAAGGAGCCTTCAAAAGTATTTAGTTCGTATCCGACTAGCTTTTACTCTTAATATTTCTCTCGGCCTTTATATCTCGTCGGTTAGGTTATCAAACGAAATCTAAGGATCGATAAACCCTCAAGTATTTGTTCAAAATTCAATGTGGTAAATGGCAGTTTATTATGAATTTTAGAAAAGTGTCATAATTTTAAACAAATATAAGACTAATATATAAAAACATGAACTCAGAGGATATTTTATATTTTCTCATTTTTAAAGTTTTTTTTTAACGAACGAAAAAAAAGTTTATTTTACTTTGATTTGAAATATGATTTAAGCATTTTAAATAAATAATTTAAAACTTTGTTTGAAGAGCATCAAGAACAAAAAACTAGAGTTTAATAACTTCTAAAAGTATATTTTAAGAAATAAAAATTCTGTTTAAACGAATGTCTTTTCTGTAAGTGATACTGGTACTTTTTTGAAAAATTAGCACATTTAGATTAAGTTGGTTTCTATGGGTAGTTGGAAATAGTAACTAGCTCACTTGGGTCTACATTTTGTGCGTTGTATTACCTTGAGGGATCATGAGGGATTTCTTAAAACTAAATTAAAAAAAAACATGGTACCTGTTTTGCTGATACTGTTTCTAATATCTATTTTTAGAAAAAATGGTACTTTTTGCAAACAAAACATCTTTAGACATTTTTTGAAAATTGGATATTTTTTAAAAAGTTGGTAAATTTGTAAAAAATTAGTAAATTACGTTTTTGAAAATTGCTACTTTTGGAAAATTTTGAATAATTTTTTGGATATTGGCAATTTTTTTAGTTAAAACTTTTTTACATTTTTTTACTATTTTTTATTGCTTTTTTGGTTAGCAAATTTGTATAAATTGACAATTTTTTTTTTTCTTAGTTTAAATATTTTTAAATTTATTTGTGGAAAATTGGTATATTTTTAAAAATTAACATGTTTTTGAAAGATGGTACTTTTTGGAAAATTTTGAATATTTTTTGGAAATATATATATTGGTAATTTGTAGAAAATTAATATGTTTTTAAAAAAATCAGTACTTTATTGTAAATTAGTATTTTTTGAAAGATGGAACTTTTAGACAAATTTTGAATATTTTTTGGTAATTGATATTTTTTTAGAAAATTGGTATGTTTTTAAAAATCGTAAGACTTCTAAAAATTGCACTTTTTGAAAGCAGAAATTATTAATTTTTTTTTTTTTTTTTTTAGTAGGAACTTTTTTTTTAATTTTATTATTATTTTTTTTTTTATTGCTACTTTTAAAAATTTTTCATTTTTAACTTATGTTTAAAAAATTGCTACTTTTTTGCAAATTGATATTTTTTTTAAATTTGTTGTTTTTTGTGAAAATTGCAACATTTTTGAAAAAAAAATTAATACTTGATGCTTATTGAAACTTGGTAGAATTTTGTGGAAAACTTGTACTTTTTAAAATATGTCCATTTTTAGCCCTCATGTGCTCCGGAATTAGCAAAAGTAGACATTTGTAGTTATCCAAGTATTTCTATGTATATTTTTGTAAAAATATAAAAATTTATAGAAACTAGTACTTTATTTTAGTACTTACAACTTTTCTTAAAAGGAGTAGAAACATTTTTTGGAAAATTTGTATTTTTAGGAAAAATTGTACTCTTTTAGGACATTTTTGAGATTATTTTAAAAATTAAAAGTGAAAAAATTAACCCGCATTCACGCGTTTAAAGAACGAAAACAATTGTTACTGTCAATTACATAAAGTCCTGTTTATGCACCTATTTAGAATCACTTTTGGTATCTTAATATATTACAAATGTTATTTAGCGTCTTCTTGAGTTTATTTCAAAAGATGGACGGAAAGAAATAATTAAAAAAAATTGTAATGAAAATTTTAAATTAAAATTATTATATTATAGTTTTTTAACTTACGGTTTTGATTTTGAAACTATAAAATTTTATATTTCAATATTTATTCAAAACTTGAAACTTTTATTACTTATTTTAGCATTTTTTGCCATCTAACCAGTAAGCTAGCCATTGGCTTTGTATTTAAACAAGTTTATAATATGAAAATTATTAAGCAAATAAATATTTTGATACATATACAAAATTTTAAACAATATTTAAATATATTTTTTTTATTGCTGTCTTGCCAGCATTAAGAGAATCTTTTAACTAATATTTTTATTAAAAAAGAAAAAAACACAAATTTTCCCCATTTTTGAATAAGATTTATATTTCTCATGAATCATTTAGAGAAGACAGACAAGTAATGTATTGAATCAATAGCAGATATTCATTATTAATAAATTCACACTTTAACGTTGATTTTCTCGTAGCTGCTTTAAGCAGGGCTTGAACAATTAATTAGCAAATGTTTTTTTCAAAAAAAATAATAATAGTAAAAAAAAAAGAATTTAAAAGTAAGTGACTAATTCCCACAATTATTTGTTATTATAATATTTAACTATTTTAAACATTTTTATCTTTAAATTATAATTTTAGTTTATTAAATAAAGTTTTTTTTCCTTTTTAAAGTCGCAATTTATTTATCACCTGCAGCAGTTTTTTTTTTCTTTTTTAGCTAAAAACATACACAGGAAAACATAAATCCTTAAAACATTAAGATGTCATTTTGCTCTCCCCTTCTATGAATTTTATTCCACAATATCATCATTACGATGACAACATATTTAAACACAATAGTGACGACGACAATAATGATAGTGATGAAAACCACAGGTTATTTTATACATACGTACATACAAGTCGTTGGATGAATTTAAATTTGTTTATATCCATTTTTTTTTTTTTTTTTTTTAATAATTTATTTTTGTATTTTGAATCCATTAAGGTATTTATTGTGGCATTGAATTTGAATTTGTACTTTAGGGGCCACAAAATCAAAGAACCATTGCACAGTTATTGAAATTCTTTGCATTTATATCTCGATTTTCAACAACAAAATAAACAATTTTTCAAGAGGACAAATAAGTGAAATAAACAACTTTTATACGTCAAACACATCTTCTTTTTAACAAAAATTTTATTTAGGGGTAAAAATGCACTTGTAAACTTGTTGTATGGGTTTTTTATTTTTGTTTCATTGGATGGTTGATTTTTTTTTTTTGCTTTTAATTTTGGTTTTTGGAGGATCTTGTTACCACTTTGGTTTGGTTGAAAGCAACAACAATTTTAACGAAAAATAAACTTGACTTACTGGTATAAAATTTCACAAAATTGAGAACCTTTTTGTTTCTTTTTTTCTTCAATTTTTTTGCAAATATTTTTTTTTTTTTATCTTGAAATTTGATTTTGTATATTGTTTATACAAAAATAACACTCATATTTAATTTGTTAAAATTTTTAGCATATTTACATATATATGTATTTTGTTTAAACATTTTAATAGAAATTAATTTATTTTCTATTATAACTTATTGTTGTTTTAAATTAATTCAAGGTTAAAGTTTAAATTTTTTTTTATTAATGTTTTGTTATAATTTTAAATTTTCATTTTTTAGATTGCTTTTTAGATTTCTTATGTTAATTTTTGCCAAATTCCGTTTCCGTAAATTCTTAGAATTTATTTTTATTATTTTTTGGTCAAAAAGTTTGGTTCATACAAATTCACGCGTCACGCCTGCGCACCTGAACAATTCACGAACTCAACTGAGTTTGCAGTTCAAATAAACATCAACAAACAGCTGAAAACAAAAATACGTTTAGGTTGCCAACAAACTAAAATAAAACCGGATTTATTTGTTTTGTTTGGGTTAGAGTTTGAAACGAACATGTTTGAAGGGGAGCCAAGTGTTGTTGTGATTGCATTTTGTAACATAAACAATTAAAAGGCAGGTGGAGAGATAGAAAGAAGCAAATCATGTAATGAAATGTAATGCAATGTCAATTTTATAGTAAAAGAAGAAGATATTTATTAATGGAAAAGAAATATGAGCTCATTTTAGTTGAAGACCATTAAAGATGGATTTTTGAGATAAAAAGAAATACCCAAAATTTAGGAAAATAACAAATGGGTTTTAAATTACACTTCCACTCAGTAAAATGAGATATTTTCTATTTGCAAAATGCAACTAAATAAATAGAGTATTACATGAAATACGAATTGTTGTAAAAGAAAATGTTAAATAGTTCCCATAACAAAACCCCAATGTATAAATGATATGTATTTAGCAAGTGCGTTCTCAAGAAAATTGGATCTTCTTTTCGAAATGATCATAGTCACTCTGTTTTTTTTTTTTTTTTTTTTTTTTGTATCAGCAATAGTTATACCACCCGAAAGTCTTGCTCACTTAAAAAGTACTATTTCACAGTGGGACTAAAAAAATGGTACTAAAAAATCCGATCAAAACAATTTTATATATAGGTTATAAAAGTGGAATTAAATTTTCGGATTTTTAATCTCCGAATTTTCACTAAAAATATAGTTTTTAAACCGAAATTTCACTAAAATCCAATTTTTCACTAAAAATCCCAATTTTTCAATAATAGAAAAAAATACGAATTTTCACCAAAAATTCGACCTTTCACTAAAAATCCCAATTTCTAACTAAAAATCCAAATTTTCACTAAAAATCTGAATTTTCACTATAAAGTCCAAATTTTCACAATAAATTCAAAATTTCAATAAAAATTTTAATTCTCATTAAAAATCCTAATTTTCACTAAAAACAAAATTTTATTCTCAAAATCCAAATCAAAAATCTCCAAAAATTAAATTTTTCTCTAGAAAATTCATTTTTTCGCTAAAAATTCAATTTTTACTACAAAATCCAAGACGAATTTTTAGTAAAAACTAAAATTTTCACCAAAAATTCAATTTTAATTAAAAATTTGAAATTTATCTAATAATTTTAATTTTCTCTTATATGCCATTCACACCAAACGAAAACTAGTAGTTTTTTGCTTCAATCGTTTTTTGAATGAAAAACTGAAATAATTTCGTTGGTTTTTCCATACAAATGAAAAACCATTTCCAATTAGTTTTTGTCGAAAACCGAATAAAAACTATTAAAATAATTGTTTATGAAACGGCCTGCTCAACTCATTTCATAACATTAAGCTTTTATATATGAATGAAAATAGAGAAATTTGAAGTTTTAAGAAGTATTTTCATTTGTTAACATATTTTTTTGCAATATTTTAAAATGCAATTAAAAGGCATTTTGGTGCAAAATCCAAAAGAAATAAAAGTGAATTTAGAAGTTGTCAAAAAATGTTTACGTCAACGAAAAATGTTAGAAAATTAATGTAGATTTTAACTTGGTTTTTACAAAAACCGATTAGTTTTTGTTTGGTGGAAATGGCATATTAAATTCCGATTTTTTATAAAACAAATTTACCTTTTTCCGATTAAAATTTATTTCGTATTATTTTATTTAATTTATTAAAATCTGATTTTTCCACTTAATCAGATTCTTAGAATCCGATTTAGAATTTGTTTGCAGTAAATTTATTAATTTTATTATTAATTATTAATTTTATTTTCAAATGAGAATGAGTGGGAACACAGCAAGGAAGCTATTTTCAGACTCCGAAAGAGCATCTGTTGATATAAACCTTATTTCAAAATTTAAAACAATTATCGATGTTATTGTGTGCAATGAACAAATTGATGCTAGAAAATTTAGTGAACGAATATATACAACAGAATATCCATGATAATTATAATTTTAATAATAATTATAATTTTATTTTATTGTTATATAAGTAAAAATTAAAAATCTTTTAGTTATTATAAAAAATAAAAATTTTTGTCCTTAATGTTATTTAAATAAAAAACAAAATAAACATTAAAAAATCGTATTTTTTTTGTCCAAAAACAATCGATTGCTATTCTACTAAATGCTATAAAAAAGTTAAATTTTAGCTTAAAATTTCTCAACAAATGCTGAACCCATTTTAAAGAAATTAAAACTGGAGAAAAATTCAAGAAAATATCTCTCCATCAACAAAAAGTTTCTAAAATATCTCTATCGATTCAAAAGTTACAGAGTTTTGGCCGGTGAAAAACGATTGTGATCCACTGTGCGTAGGTATTTTTATCTATATATTTATATATTTATATCTATATCTATATCTATATCAATATCTATATCTATATCTATATCTATATCTATATCTATATCTATATCTATATCTATATCTATATCTATATCTATATCTATATCTATATCTATATCTATATCTATATCTATGTCTATATCTATATCTATATCTATATCTATATCTATATCTATATCTATATCTATATCTATATCTATATCTATATCAATATCTATATCTATATCTATATTCATATCTATATCTATATCTATATCTATATCTATATCTATATCTATATCTATATCTATATCTATATCTATGTCTATATCTATATCTATATCTATATCTATATCTATATCTATATCTATATCTATATCTATATCTATATCTATATCTATATCTATATCTATATCTATATCTATATCTATATCTATATCTATATCTATATCTATATCTATATCTATATCTATATCTATATCTATATCTATATCTATATCTATATCTATATCTATATCTATGTCTATATCTATATCTATATCTATATCTATATCTATATCTATATCTATATCTATATCTATATCTATATCTATATCTATATCTATATCTATATCTATATCTATATCTATATCTATATCAATATCTATATCTATATCTATATCTATATCTATATCTATATCTATATCTATATCTATGTCTATATCTATATCTATATCTATATCTATATCTATATCTATATCTATATCTATATCTATATCTATATCTATATCTATATCTATATCTATATCTATATCTATATCTATATCTATATCTATATCTATATCTATATCTATATCTATATCTATATCTATATCTATATCTATATCTATATCTATATCTATATCTATATCTATATCTATATCTATATCTATATCTATATCTATATCTATATCTATATCTATATCTATATCTATATCTATATCTATATCAATATCTATATCTATATCTATATCTATATCTATGTCTATATCTATATATCTATATCTATATCTATATCTATATCTATATCTATATCTATATCTATATCTATATCTATATCTATATCTATATCTATATCTATATCTATATCTATATCTATATCTATATCTATATCTAGTAGAGTTAAAGCTTAATTTGTAAGCCTGCATAGATAAATTTAAACGTCAATTGTAGGAAATCAGATTTTTCAAAATAAAAAATCGCTAACAAGACACTTTTTTACATTTTCATGCTACTTTTTTCAAAATAAATTTTAAACTTTTGCTTAATATTTTCCATCAAAATTTCTTTATAAATCAAACAAACAATTAAAAGAAAATCAAACACCATTGGCGACATACTCACTCGTTTGTCCAACACTTAAAAAACACTACCAAACTAAATTTTATTAACGCAACCAATCAGTGGTAATAAATGAAATAATACACTCGTAAATAAATTGTTAATAATTTCTAGCCATAATCAATTTTCTTATCAATACCTTTGAAAGTACAGTTTTAAGACATCAAAAGAAGTTGAAGAAAAAGAAGACGCTTTATTGCATAAATGGCTTTAATACGATGAGATTTTTATGTAAATCTTGGTAGAGACAAAGTTACATACAAAGACCATAAAATTAAAATGAGTCAAATCAATAAGATACCAAAAAAAAAAAAAAAAAAAAAAAAAAAGAAAGTTAGGCGGCTTTTTTAAATCAATAAGACTTAAAAAAACACCATACGGACTAGACTCTCTAGTAGAGTATCTAAAACCGAAACTGTTTAACCGGTTTCGGATTTTGTACGTAAAACCAAACCCTGTCGGTTTTGGTTTTATGTATATTTTGCTCAGAAAAAGAGCTCAAAAAGGGAAGAAAAAAATAAAAAATGACATGACTAAAAATAGTTTCATGTAACTTGCCAAACGCAAAATGACAGATAGCTGTATATTGAAAATTAAATATATTTATTATTAGTAATCTTGATGTTGTATACCGTAACCTAAAATGCAAAAAGCCGTAAGAGCTGAAAAGTCAAATGTTGGTTTTTTATTGTATTATAATGTACTGATCCGAACTACATCTACACAAAAAAATTCATATTTATGTGTTCAAAAATTACATCAATATTAACAAAAGTCAAAGGGACGTAACATAAACTTTGCTTTGAGTGAGCGATTAAAAATTTTTACTTAATAGTTTCATTTTAAAGCAAAAAAAATATTAAAAGTTGTGATTACGATTTTTTGTGTTTTCATAATCTTTTTTGCTTCTGCAGTAAAAAATTAAAAAGTGCGGTTACGGCCTTTTGCATTTTAGGTGACGATATGTACTAAAGGAGCCTAATCAACTAAATTGCCCAAAACTTCGATCAATTAAAAGTAATTGGACCTTATTGAACAAATATTTTAAGGATTCTAAAAGCTTAAAAGTAAACAAATTTCAGTTAAAACGTTGCCGAAGTTTGCAGAAAAACTTAAAAAGTTTGTTATAACCCAATAAGAAATAAATTATTATTTAAAATGTAAAACTTTCTTTCATTAAAAAGACATGAACCTAATTGGTTATATCTTTTGATATAATTTTTATAACCACAATTTTATGCACTAGTTTTTTCGTGCTTACTTCTTGGTATTTTAGTTACAAAATAAATTTTATTTTATTTCTGAAAGTTATATTTTCAAATACCAGGATTAGGATTAAAATATGTATTAAAGAAAGGTAATTCAATAAATTAATAACAAGTCCATTTTAAATTAAAAAAAAAAATAAAATAATTTCTTAAAAGTTATACCGCACAGTGTCTCAGAATAGTTTTTCATTGGCCAAATCTCTGCAACTTTTGAATCGATATTTATATTTATATTTTATATTTTAGATTTTTTTGATGGAGTGATATTTTCTTCAATTTTCCTTTAGTTTTAATTTCATTAAAGTCGGCTCAGCAGTTGTTGAGAAATTTAAGGCCAAGTTGAACTTTTAATTTTTTTATAGCATTTTGTATGAAAATACGGATTTTTTGAATCAGCTTTACTTATAAAAAAAATTATAAGCAGATAAAAGAAACATTTTCCTAGTTTATCAATTTTAGAACAAGTTACACTACAATCGATTGTTTTTGGTAAAAAAAATGACGATTTTTTTAATGCTTATTTTGTTTTTTATTTAAATAATAAAATAAAAAGGACAAGAATTTTTATTTTTTTATAATAACTAAAAGTTTTTTAATGTTTTAATTAAATTTTTTTAATTTAATTAAATAACAATAAAAGAAAATTATAATTATTATTCATTTGGTTGGAAAATATTCCATATTTAGTTCTATATTATTTCTGTCCTCTAATTTCCATTGACTTCAAATGCTAGAGATGAGCGAATCTGACGTTGCCAGTAATATATTAAATAGATCTTCATTTGTAGAATTTCGTTATATTTTTCTGGTATTCTGCAGTCTATAAAATCTGTAATCCTGTAGTCCTCTGATAGATCTCCAAGTGGTATTAAAAGATGCTTTATGACAACTTCTCCATGATAAAGGATTTTGTGAGCTGTTGAAGACATATTTCTCTATGGATATTTGGTTGTATATATAAGTGTGGTTTCCTTTGCATAATCACCAAATTTTCTAGCAACAATTTTTACTTTCTAAAGATACTTGGGCAATAAGTTCGCCATTTAACCATTTTTCAAATCTGGTATAAAATTTTTGTTTGCTCCTTCCAACTTGTTTGTAACACTTTGTTAAGTTTTTGACGAAATCAATTATTTTATTTGCCAAGTCCAATTGTATTTCGGTGCTGCATGAATGTATGTTTACTTTTCTTAAAACGTAACTTAAAATATCTTCCCTATATTTTTATATTCGAATACCACGTTTTACTATATTCCTAGGTAGCATAAATAAGTACAATAAAAAAGGGATAAAAAACTAAAATTGGCTAAAAATAGGTAAAATACGCTAAAAAAAAATTTGTAATAAAATAATGATTATATAATATACTTAAGATACCTATCACAACTTACAGGTGAAATAAAAATAGAAAACATTTTGGCAGTAATTGTTTTCAAATGGAAAAAGTGTTCTACAGACGCTTCCAGATAGGTACAAAAGTATATATGGGATTAAACAGGACACTTTCGCCTTTCTTCTGATAGTAAAATTTGTTTAACCCCTTCTGACCCTTAAGATTTCTATTCCAATAAAATTCAAATATGACTAAAATATAGTACCTGAGAAAACATTTAATAACACTGCAGGTATAAATTGTATAGTGACACATCATACCATTTCCTAGACTATTATCCTACCAATAGAACAAAATGATAATTTACTTCTGATCAAATTTACAAAAATCTCATTTTTTTTAAATAACATGAAATATTTGTCTTTAACAACATGACACGCCCACAATTACCAAAATTTTGATCTAATTTTTTGGCCACATTAGTTTCAATATGTTTACTATTGAATGGTATTTAAATTTTGGAAATCGGTGTTAACAAAAAATTGTATTTTTAACCACAGTGCACCGTGAAATAGAAAACTTTAATTTTGAAATTATGCACATTAAAATTTGTATTTTTTTTCACTTATAAACATGTATAAATTATAGTTTTTGTTAAAAAAAATTCAAAAAATATTTTCTTGCTAAAAAGTTTAAATGAGTGAAAACCGATTAACCGGTTTTCCAGGAGTCCAAAACCAGTCAACCGGTTTTTTCTACAATGAGCTTTTTCGGTTAAAACGAAAACCGGTTTTCTAAAATGTCGGTTTTTTGGATACTCTACTCTCTAGCAAGTTG
Organism: Protocalliphora azurea; assembly: GCA_932274085.1. Classification (NCBI taxonomy): domain Eukaryota; kingdom Metazoa; phylum Arthropoda; class Insecta; order Diptera; family Calliphoridae; genus Protocalliphora; species Protocalliphora azurea. Next base: position 4,984,333 of record OW026519.1, read on the forward strand.
TAGTTTTAAGGAGCTGGACCTACCGGAAGGGTAATAAAATTTTAGTTGTTTTTTTCCCCAAAGAAGATAAAAAAGAAGACTGTAAAATCTTGTTTAATTAAGTGTGAGAAAGACAATGGGTAATGAAAATTAAATCTTTAAATAAAAAAAAAAACAAAAAACCTATTGACAGATTCCAGTTAAATTAAAACGGATATTCAGGATCTTTAGTTTTAAAATCAATATAGAAAATAAAATTTAAAAATTTATTTAAAATATTAAAAACTAATGTTTCTTTATATCATTACCATTACCATTAGCTATTATTAATTTAGAAGAATCTTAAGTTATTAAGAAAAATTTTCATAATTTAATTTTAAGAACTTTCGCCTTAATCGTAATAGTTTATAGTTTTTAAGTTTTAAAATCATAGATATTTTATTTATAGCTCAAAAACAAAAATTCTCCACTTACCTCATTAGAATTATCAGCTTTTTTAGTTAAATCCTTATTTTTCATTGCTGTGGTTGTTGTTGCTGTTTCTTTGGAAGATTCTTTATCTTTGGAAGATTCTTCGTTTTGTTTGTTTGCAGCATTTGTAGTGCTGCTCTTTGGTTTTTTATTATTTTGATTTATTTTTGCATTAGAATTCGTCGTTTTAATATTCGTAAGATTAGTATTAATATTATTATTAGTCGTTGCATTTCTGCTAGTAGTTTTAGAATTTTGTAAAATTTGTAAATCCTTTTTTAGTTGCCCAATATTGCGTTCTTTAGTTTTTATTTCCTCCAGCTATAAAAAGAAAAACATAATTAAAAATATTTTTTCTGTGCAAATTTATAACACAAATTTCGATATAAATTTTTTTGATGTCTTTCTTCAATGAATTTTTATTTCTTCAAATGATTTTTAATTATTTCTTTAAAATATTCCAAGAAGATTTTTTTGAAATTTTAGAGATAAAATTAGACTTTAATTTACAGATTTTTTTCTATCTAAGGTATAAGTTTTAGCTCTATATAGAGTCTACTTTAAGCCTTAATAATTAGTAGTTATTTTAAAGTCTATTTAAGCTTTTTGATATCTCTTCTGAGGGTTACTTTAAACTTTAATTCAGGTTTTAATTGTAAGTCATATTGTGTTCTAAATTAGATTAAAATTTGGCTACAAATGTAGCTATTTTTAGAATAGAATTAAAGCTTTTTTATGATTCTTGTAAACATCTGTTTAGGGTCTGATTTAGTGTTAAATTGTAGATATTTTTTAGAATTACCTTCAAATCTTAGTTAAAGGTAATTTTACAGCTTAATTAAAGCTTCATTTGTAGGCCATATTCGAATCTTAATTAGGCTTGAACTTTAGGTCTTTTGTAAGCCAAATTCTACTAACAATTGTAGGAATTTTTTGAATTGATTTAAATCTTAAGTTTTAGGCTTTCAAGTCTAATTTAGGCCTCAATTGTAGGAGTTTTTAATTCGTGATTTAATTGAAGTATTAATATTTAATTATAATTCTTTTTTGAGTGTTCTATTGGAGATATTTTAACATTCTAATTTGTTATACAATTTTAAGAGTATAATTTTTGATTCATTTGCAAGTTTCTAATTAAGTCCAGACGTTGTACGTATTTTTATTTGTAGGTCATATTCAAGCCTAAATTAGGTCTAAATGATACAAATAGTATGAGTCTAATTTTAACTATAAACATAAGTATTTTTTCGGAGCGAATTTGGCTTGACATATAATCATTTCAAGAATCTTAATTAGAATCTAATTAAATCTAATTTAAAAAATTAATAATAGATGTTATTAAAGTTTAATTAAAACTACAGTTGTAGATATTTTCAGAGTATTATTTAAGTTTCAATTTTAAATCTTTTAAGAGTCTTATTAAGGCTTTAATGATTGTTAATTTTAGTCTTTGTAGAAGGCTACTTTAAACTATAATTCAGGCTTTAATTGCGGTCTAAATAATACTTAAATTTTAAAACTTTTATGAGTCTATATTTTAGTACAATCGTGGGTACTTTTAGAGTAGAATTAAGCGTTGAATTTTATGTCTTTAAAGATTAATATAAATCTCAATTTCTAATTCAAAATAGCGGCTTCAATTGAAAGTCATATTTAGGCTATTTTTACAATAGAATTAAAGCTTTGTTTTTAAACTTTTAAAGATTAATAAAAACCTTAATTGTAGGATTCTTTAAGAGTCTGATTCAGAATTTAATTCTTTAATTAAGTGTAATTTATACTTTCATTGTAATTATTTTTTAATCTTATTTAAGCTTTAATTTTATGTTATTTTATAGTAAATTTGAAGGTCCAATTGTGATCTAAATTAGACTTAAAATATACAATCGTTAAATTCAAGACTTGACTTGTAACTCTTTCAAGTCCGATTTAAGACTCAATTGAGGGTATTTTTGGAGTATAATTCTGTATTAATTGAATTCTAGGTATTTTTTAAGGCTTAATTAAAGTTAATTTTAAAGTCAAAATTATATTTTAATTGTAGGTCACATTGAAGTCTAAATAAGACTTAAATTATGTATTTTATAAGTCTGTTTAATATTTCAATTCTGAGGTTTTTAATTTCAATTTAAACCTTAATTGTTGCCCATTTTAGAATCTTTTTAAAACAAAAATTTTTATTTTCTGTAAAGTCAAATTTAAGATATTTTTAAAATCTAATTCAGGTTTAAATTTAAGATCTTATTAGATTTTAGTTTAGCTAGAACTATTTGTTAATTTTATTTTACATATACAAATTCTTCATTATTTTATTCATTTAATAATTATTAAATTTTGTACTAATAAGTTGTCTGTCTCTATTTAAAAACAATTATTTTGTTATGGACTTTTTAATTAAAAGCATTTTTTATTTTTCAAACTAAAATACACATAAGTAATAAAATTCATACAGACATACATATGTGAAGAACGTGTGCAGTAAAACCACAAAATCGTGGGAAGTTTTTATGCAATTTGGCCTAAAGGCTTAAACCGCTTATACACTGCTAGCTCACACACTTTTTTGTAAACCATATTAATAATAGACCTCTTTTTTTACCAAAAAAAACGCACAATTTTGTTCATAAAACATTCAAGACTATTAAATAACTAAATAATGTGTCTTTTTTCTTGTTTGTGGTAAACTCGACACCAAAAAAAATAAAAGCATAAAAAACTAGCTTAAAAATCAGCCGCATAAACATTCTCCAACATCGTATGACTCTCCACAGGCAGCCAGTTTTAAATACCGCTTATGAATTTGTTTTTCATAAAAAAAATATTTTTTCAATAATAATTTAATGGCAACAAAATGTTGGTCAATACAAGAAAACCGAAAAGTATAAAAAACTAATGCCAAATTAAAATTTATGACTAAATTTAATAATTTAAGTAAATGACATGTGCTAAAAATTATTTAAAACAAAACGCACACTTGCAGTTTTTTTAGTTTGCTAAAGATTTTTAGTTATTATCTAAAAGATATTAAAGTTCAAATATAACGATTTTTTTAAAAGTTCATTGACTTGTCAAAAAATGTTTATGCCAAAATTTATTTGATATTTTTTTTTTATTTTTTATTTTTATGGTCTGTGTTTGACTGCTTCCTGTTACACCTTTTCTTAAACCAAAAGAGTTCCTTTTGAATAAAAAGAAAAAAACAACAATCCCTTTGGCTGCATGCCTGTCTGACTGTCTGTCTGCCAGCCTTCTATCTAATCATATTTTTACATAACATCCAACAAAAGCCGGTGATTACTAAATAACAGCAATCGAACATATTTGCTAGCGTACACTTAGAAAAATAATGGCAGTAAATTGAAAACGTATAAAGAAAAGGACTAAAGAAATCAGCCTTATATATCTTAAATAAGAAATATATATAAAAAATATTGTTTATTTTCAATGAAAAAAGAATTTCAGTATTTAGTTTTATTTATAAAACTAATCCAAATAACCTTGTCATACGACAGCCTTGACTTTTCAAAATTATCTGTAGAAATGCTAAAGATATTTTATTCCCAATTCAGTAAAACGAAAGCGTATAGCTGACATTTTCCCATTTTATTAAATCATATCCTTAATAAATCCTCCTCATATTTTCTTTGAGTGTAAGTTTGAACATTGGCCTTAGGCTTCCAAAATAATATTAATGTTTCATTCATTAATTTTGCACAAATTCCAAAATGTATATGAATGACTGAAAGAACCAGTTTAATAATTTCTTAAACAAATGCCCAGCGTCTTAACGTAAATGTGGCAAAAACATTTATGAATGAGTCACAACAATTTTAAAGGATTCAAATTGCAAAATATTTTCACACGCATTTTGCTATGAATACTTTAAAAAATATTTACAATGTATGCTAAAATGAAAAAAGAAAATTAATATGTTTTTAGATAAATGATAAGAATTTTATGAGTTATATTTTCATTTACTAAAAGAAAACAATAAAATTGGTATCAAATGTTAAGTGTAATTGATAATAGAAAAGTATAAAAATAGGAATATATGATCTGGTTTTAATAAAGCACAGTTACATAGGCTTTAAATGAATTTAGTATTAAACGCTTGATCTAAACTTTTATAGCACTTGGAGCTTAAAAAAACCCTCACACAATTAGGGGAATCCGTTTTAATTCCAAAGTATATTGATTCTGTTCTTCTGTTCATTCGTCAATTATCTTCGCTGAATTTTAAACTCACTGTCACAGAACGGATGAAGAATGTTAAAGACGCTATTCAAAATCCCTGTCTTCCAAGAACGTTCCTTCGATCTGCATCTTTTCATAGCATTATCGTTTCGTGATATTTCACAAAGAGAAAATGATCCATTTAGATAGCGCAACAGATATAAATAACGGCTACAATCTACACTATCTGTGAATTTACAGTAGAATTCCGTCGTCAATTATCTCATTTTAAAGACGTTATTGGAAATACTAAGAATTTCCTAAAAATGTGTATATATATGTATATTTTTATGACAATATCGTTTCTTGATCTGTTGTAAAAAAAATTGATCACTCTGTAGGTAAAAATTGTAGGTACTATCTGTGGTACGTATTATTCTAATGGATCTGGTAGGATTAGAAACGATCTTACAAAATTGTCTGCTCTCTACGTCCCTTAAATAGGTGAGTATATAGTAAGAATATTAAAGACATCATTAGAAATCGTTAGCTCCTAAAAACGTCTCTTAAAGAGGTCATCAATTATCTTGGCTAAATGTTAAACGCAATATCGTAGAACGGACAAACAATGTTAAAGACGTCATTGGAAAACGTTTTTCCTACGAATATCTATTTATTTTTAGTACTTCCGATCTTTATACATATATCTTTATATGTATATAGTTTGGTACTCTGATGCAAAGAAAAGAACAGATTTGTCAGGATTGACATTAATCTCATCATTTCATTTGCTCTCTACGGCTCGTAAAGCGATGAGTGAGAAATTAAAACACAAAATAATTTGGTACAGAGATATACTGGAAAGTTTAAGTATAAATGATTGAGAATATATTCTTTAATATATTGATGAAAAGGACTAACAAATCTGAAATGATCACCGAATATAATTGAAGAACAACCAGACAATCGAGGCCATAGCTAAATGTAATATAAACTTTATTTAAAAAACTTTATTAAAAAAGTCTACATCAGCTACAGCTACAGTTCAGACGTTACGTTGACGTCATATTTTAAAATTCGCCGTCTATAATGATCTTTCCGTCATTAAATATTTTATTAAAGTTTTTTTTCATAAGGGTTGGACAATCAAAAATCTAATATTTAAAGTTTTTATTAAGTTCCTCGCAATTTATTTCAAAACTTTGGCTCTCTATGGCTCATCTATTACTACGTTTATACGTACGTCTTATTGGCAACAAAATTTTATAAAATCAACATATTGCCGCATAAACGCTAAGATATAACTCATAAAAACATTTAGTAGTTAATAAAATTATTATGTAAGACGTTGTCAGTTCTTCTGACATTCATAGAATTTGTTGTATTTTTGCTATCCGATGCCATTAATAATTAAATCTATTTCTGTATGAAGTATGCCATATAAACAGTGAGATTATTTGCTGACTGTATATATTTACTAAAATAGCTGTCGTATAAACGTAGTATATGTTTAAAATTAGTATCCTTTCGAACAACAATATATTTGAAAGCTAGAATTAAGCTTTTAAAATTATATTTAAATTTTGGTTTTAAAAATTTGTTTAAAAAACTTTATAAAATAATAAAACGAATAAATTCTTTTAAATGTACGAACTCCAACCCTATTTAAGCAAAAACCAAAAACATTAGGGGAAATAAAACGTGTGGTTCATCTCTCAGCTGTCATCACAGAAAAAAATATATATATATATACTTTTTTATGCCACGACTTAAACACTCTATTAAAATAATTTTAAACTAAAATTAAAAAAAAAGAAAAACTAAAAACTTACCAATCGTGATATTTCATTTTTGGCAGATTTTTGTATTTGAGTCAATCGGATTTCATAAGAATCTTTTAATTCGCGTATATCAGCTGCTTTACGTCTATCAGCGTCGCAATTAATCTGTAAAAAGAAGTCATGACAACGCAAATTCATTTCGTATGATGATTGTGACTTGTAAAACAACAAGAATTCTTCAACTTACTCGTTAAGGAAGGAAAAGGGGGACAAATACTTGTTAAATATTTTTGGTATTTCAAATTAAGGCATTTGAATGAAGCAGGACAAACAAATTTACAATTCACATGCACAAAATTAGTTTAAAACAATTGACAATTTTTCAAATTATTTATTAGTATTAAGGATATTTTTGTATTTTATTTATTATTATTATTATTATTATTTATATTAACTAACTTATGAACATTTCTACTGATAATATTTAAACAATGACCGGAAAAACACTCACTTTCAAAAGACTCAAACAACAATTGGCAAGGAATAATATTTAATATCTTCCGTAGTCCATCACAATGCACAGTGGGGCAGAATCGAAATTTTTATTTTTTTATTTATTTTATTATTTTTTATTTTATTTTTATAGTTTGGCAACCGAATAAAAATTTTTTATGTCAGAGGTACCTAACTTTGAGCCCCCTTAGCTCCGCCCCTGAGGGGTTTGTTGTGCCCCCCTTCTAAACTTAACATTGTACACTCCTCCGCTACGCCTATACCAAATTTCATGAAAATCCAAACAGCCGATCAGAAGTTACAGATTTATTTCCAAAAAATTTCGATTCTGCCCCACTGTGCAATGAAAACAACGACATGTTGCTTCAGCTCGAGTACAAGTGAAAATTGAAATAGTAATGGACAAAAGTAAATTCATTTATAAAATTAATGATTGACCACCATTGATAACCTGCCAATGATGGCTAATATACACAATTTGAATGATAGTGGGCCATTAGCTTGACCAGACTGTCATCCCTTTTGGTTTTTTTTTCTGTTCTGCCTTTTTTTTTTTAAGCTATAAAACATAGTGTCCACTTGGAATTTCCAACAGTTGCGGACGTTTAATTATAAGGAAAATGTGTCGGCGTTTTTACTTGGTTGCTCTTATCATTTGCTGTGACACTTCTTTGAGTGCTGCGAACAAAAACTTAAGTAACCTTTTATTACCCACTCACTTTTCATATAAACGAAAACTAGTGGACTATACGAGTCGGATATTTTGCAATTCTCAAGTGAAAGTGGTTAATGTTTATTTTGAAAATGAAACGTCATTAAGTTATCCTGGAAAAATATTAAAAGTGCTTAATGATTGTGGCGTATCGCATATTACCTTTAGGTAAAAGTGGTTTAAAAATGAATAAAAATATTAAAAGATTTATTCTCGTTTTAAGTGGAAATTTTCAGTGCATGATGGTAGGAATTGCAAAATTTATAATTTAAAAGCTTTTAGGAGAATTTTGAAAAATTGCTAGCAAATTTGATTAATTAATTACTTATGATAATATTTATTTTAATGTACGGGATTTATCAGTTAATTTAGATACATGTAATCATATAGTCCTAATCTAATTTTTAATTGACTTTAGTTTTCGAGTTAGACTGTTATATAGAAAATTAATGAGAACAAATTGTTTAGGTTATTAAAATAACAAAAAATTCTAATTCGAATTGTCTATAAGTTGTTTCAATTTTAATTTCGCAGATATTAAAAAAAAATTGTTTCAAAAACAAACAAAAATTTCTTTCAAAATTTTTCATTTTTTCATTTTCATTAAGAACGATCCATAAATCTCAATTTCATTTTTGTCGTTCTGTGTTATAACAGAAATTTTTAAAGTTTTAAATTTCAAATGGATATTAAAATTAAATTAGACAAAAGTCAATTCCATTAATAAAGTTTGAAGATTTCAACAACATTGTTTACATACATGTTGCTTGAAAATATAGAGCAATAATTGTAAATTTTTAATAAAATTGTTTAAAATTTCTCAAAATAATTCTCGAATAATTATTTAAATTTAAAAAATACTTTCAATATTATTTAAATACATTTGTCCTGCATCCAGGGAATAAAAAAGTACTATTTTTTAAGATGTATATTAAAGTGTATCCATCGATTTGTTTGAAGACAAAAAATGTTGCAAATGTATCTCCCTAAAATTAAAGATTAATATGTTGTAAACTAATTCCCAAAAAATATTTCGGTTTAATTATTATTAAAATACCTCCAAAAATATGTTTTCAATAAACTGTGTACACAATTTTTAATATATTGTCAAAAAATTACAATATGCAATAGACACATGTAGACTAATACGTAATCGGCAAAAAGTTTTTTAAAATTAGTTTCCATTCTCGTGAAATGATGGTTTTAATAACACTTTATATAAATTTTTTTTAAATACTATTTAACTAAAGTTTGAATATTTTGGACTTTTTCCATCGTAATTTAGATTTTAAAGCATTATTGGAATGGTATTATTCAGTACTATTGATATATGTATTAGTTTAACCCTTTAGTAACAAAAGTAATATTTTGGGATCACCGTTACATAATTAATTTTTATGGCAAAAAAAATGGTTATTTAAGAAAATAAATGTTACAGGAAGCATAAACTTGCTAAAAAAAAAAGCTATAAATTCGTGTAAAATAGAGGCAAAATTTCAAAAACTTTTTTTAAAAGAATTTATTTCATTTTTCGTAAATTCATTGATATTTAAATATAATAAATACTTCCACATAACTTATTTGCAAAAATTGTTGATTTAACCTTTTGGGAACCTAAAGTATAAAATTTACTCTATTGCTTTTAAGGGATTAATTATCTGTAATTTTCAATAGTATCAGAATAGATCTTTCCAATGGTAACTTAAAATTCATTATATGTTGAAAAATGTATATTTAAATAATGAAATATGCATTTAAATAATTCTTACATAGATGTAAGAATTATTTAAATGCATATGTCAAGCGTTAATATGTCTCTATAATATTTTCAAGTTAATTTTCTTATAACGAAACTTTTTATAATGCTATTGAAAGAAATTTATGTTTTTAGAGGCGTTATAAAAATAGTCCAGCAAACGTAAATTGAAATACAATATTTTGGGAATCATGAAAGAACATACTAATCTTCATTTCTAGAGGGTTACATTTGAAACTTTTTTTTCATAAGGCACTATGAAATCTTATATATACTAATGTATATATAAGATTATACCTGGGGTGCTCTCCTACCCCTTTCGTATTGAAATAAAGAAAAAATCCAACCCGCTTATTAACAAGCGTTAGTGCAAACGTTTAATACTAAACCAATTGTAAACTGTAATACAAATAAATACCAATCAACCATTTTTTAATATTTTTTTATCAATTTAAAAATTCTAGAGAAAAACTATGAAAATAACCAACATAAAAACAACGGTTCATAATAAACTTTTTTTCACCTAAAATTCTTAATGCAGAGAGGCCGAATAAAACTCTTTTGGCAATTCTTTTTCGTTTTAGTAATTTTTTTTTATTTTGGCGTTTTTTCTTTGGTAATATTTTTCCCTTTCGACGTTTTTTATTTTAACGATTTTTTTTTAATTTTGAAGATTTTTGTTTATTTTGGCGTTTTTTCGTTATTGTGACTTTTTCCCGTTTAGACAATTTTTTGCGTTTAGTAAATTTTTTCCGTTTTCTATTTCAATTTTTTTTTTTTTTTTTGTGATTATTTTTTCCTTTTGCCAATTCTTTTTTTCATATTGACGATTTTTTATTTTGAAGATTTTTTTCATTCTAAAGATTTTCCGTTTTGGAAACTTTTTTGTTTTAGTGTCTTTTTTCTTTTCGGAGATTTTTTCGTTTTGACAATTTTTTGTTATTATGCCGACTATTTTTTATTTTAACAATTTTTTTTATTTCATTCAGTTGATGTTTTCTTCATTTTACTTTTTTTATTTCTATCGATTTTAGTTTATTATGTTGATTATTCGTTATGGTGATTTTTTCCGTTTTGACGATTTTTTTTTTTAATTTTAATGATTGTTTTTCTTCATTCTGGCATTTTTTTTTTTTTTTTTATTTTGACTATTTTTTTTTTTTTTTGTGATCTTTTCCCGTTTATGCGTTTTGTTTTTTCTTTTTAATGATTATTTTCATTCTGTCAATTTTTGTTTATTTTCTCGTTATTTTCTTTATGATGAATTTTTTCCGTTAAGTAATTTTTTCGATTTGAAAATTTTTCTTTGCGTTTTTTTTTTCATTTGCCAATTCATTTTTCATTTTGACGTTTTTTTTTCAGCGTTTTTTTTCGTTTTGGCGATTATTTTCCGTTAACAATTTTTGTTTCTGCTCGAAAAATATAAAAGTGAAAAAATAATTCTTAAATATCCAAAATAAAGGAACAATAAAAAGATCTTGCAATTTCTAAAAATAAAAAGGAACGATATGAAAACAAAACACCTTTCAAAAAGCAACGCAAATTATTTACATGTTCTACTTAAGACTCGAACAAAAAAATAAACAAAGCAATTCAAAGTATTAAACTTTTCTCTATTTTTCTCTACTGTTTTTATACTATTACAACTTGTCTATGTGGTGGGCATAAAAGATAAAATAGAGGAGAAATTAATAATTGCATGTATTACTTGCAAATTTTTACTGTTTATAACTTCTAAAATACTGCACACTTGAAAAATACCTTTCTCATGATATATATTTTTTTTTATTAAAATCTGTATACTGTGAGCATAAAAGGGATTACAGGAAACGTGTTTAGCTATTAATTATATAAAAGTTTTTAATTTTCAAATCTTCTACCTTAGGAACATTGCTCAATGTTAAAAACTAGAAAATTATCAAATAAATCTTATAAATTCTTTTGTCAAAAAAAAACTATTTATATTTAATAATTAAAATCTAAAATCTCTTTTCTTATTTTTCAGAAACAAATTCCGCACCGCACCTCCGGAAATACTCAAAGATGATGGTATTGAAATGTATTTAATAATGGTTTTACGTAACATCTCTCAAAGTGTTAAACTAAATATGCTTAGAAAAAGATCGGCCTCAAAACATTTAACTTTCATCATATTAATGATAGAAGATCCCACATCAGTAACAATAAAATGGTTATACAATACTTTTGAAAACTTTTGGAATATGTGGATTTTAAATGTGGCCGTTATTTATTATCATGGAGACCTTTTACACATTTTTCGTTATGATCCATTTGGACACAAACTTTTTCCGGAAACAGCAATTAATGGTCAACATAATGTAACTATAAGAGATATTTTTCCCAGAACTATTTTGAATATGAGACGAAAACCTTTACGCATATGCATGTATCAAGATGGCATACGTACGATATTTGGTTACGGAGATAAATTAATGGGTTCAGATGGTTTGATGTCCGGTTATTTGGCAGAACGTTTAAATGCTACTCGTGTCATAGATTGGGTAAAACCTTACGGTAATACTTCGATAAGTAGTGATATTTGTTTTCGAGAAATTGTTGAGGCCATTGATGATGTTGCTCTCAATATAAGATTTTTATCATTGGAATCTTTTTACAAAAGAGCTGAAAATACTATAGTACACAGTCGTGATGATTTATGTGTCATGGTGCCCAAGGCTAAGATTGCCTCCACATTTTGGAATTTATTTCGTTCTTTTAATACTGGAGTGTGGTTGTCTATATTGAGCACCTTAATATTGGCCTGTGGTTTTTGTTTATTTAATTATCGTAAAATATGTGGTGATAGTAAATTTATATTACAGCTTTATGCCTGCATAATATCTATGCCATTTTTGAAACTGCATAGACCCACTTCTCTACGTATATTTCTATGTGTTTGGCTGGTTTATGGTATGCTAATCTCAGCTGCTTATAAAGGTAATCTTACAGGAAACTTGGTGGATAGACAATATCTCCCTGATGTTAATACTATAAAGGATTTAGCTGAATGTTCTTATCCGTTGGCCACTTTGCCACGTCATTTTAAACACTTGCATCGTTACTTAGATCTCAAGAATAAATATAGCGCCATGTTAAGAGACAAAGCAGTAGAGATACCTGATTTACAGTTTAGATATTTAATAGACAAAAATAATTTATCCTATGCCTATTTACAAAAGTATCATGTGTCCATATTTAATGTAAACTCAAGAATGCATTCAAAAAAAGGACGTCCCCTTTTTCATGTTATGAATCAGTGTATTGTACCCTTTCATGCTGTTTATATAGTTCCTTATGGATCGCCCTATTTGGGTTTTATTAATACACTTATGCGTAATGCCCAGGAATATGGTTTTATCAATTATTGGGATCGTTTAATGAATGCAGCTTTTCGTAGCTCTAGACGAAATATTAAACGAAAAAGACGAGATGAAGATGATGAACCTGAAGTTCTAAAGTTACATCATTATCAAGCGGTATTTTGTTTTTGGTATATCGGTTTGGCAATGTCTTCTATATGTTTCCTTTTTGAATTATTAAGCATGCAGGTATTTAGACAAAAGTTTAAAAATATTATATCTCTTATAAAGTTAGAGGTTTAATAAATATATGGAAGTCATTGATTTTCGTAACTCACTTAAAATAGTAAATATTTTCTATACTATTTATTCGATTGCAAAGATTTATGTAAGTATCAGTTGAAATCTTGTTAATAGGCATTTATAAAAACACAAATAAGTCTTACATTATTTCTGATTTTTAAGCTCATTATTAAGATAAGTTTTATGTATATGAATATGGTTTAAGTTTTGGTTATATCCAAAAAAGTATCAAGAAAAAAAATTAAAGCTTATAATTTCAGTGAAACTTTGTTTATCAAATATTTTAAAGCAATAAATTGTAAAAAAAAAATAGCTTTCAAAAGAAGCAAGCAAACAATTATAATTTCGAAATCTTTTTTCAATACCTCTATATCGAAAAAACAATCGGTTTTTAAAAGATTTTTCCATGATCTCTAAACCTACTTCTTCGGGTTATTTCTTTCAACACAGAGGAACTGTTAGCTATTTTCTAAAACTTAAAAAATTCCATTAAGTTTAAAAGCTTTGAGCAAAAATTATTATGTAGCAAGACAAAAACATTAAAAAATTATTTAAAAATTTCAATTTCATAAGATTTTCTTAATGCATCCCATTGACAATTTACACAATTTTAAGTTTAAATTTTTAGACAAACGTTCCCAGGAACAACAACACAGCATGCTTATCAGGTTAAACTATATAAAAATAAAAACTTACCATTTTCTTTTCCTCTAAAGCTTTATTAGCTTCTTTTAAGGCATTTATCTCATTGGTCAGTCTTTGTATTTCATAATTGACTAGGCCACCCATGGCAGCAGCCTGTGGCAAGTTTTCATTATTTGTGCTGGCTGTATCACATTTTTTATTATTAGCGCCAGCTTTCTTTAAAAGTTCTACAGCATTTTGTAACTTTTTAACTTCATTTTTCCATTTACGGGCTTCAGATTCATTTTGGGCTCTAAAATGGAAAAAATTATGATTTAAATTTTCTTTGAGAAATTAAAAAAAAAAAAACAACCCACCTTAAAACTCGTACAGCTCCTTTTTCTGTATTTAAACTTGATTTAAGTTCATTGATTTCCAAACGCAATTGCTCGGTAAGAGCATTAAGCTTTTGTATAGTCTGAACATTCTCCTGAAGTTTACGTTTAAGTCTAGGTGGTGGATTTACGGTCACCTTAGATTCTGTTTGGTTTGTTCTACAGCTGGGAGGCAAAGGTGGTTTACCTGTGAGCTTTTCCAATCTAGAGGGTACTGGTGAGGCGGGTGGATTAACGGAGTTAGCTGTGGGCGTTGTGGGTGAAGAAATATTTTCTTTGATATGTAAACGCCCACGGCAATTTAATTGCATACCCTCGATACGTGTTCTCTTCTCTTGATTAACAGAATCTGTGACTGAAGTTAAGGAAGCTGATAAGGTTTTTTTACGTTTAAGTTTATTTTTGGATGAACAAACTTCTTGCCACTCATCTGTGGGTGTTTTTAAAATGGGCTTTATAAGCTTTGTGTTGTTATTGTTAGAGCTTTCATTGTTTGATTTCTTTATGTGTTGATGCTGTTGATTGGTTAGATCATTAAACGTTTGTTGTTTTTGTTTAACCATTCTATAGCTTTCAGTTATATTCTCTGCAAGCCTAGTCACAATTTGTGCTTCTCCCCGACTATTGGGCACGTGGAGTGAAGTCGTTTTATTCATATTTTCAGTTTGTTTATCTAACGATATGCTAGAGGTCGTTTTGGTCATTTTATCTGCCATTTTTATGTTAAGTAATTCATACAATTTCTTTTGTGATTGTATGAAGTTCGTTTAAAAATTTCATTAAATTTTTCTTCCTTGAAGAATTATTAGGTCCGACCTTTTCTGATTTATTATCTTTCTCTCTCTTAATATAGGCGAAAGTAATCTCTTCTTTTTCTTATTTTTGTATAAGTTGTTTTTTGTGTGTGTGTGTGTACGTTAAATGTGCAATAAAACGTAAAAAGCTTTAAATATTATATAATATGTATAATTTTAAAAAATGAGAGCTTATTTTTAAAATAATTCGTACTTTTTTGGTTTTAAATTGGTAGGTACTTTTTTATATGTTTCTAAAAGTATTTGTAAGCTTTTCCTTAATTTGTTTTCTGGTATTTATTTATTGTCTTTGCTATTTCTTCTTTAATGTAAAAAAGAATTTATAGCAATTGTAAAATTTATTATTGTTATTTATATATTTAGAGAAAAAATAAACAAAATAAAATGTTCTAAAATAAATATTATAATGCTATTTTGTTTTATTTTGTATTTTCTTTTGTATTTCCGGTATGGCACTTCGTTGGATTCATTTATGGCGTTTAACTGAAAAGATAAAGAAAAAATAAAAGAGAATTAACTTGTTATTTTTAAACTTAAAATAAACTATATACTTAAAATACAACATGGAGAAACACTCTGCTTTCAATAAATGTAAAGCATTTAAAGTTATTTAACAGGCACTGCTGTTACATGTTCAACATATAATTTTTCAGCCTTAAGATATGCTTCACTTCTTTACACACTAGATCTTACAGTAATGTAAACATTGTTACAGCAATAAAATAACATCAAGAAACATGTAAACATTGATAAAGGCACATATTGTTAAATATTTTTTTATATAAAACAAACGTTTTATTTACTTTATATATTTAATATAGAATTATTTATGTAATAAAAAAAATATTCCTTTATATTTATCCTCATTTCAGGGTCATGTGGTTTTGTAACTACTTTATGTTTAAAACAAAAAAAGAAAATTAACATAATCGATTTTGTTGAAAGTTTAGTGACCTTTATTACACAATGGCTAGTTGGGCTTTATCTATCTTTAATCATGCCTCTGGCTCACCACTTACTGTGAGTGAGTGTAAACAAACTTAAGGCGCTTATTTTAAATGAAAAATAAATAGCTTTTTTCAACGCCACCTTCAGCTACATGGAAAGTCTCATTATTTATATATTTCAGCAAAAATGTTATAAAAAACAAAAGCGAATATTATTGATTTTTTGTCTGGCTTATAGTTTCAATTTAATTGTTTGCAATAATTTGTATAACACAATGTCAGAAAACATAAAAACTTATTTATCAACAATTTTATAAAAGATATGTAATAAATAAATATAAATAAAGAATTAGTTTTGCATATGACAATAAATATTTCGTTAATAAAGCTAAAAATAGTTGTGTTATCAGTTAAAAAGGTGGGAAATTATTATAATATTTAATAAGAATTAAGTACTTAATAAAGAATGTCTTATCGAGAGTTTTAATCGGAATGGAAAAAGTATAAGAAAAAATAAAACGATTAAAAAAAGGATTGATATAATTAAAAATAAAATTCATAAATAGTAGTAAAATAATTCGAAAAAAAAAAAATATATTAAAAATATTTTCAAAACTAATATAATTGTCACGATTTTTAGATAATTATAGATCCGTATCTTCAAAACTAATGTTATGATCGAATTGAAATGTATACGAAAGTTGTAAAAGAGGACCAAACCTTTCTGAAAAATGGTACTATAATGACCCTGTTATTATACGGAATGGGCTACAGGATGTTAAAGTTTACCATCTCGACTATTTGTTTACAGTTCTTTTACTTCTTATTCAAAAGTTTGTTATAAAATAATAATTTAAAACTATGTATAAGATTTCAGAAATTTTAAAAAAGCTACTTCAATTTGATAGAAAGTTGCACAGTGGTGCAGAATCGAACATTTTTGGAAATAAATTTGTAACTTCTAATCGGCTAGCTGGATTCACATAAAATTTCATATACATATCATATAAATTTCATTCACATAAAATTTCATAAAATTTCATATTTTAAGTATTGAAGGGTGACCCCACAGTACCCTCAAAAGGAGAGCTTTGAGGGCTCAAAGTGACTTTAGTTTTTTTTTTTGTAGTCCATAATTTTTCTGATTTTTGGAATTAAATTAAAATTTTTGTAAAAATTTGGTTTTTGAAGAAACTATAAATGTTGTATCTGTAATGAAATCTTTCTTAGTTAAGATATCCTAACGAAATGTTTTATGATTGTTGATTTTATCATTTGAAATGATATGTGTAACAAAATTTAAGAGTTTGGTAAAAGGAATTCCGCAACTCCCAAAAAACCAGCGAAAATTGCGCATTTGTAGCAGGTCTGTAAGAAGCTGTTGCCAAGCTTTAAAAAACACATCAGCATTTCCAAAACTGCACTCCGTTTGTAGTTCCATACTTTGGGATATTGGACATATAGGATAAATTCAAAATTTCGATACAAAATAGGTCAAATTCTGCAGGATCTGTACTTAGCTTGTTTTCAATTTTGAAATCATCTGCGTGAGGATACCTTTCAGAAAAGTATAAAATCATTATATGTTCTCAAGGAAAATTTTATTTGAACAAAGACAAATAGACACTTTTTTAGACAAAAAATCCTAATTTTTGCAATTTTCGAATTCAAAATCATTTATTTTTCGACGTAAAATTTCTTTCTAGAAAAATGTAGCTAAATTATTCCGAAATGTTGGGCTTATATGCAAGTATGTTCTTACAAAGAGCTTTAAAAAGATATAAACATTTTTGAAATAGAAATAGAAAAATTTCAAAATAGAAAAATTTTAACCGCAAACCAAATTTTTGTTTCTTACCTAATTTCAAAAATGTTTATATCTTTTTAAAGCTCTTGATAAGACGATACTTGCATATACTATTTATTTCTTATAGTTTTCGAGTTACTTGCATTTTCAACTACCTCGATTTTAAATTTTTCATTTTTTCATATAAGTCCAAACATTTACGAATAATTAAATATGTACAAAAAAAAACTAAAGTCAATATCTTTTATAGAACTATGCTGCTTTAAAGATCAATAAGTAATTTATATTTATTTATTTATTGTTATCCAAGTTTTTTACAAAAACATCTTTTATTTTGAAAAATGTGAAAAATATGTTAAAAATACGAACAGAGTATAAAAATATACTTATTTACCGATCCATTGATATGTATAAAGTCTATATAGCTTGTAAAAAAAAAGCAAATATAAAGGCATCAAACCGTATAAACTAGCTAAAACAAAAACCAAAAATGTCAATATGGTATAGGTAACTAACTTAACTCTTAGGTGTGTAAAACTTTGGTAACATGAGCCCACAAATAATGGAAATATAATGTTGGAGGTCACAGTCCAAAATCTCATAAACCTAAAATATGAGGCTATAAAAAACATTTCACTATATTTACTCATATGTAAATATTTTTAAGGGGGAACTTTTCCTACAAAAATCCTTGAGTAGTGTATAACAAATTCGTTTCTTTTAAAATAAATCTTTCTTACATGTGTGTGCTTTTTTTGTATTTTTATATATTCATTCTTAAGGCTAAATAACAATTTACAATGACGTCAATTTATGGGATTTTTATCTTTAGAAAAGCCAAACAAATTTATTTGACTTGTTTTTCTTACAAAATTTTCTTTTTTTCTGACTTTTTACTTTTTTATGAACTTTTAACACGCACCCAATCAGTTTACTAGTTTGTTTTAATCTACAAAAGTTTTAATAAAATTACACTATTATTTTAGTTAAAATAATTACACAGTATTTAAATAATTGTGACACTAACAATAAGGAATGTTACACATATTACACAGGTAATTATTTTCTTATTTAGTTATTAATTTTTATTAATTTTTATAAAATTCTAATTCCTTTCAAAAATAAAATAATTTCTTTAAGCAAAATTTTGAGAAAGATATTTTTAAAATGCAGCCTTTTGTTATAAAAATTAAAACAATACTAAAATGTTTAAAAGTGAAAATTGTTTATAATACATTAATTTAAATATATTTCGAATTTAAGAACAAAGAATTTTCTTCATGACTTTTTGAAGCAAATTCCAAAAAAAAAAAAAAATCAAAAAGGAGCTTATTTACTTTCAAAAAGGAGGGCCTTTAAAGTCTTTAACCCTGAAATGTTACACTTATTTTTATGACGAATAGACTATGGGATTTTAAAAGGAATAATATAGAAAATTTACTGATAAACAAATTTTACTTTCTATATAAATGTAATACAATAAGAAAATATGTTTTCTATCCATTTTAATATTATAAATTCATGTTTGGAAGTGGTACTTTATTAACAAAAAATTATCATTCACTAATAAGAAAATTCCTTTTTCTCAAAAAGCAGAAATAATTTAAATTTTAATTTTTATCTTCAAGATGATTTTACTTTTATGATTTCATTTCTCTCTCATCTTTTTTTTTTTATAAATTTTTGAGATTTTCCCCAAAAAGCAAAGCCATTATTATTTCTTTAAATAAACAAATATCACCAAACAAACACTCCTGTTAATATTTATTTATCTTGTTTTTCTTTTTCTTTTTTTAATAGAGAATTTCTCAAATATATTTGTGTATAATTTTCCAGACTCTCAAGAGTTTTAGGAAAAGCTCTTGACCTCGAATAATGGATAAAAGAAAATCGTGCAATATAATGATCTAAATCGATTAAATAAATGCACACCCACTCATTAAGTCATAAACATTTGAAAATTTACTCAAATATGTTTTTTGTTTGAGAGCACCAGACATACTTGTAATTTCAAGAGCAAATTTGGAAATTTGATTAGAATTGAAGCAGCAGGCGTTAGCGATTAAAATTTCGAGATACTCAATATACAATAAAATATATAATATTTATTTATTTATTTATTTATAAATTATACTATTATAATTACAACCGAGCGGAGTAATGAAAACTATTTCCCCCGTTGTAGTGAAAGAGATCAGAGTCTTTGGCGGAATTCGCACCAGCTCACTACCAACTAGCCCATCGGGACACCTTGTGTGAAAAGATATTGTTAATAAAAAAGTTCTGTTTAGAAGTAGAATTGAAAAAGCTTTTTATGTTTAGCTAAACATCGTTTCTTTTTCAAACGAATTAGTTGTGATTTTAAAAGCTTCTAAACGCTTTTTGAGAAAAAACATATTATTATTCCATTTATTTATTTAATAATTTTTCTGATTTTGTAGCAGATATAAATACAAACATCTTTATAATCTTTATGGATAATGGCATCTTTAAAAATCTTATTTAATTTGTAGTCGATCAACTTCAGTCGCTCTTATTGTAGAATTTGAGATATTTAATTAAGTGTGATTAAATGCTTGTTATGATTTTCGACTATAAATTTAGTTTTACGATCACAAATGCCTGAGTCATTCATGACTGATTCTATATAAAATCTCAAAAATAATATACATGTCTGTAAGCACTATTGTCAGATAATTATAGTATAAAATCGTCAAAATTCGACCAATAAATCGTCAAAATCGGCATAATATTTTTGAAACTGTCAAAAAATCGGAAAATTTAAAATGCATATCTTTTTAGCTATTTATGTTCATATTAAAGAAATAATATTAAGTTTTAAAATTTTTTGTTTATTAAATAAACTTTCAGCATTGTTTTATATTATACAAAATTTTAAAAATAGGAACAAATTAAGATTACCGGCCCAGTTAAAATGAAAATATTTTCTTTTTTACATTAATAATGGTTTTTACTTTTTTTTTATAAATAACAAAATTTTGTAAGTTCAGGTATATCAATAAAAAATGAAAATTGAATTTATAAATATGATCATATTATATATCATTCAAAAGTTATTTAAGCTTTTAAACAATATTAATATAATTTGAGTCACATATGTATTAATAAAGATATTCAGAAAAAATATATCAAAACTATAGATATCTATAATTCGTAAGTTGAAAAAATTACTCAAAAAATCAAATGTATTGGTTGTATTTTCAATTAAATTTTTTACTACTTAAGACATTCTTACAATTTTTATCTATGATCAAAACTATTTTACTTACATATATATGTATATAAAATAATATTTTTCTTTTCACACAAAAATTTTGTTTCACCAAAACTTGTTAAATTGCAAAGGAATTTTGAAGTAAAAGTTTAAACTTCTTATAGTCCCTTTCTCTCTTTATCTACTACAATACAAAATCAGATTTAAGAAAAATTGGCGTGTGTAAACATTCCGTGAAATCGTCATTTTTCGAACAAAAATCGTCAAATCGCACTTTGGAATTTTTACGATAAAAAATCGTCAAAATGCAGATAAATCGGCAAATGTGGCAACAGTGTCTGTAACTTGTAACCTGCAACCCTGGAAAAGTAAATTTCAATAGACAGACGTACTGACGGACATCGCTAAATTTTAGGAAGATGCAGAATACTGTAGAAATTTCAAAGGGGATGTCAAAATTACATGTATAGAAGGTATATTTTACATCTGTCAAATACTTAAATTACTGCATCAGATGGTACTATTTCAAAAAAGAAACAAAATCATTTTATAATAGTGCTCATTTTGAGACATTTTACTACTTGAAAAAGTTAAAAATATTAGATTTAATTCAGAAGATAATCAAAGAAATCTGATGGATTTGTACAATCACAATCACTTGACGTCTCTATTGAAATTTATAGCAATTCTTATTAGAGAAGATACGAGGGCGGATCAATAAGTTCGTGACTTTTCGAACTTCCCTAGAAGTTATATGAAATACAACACTATTCCCATCAAGTACCACCTGTTAATAGACTACTGTCAAATTTTGAGCAAGTGTCATCATTTACTTTGCGTAAATAATAGGATTTTTCGAGGTCCTTAAAATAGGCATTTGTTTGGTCAATAATTTCATCGTTGGAGCTGAATCTCTTTCCACCGAGCCATTTCTTTACGTCAAGAAATAGGATGTAGTCACTAGGGGCTAAATCCGGAGAATATGGCGGATGAGGTACCAATTCGTAGCCCAATTCATAGAGTTTTGCCATTGAGACTGCACACGTGTTCACCCGTGCATTATCTTGATGAAAAATAACTTTTTTCCTGGCCATATGGGGTCTTTTTTTTTAAATCCTCATTAAATCGGTCTAATAAGTTGGCATAATATTCGCTGTTTATTGTTTTTCCCTTTTAAAGGTAATCGATGTGGATTATCCCCAAAAAACTGTTGCCATTACCTTATTGGCCGACAAAATTACCTTGGCCTTCTTTGGAGCAGGTTCAACCGAAGAAACCCATTGTTTAGACTGCTGCTTGGTCTCCGGAGTAAAGTAATGGATCCATGTTTCATCCACAGTTACAAAACGCCGCAAAAACTCATTCGGATTGCGGTTAAACAACTCCAAACAATCTTTTGAAGTTGTCACGCGTTTATGTTTAGGGTCAATGGAGAGCAAACGCGGCACCCACCTTGCAGACAACTTTCTTAAATCGAAACCACACTGCTATATGAAATGCCTATGGCATCAACAATTTCACGCATTTTTACTCTTCGGTCGGCCAACACTATATCGTGGAGTTTTTCGACATTTTCTGGTGTACTGACCTCAATTGGCCGTCCAGAAAGTTCAGCGTCATTTGTACTTGTGCGACCACAACGAAAGTCAGTACACCACTTTTTTATGATTGAAATCGATGGTGCAGAGTCCCCATAGTATTTATCAAGCTTTTCCTTGATTTGATTGACGGTTTTTTTTTTTCGCAAAAGATAATGTTTAATGAGCACTCGAAATTCACTTTTTTCCATTTTTAGAAAAATACACGAGCTTGTATGTTTTGAACAGCTGTTAAACGCAAAGTAAATGACGCCACTTGCTCAAAATTTGACAGTAGTCTATTAATTTGATGGGAATATTGGAGCTTGTATGTTTTGAACAGCTGTTAAACGCAAAGTAAATGACGCCACTTGCTCAAAATTTGACAGTAGTCTATTAATTTGATGGGAATAGTGTTGCATTTCATATAACTACGAGGGAAGTTCGAAAAGTCACAGACTTATTGATCCAACCTCGTAAAATATTTATTTAAATATTTGGTTTAGGTTACAACGAAATCGAAATGAATAAGACATCACGAATGCTATTGAAGTATGTGACGACACAGAAAATACGTATTCCATTCTGCTGATGTTTAATTATAATCCACAAATTCTGCCAAACAGAGACAAAAAGACAATTTATTATTGCAAACTTTCCTATATTTTGTCATTCTTTTAAAATTACATTT
Organism: Protocalliphora azurea; assembly: GCA_932274085.1. Taxonomy (NCBI): domain Eukaryota; kingdom Metazoa; phylum Arthropoda; class Insecta; order Diptera; family Calliphoridae; genus Protocalliphora; species Protocalliphora azurea. The sequence continues at coordinate 5,007,432 of OW026519.1, forward strand.
CACAGATAATACTTTATACAAAAAAAAAATGTATTTATTTTTCATTGAAAACTTGCCACTTGCAGCTAACTTAACGTTAAATCAAAGACTCTTCAGAGTCTCCATTTCTTAAACAAGATCGCTTAACACTTTTATCGTATTTTCAACCTCATTTTTTTTTTACTATAAATTTGTTAAATTATTTTTTAATTATATGTATGTTAAAAAAAAGCTGTTGACATACCATTAAGAATTTCTTTAAAAATGTACAACAAAAAAAACAAGTTTGTTGTAAAATTATCTCATCTCCAGAATTTATGACCATTAAAGCTTTTACTCTAATTAAAAATAATTTAAAATAATAAAAGGAAACACCCCGAAATTATTCTTAAATGATGATCTCAGTTTTGAAAATTTTTATTCCTTAAAGATTTTTTCGCTAGAATTTGCGTGCAAAACTTTAGCAAAATATTAGAACTATGTGTGAAAATAGAGAGAGAAAGAGAAAGAGAGAGTGATAGAATAGAATATATAGGAAACAAATGTGTTTATTTAGTATTTGGAATAGAAGCAACAAGGTGTGTATTTTTTCTTTTCTACTAGCCCACTTTTATTGTGTTGTAACTGAGTATGTCTGGTGTCATCAGTTAGTTTTTAAATTTTTTTAATTTTTATTAGTTTTCATTTGCAAGCCACATGACATTAAATACTTTATATATATTAGTCTCATATTTTCACTTATTTATTATGATATTTATTATTTGTATTACAACAATGTCTGTCTGACAACTGCTGCTGCTAGACTATATCGGCTCTTTTTTATACAATTTTATGTTTAAAGATTAATTCATTTTAATTCATCTGTTTCCTAATTTATTCGCCACTGGAAATGTATTGTAGTTATTGTAAATTTTTCGTTATTTTATTATGTTATCAATTCCATATTGAGTGTCATTTCTGATAATAATGATAGGAAGAGGGATTGTGGTTGTTGATATTATTTTTAATTGAATTATAATGATCTGTTACTCTCCACTCACATAATAATACATTTTGTAGCTGGTTGCAGCTGTGATGGTGCAGTTTTTTTTTTTTTTTTTTTTAATTGTATAAGAAAAAATAACCGACAATGTGAGTGGGGAAATTTGTGGGGAACTTGAATATAACAAATGTAAAATATCTATAAATTTATAGGAAAATTAGGTCAGTTTAACACGTTTTCTATTCTTTGAAAAATTAAAGGTCAAAGGTCAGATAAATCGAAAGCAAAAAAGCTTTTTTTGTCATTTTCTCATATAACTCAGTTTCTGTGAGCTTTTTTCCTTAATATCCCTTTTATGTTGGAAAGAAATTTTATTTGATTTATTTTCGCTTACTGATCAATTAAGCCTCGCATATATGGTCATATAATTCATATAAAATAATGCTACTTATCGCATGTTGTTGTCTCATTTTTATATAAATTTAAATTATTTATAATAAATTTCAGAATTTGCACTCTAAACAAAATAAAATCATTGGAAAAATGCCTTGTTTATGACCTCAATGATGGTTGAACTGATATCAGGTGTTCATTAAACTTAACTCGGGATTGGGATTTTTATTTAATTTAAATATTTATACCAAATAAAATTCATCATAATTTTATACATGAATTAAAAAAAAAAAAACTATGTTAGTAGCGAATTTAAAAAGGTAAATTTAGAATTGTGTTTTCTTATTTCTGTTTAACAACAATTTTATATATTTTCGTTTACTTTGGATCTTTAAAAGGTTTTTCTTATCAAATAATCTTTCTGAAATCATTTCACTAGTTCAACTCAAATGATAACTATAACTTGTAGTGTAAAAGCTAATTTAATGAACACAAAAAAAAAACTGCCAAAAACTTTAATAATCTTTTCAAGGTTATTTCCATAAAACAGTACAAATTCAAATTGAATCATAAATTTCGGAAACAAATTAAATACAAAATTATGATTATCTAGTAAATACAAAAGGCAGCAAGTTAATTATCGACATAAAGGAAAACCAATAAAAATAAGAATCAGATATTGTTGTAAACTAAATTGTACAAAACAAAATCTTCATGAGGAAATCAAAACATTTAGATGTTAAGAAATCTGGTGTGTGTTCAGTTTGCCTCACCATAAATAATTCTCTTTGGTCTTAAAAAGGGAAGCCAATTTTAACCAAAAAAAAATAAATAAATAAATAAACAAATTATATTTTACGAAATATAAATGAAATGTGTAAAATAAATTTTAAAATTTTATTGGGTGTTAATATATATGAAATTGTAAATTTTATATTTTGCTTTTTAAATTAAAGTTATACTACTAGAACGTGTAAATAATGTTAAACAAAGAATTATTATATATATTTTTTTATATTTTTTTTTTTATCAGGAATTTAGCTTTTTAAATATTTTTTTTTATATTTGTTGCAAGAGGGTTTCGAAAGTATTTTTAAATTTCTTTTTTTTTTATCGAAAATTAAAAAACATGACTAAGAAATATTTTTAATTTTACTTTATTTCCAAATTAAAAAATTTTGTCAAGAAAAATTCGCCACATTCCACTGGTACAGACACAACAGTAGAGGGCAAAAATACAGGCAATATATAAACATTTCACTTTATGTTTGTGGAAAACATATATCTAACATTTACAAAGTAAAAATAAATTAATTTTAGCCAAAATGTATCGCAGAAAAAAGTGCTGAAAAAGTAACCGTCTGTCTGTCAGTCTGTTGAAATCACTTTTTAGAATCCTCCAGTTTTCGGATATATATATTTTATAGATAAAATTATAGGGAATATTCCTTAGAATGCCTCTAGTAAAAATCATTAAAATCGAAAAGGTCTCTAAAAACCTGTTTGTATTCGACTTTTCTATGCCGCTATATAAGCTAACGAGTTCGTTTTTAAAAAGAATCTTTTTGAGATATCGGTCAAAATGAATTTTTTGGACTTTGTGAAGCTTCTATATAAGCTTCGGAATTGGTTTTGTACAAATCTGTTGTAAATATTTTTCCATATCGACCCATAAGCAACCGAGTTATAAGCAAAAATCTAAAAAAAAAAAAAATAAAAAAATATGCACACTCAAACATATATAAAAAGCATTGCAATGAATTTCAGCGTTGTTGTTGTTGTTTTTTGTATAAGCAAGCAGTAGTTGTTGATTGTATATATACCCTAGAAATCTGCAACAAAACATTTGTTTTTCAATTCACAGTAATTATGCTCTCACATTACTGCGAAAATATAAAATGAAACAAAACTAAATATGTGACAAAAAAAAGTGTTGAATTGTTCCGAAATCAATTGAACAGACCATATCATAAATAGTTATTTTAGATGTGTTTACTTAGTTTTCAACAAAACCAGATGAAAATGGTTTGTGATTTGCATGGAAAAAAGTTCATGTTATATATAAATTTTTCTTATAATCAAAGCATAAATAATTTTGGTGATTTTTTAAAAGATGCCTTTCAAGGTCTACCCATTCCCTCTTGATATGCTACGAATACTCTTCCAAATCATCACTATATCTTTAAAGATTCACATATAAAAAAATTATTTCCATATATAATATAAGCAGTTCGAAGGACCAAAAACAACATTTTCTTTTCTATTTGAGTCATATTTAAACTTTAACACAAACATTTAAATATAACAACAGGTTAGAGTGCTATATTCAGCTGTGTCGAATCTTTTATACCCTTCACCACTTTACCAACAAATAAAAAGAAATAATATGCTTTAATATTTTCATATTTATACTTAAAAAAATAAATGTATGTAACATTTATTCCACAAGCAACATTTGCTTAAACAAAAGAAAAACCGATAACTTATAAGCATACAAACGATAGGCATAAAGAGAAGACGTAAAAATTTGAACGTGTTAGTGTTTTTGGTTTGTTTACGCTCTTTGTTTAGCATACAAAAAAATAATTTCTTTACGCACTTTGTGATGTGTTTTGCTTTTGCTTAACCATGGGACAAGAATCAGCTTTACTGAAAGCTAGAACAAAACTAAATGATTTTTTGCTTTTTATTCACTCTCAATGGTTTAGCTTCGTTAACCTTCGTGTTGTGTATGTAAAAGTGGCGAAAACAGTCGCCTCCGGAGTGCTTTTGGAGGCGGTGCATGACACATAACCAGTTGTTCAAATGGTCTTAGACAACAATGTCTTTTACAAGTTATGCAAGACATGTCCCCTATTATCTAAGTTTTCTTAACGACAGCTCAAAGGAAATCATCTTTAACGACACGGTAAGCGACAGAGTATTGAATTTTGTCTTGAATATAGGTGACAATATACAATGTTAAAGACAAGAAGAACGCCAACATCTTACATGTTGTGTTCTATCAAAGCTTAGTAGCGACAAGATGAAAGACATAGGAATGAAATTTGTCTTCTGACAAACTTTCCTTTGTAACTTTATTGATGACAATTTAAGTGACAATGTGTTTTATTATCAATTTTTATTTAGCTAAATAGACGATGAGAAGACCGACAATATCTTAAGGTTGTCATTCTAAAACTAGGTTGATGAGAAAATAAGGTAAATGTCTTAAATGTTTTCTTTTGTCGAACTTTATTTTTTTTTTTTTTTTTTTTTTTGAGGACTATTTGAGCGACAAAGTTTTGAATGTTATCTTCTAAAAATCCATGTGTCCGACAAGATTAGGGACAATGTCTTAAATATTGTCTTCTATATAATTCCGGTATACGGGAATAACGGTAAATTAACGATATACTCGTATAAGTGGAAATTTAAAATATGAATACAATTTTTTCGAGGTCTTCAACATTTTATACAATTATTTTTTAAACAAAATTGTAATTTAATTTAATTAGGAAAATATTTCATTTTTACTAATGTAATCGTAGATGACTAAGTGGATGACATTGTCAGCCATGTTATCGTTAGCGACAAAGATCAAGAAGCTGTCATCTATATAATCGTCAACGACAAAATAGACAATATTGTCATCCATAGGATCATTGACGACAAATCTAAGGACATTGTACGCCATATAATCGTTGACGATTTAATGTACGATTTTTCCGTCTTTATAATCGCTGACGACAAAAGAGACGACATAGTCCCCTATGTAATAGTTATCGAAAACGTCCTTAAACATGTACCACCGACAAGATGGGTGACATTGTCTTTCTTTTAATCGTGCACGATTTTGGCGACACTTGTTTGAAAAAGTCTTTGATGATTTATTCTGGCTATCCTGAATATGTTGTGTGCCCATCCTGGTGCACCCATCCTCGAGGATGTCTTAAAGACGGGATCAACAAAAATACTAATATTTAGTCATTGCAATGTTTAATATAAATGTTTATTAACAGATTTACTTCAGTTTTTGGCCCGTAACTCGGTTGTTTATAAACCAATTTGGTTGATTCAAAAAAACAAAATTTTATTAACAAAATTTTTTTAAACAAGGGCTTCAAAAAATCTAAAATGCGTTTTGACCGGTATCTCGGTTATTATTGGACCGAAATGAGCTACAATTAATTCTTCAGCATAAAAATTCAGAAAAAAAATCCAAAACTTCCTTAGCTTATATAGAAGCTTCAGAAAATCTAAAACCGGTTTAAAAAACCGATCTTGCTGAATTTCAAAAAATCAAAATTCTCGAAAGGATTTCCGATCTTTTGATATATAATTTATATATAGCAGTTATCGGTGGGCTTCATAAATGCCATTTAAACCGACAAACGGATGGATGGACATCGTCCAATCGACTTCATTTCTTACAAGTATTCAGAAAATACAAATTTTTTTTTGGTCTCCGACGAAAATTGTGGAAATTACAAACGGAATGACAAACTTTACACCTTTGATGAAGGGTATAATAATACTAAAATTTTTTCTTATTAATTTATCTTATTTAAAACACATTATTGCTATAACAAACACTTTCCGTATAAAAAAAATGTGACCCAAATCGTATAAATATGAAATTAGTTTCATTTTTGTTTTCTAAATATCCTAAAAAAATTTAAAGATTAATGCATAATTATTATTTTTAAACGCAACATTTTGTATGTGTGTTATATATATGACAAATTGAAATGTTTTTTATGTCATTCTAACGAAATGAGCTATTCCATTTTGAATATCTAAAATGAAAGTGAGTCACACTTTTTTCAAAACAACTACGTAAATTTTGGATGTTGATATTCCAAAAAATTAATAAATTAATACAAATAAACGAATTATTATTAGGCAGAGAAAAACACGTTTTTTTCAAAATCAACAGAATTTTTCATATTTAATAAATCTATGTGTTTTTTATTTTGGAATTAACAAACTAAATATGATTTATTAAGATTTTTAGAACAAAATTTCTTTTCATCTTTACCACTGTGCCCAACAGACGAATTAAAGTTTTTTTTTTTTTTTTTTTTTTTTTTTTTGTTATAAATAAACGTGTAGGAGAGCATGTTGTACAAGTATATTTTTATAAAATTGTTATTTTTTTAGTATTTTTTGGCGGTTATATATTTATTGATTCAACAACAGTAATTATTAACATCATCGTCATCGAAAAATTCGCACTTGTTTTGACCATATATGAATAAATGTTGAAATATATAAAGAGAAATATAAATGTTTAAAAATAAAATGGTGTAGCAAAATTCAAAAGTGATTGTTAATATTAAATTGAATAGATTTTATTATTTAAAAAAATATCTAATTTTTAAAAGCTCGAGAGAGCATAACGTAAAAAAAATTTAAAAGAAAAATAGCTCCAAATTATCTTAATTAAAACCAATTAACCTAAATTCTTTTTTCATACATATTAATATAATATTCACTCAAACAAATATTTATAAATTTTTTAGACAAGCTACACTAACGACAGAAAAAAATTTAGTGTATGTACAATAAACTTTAAGTATTTTACTAATAAAATAAAAACTACTGAAATTTTTTTGTTTGTCTAATTTATTTTTTAAATTAATTTGACAAACCTAATGATTAATTCGACAATATTAACACAATTTTAGGGCAAACATTCAAATTTGTTTTTAAAAATAACGAAACAATATAAAGTGATAATTGTTAACATTTTAAGATAAATATTACATAAAATTTTAAGTTTAAATTTGAATACAGATTTCATTGAATTGTGTTAGAGGGGAAAATAGTTGGCGGCTTAATTGTTTGAGTTTTTGTTAAAAAATGTACTTCTATTGAAGGTTTTTTTTTTTTGTTCATCAATATAAATATTAAAATTATTATTTAAATTTTTACGCCAACACATTACATGGCTTTAAATTGAATCTTAGCAGGTATTTGAAATGTTAAACAATTGTTTCTATTAAATAAAATTAAGTGTTTTTAATACCCAGCAAAAAAAATTAATTAAAAACACTACTTCTTCTTACTTTTTCCAAGCTAAGTACTTCCTTCCAATAACAATACAATGTTAAAATCATTTTTTTAATCGGTAGAAAACATATTAAATGCGGTTAAAATTCTTCAGATGCGACTACAGGCCACAATTTTGAAAATAATTCAATAAAATTTTGTAAACAGGTTTTCTGTGGTCAAAATACAATGCTTATTATGATCGGTCCATTATATCACCTAGCTCTCATACAAATGTCTTCCAGGAATAACGGTTTAACCATCATAAATGTCATAAATATAGCAATATTTTAATGAAATTTGGCTCGTATAAGTTTTATGTAATGCCGAATTTCATGATGTTTGGTCATAGCTCCCATATAAACCTCTCTACAAGAAATCACGCTAACGTGCATAATTTCCATACAAATGATATTATCAGGTTAATATTTGGCAAAATTCAGCGTTGTCTATAGTAAATGGAGACCACAGTGACAAATTTTATGAGGATCAGCCCATAATTGATCATAGCTCACATATGAGGCCCATTTTGGAGAATCACGCAAAATTGCATAAATAACATAATACAACGCATATGTATGTTTCCTAGAAATATACATAATATATAAAGAATCCCTCCTCGAACTATTCCTTTCTTACTTGTTTTAAATAATGTTAATATTTGGACTCAAATAAAATATAATAAAATAAAATAAATAAAGTTGGTAAAGGTATAAAATAAATAAAGTTGTCCTAAATTAGAGGACTAAAAAATTACCACCTTTTTATATCATAATACTTAAAATTTCAATCCGGGAAAAAGTTGTTTTAAAGTGTACTTTTAATCGAAATGGTCACCCTGTCCTTGTAAAAGGCATGTCAGAAATTTTTTTTTTTTTTTTTTTTTTTTTTTGTGTGTTTAACAAACATATGAGGGTATTTAAATCTTAATTTTATTTTTTGAGAATTTTATAAAAAAAAAAATCTTGACAATTTTCAAAGTTTGGATGGAGTTTGCTGGGAGACCGTTGCCCATAATAACTCTGGTTTTACTTTGCACACATTTACCTTAAGTATTTTTTGGAAACTTCAATATAAAAAAATATTACCACTTTTTCTTAAAAACCGCAATAATGAGAAATTTTTTTTTCAATACTTATATAAAATAAATTTTCTTTTTTGAATATCAATATTAATTTTAATTTATTATCTATAACTATTTGCCATTTTTCGGGTAGCTTCGTAATTCTATGGTTTATCAGCGAAAAACTTGGACAAGAGATTTTCAGCGGCTTTTTGGTTTTTCAGTTTTTTGCAGTGACCGAAACAAATGGTAGTCACACGGTGCAGGGTCCGAACTATACGGTGGGTGCATTAAAATACCCCAGCCAAGTTCAGTCTATTTTTGGCGGGTCACCAAATATGTGAGTGGCCTGGCATTGTCATAATGGAACAAAACATCTTTTCTGTTGGGTCGAGCTGTGACCATATATCGTTTCGCCATGTTGAAGCAGCTCATAATGAATAATTTCCTTCTAATCCCACCAAACACTCAACATTAGCTTGTTTGCCATCAATCCAGACTTTGAAGTAATTTTTGGAGGAGCACCAGCCATTTACCATGTTTTTTTTTTTTTTTTTTCTTTTAGTAATCTCGTATTTTACCCATTTTTCATTGCGCGTATTGACCCGCTTTAAAAATGATTCGATTTCATTGCGATGATGTTAATTCGGTCAATCAAATTTCTTTGCATTAATTCATATGATACCCAAACATCGAGCTTCTTTGAGCCTTTTTTAAATGATTCCAAATTATTTGTGGTTAATTTTTAGTGTATCCGCTATCTCCTGGCAGCTTGCGTGCCGGTGTTGCCCCAAAAGTTGCAAATTTTATCCACTTTTCAGTGACTGGCCGGAACGAAATCGTTCAAACCACTCCTCTGGCGTTCACTCTCAGCATTCTCACTATAAACAAACGAAAAATTAAAGAACTGTCTTCGTAACCTGAAATGTCACATTTCAAACACGTATTTGTTTGAATCAATCGAATTAGTGTTATATATATGGGCATCAACACTATCTAGTGACCGTCCGCGGTTTTTATATGACTAATATTTTTATGACTCTTGCTGTAATATAATCAGAGCTTTAAAAGAGTTAATTAAATTTTAGCTTAGTTCCCTTAAATCGTAATTCTAAATTAATAAATACTAGTTTCTCATTCCATTATATCATTCCAAAAGGTATTATGGAATTCCATAACTTCATTCAAAGGCTTTTGTTTGAATAGAATTAATTCTTTATTGAATTAATTTAAAAAGAATTCATTAAATTTTTGTTAATTCAAATCTTCTTCAAATTGAATGAAAATATTTTTCTTTCATTTAATTAAAAATGAATTATAAAATATTTTCAAAAGCTAATTTTAATAGATTTGAATTAAAGAAAATTTTAAAATTTGAAATTTTAAGGTTGAATTGTACAACTGATTGTAAATTCTTTAAGGAAATAATTCTCTACAGAATTAATTCAATACAAGTGAAGTACAAAGAATTTAATGCCATGTTCACATATTGAGGTTTTTTGAAAAACGAGTTGTTTTCTGAAAAAAACACGAACAAATTGATTTGTTTTTTTTTTTTCATATATTTCAAAGCCAAAAATATTTCGATTCGAGTGTCAAACAGTTTAAAAATTAAAAATTATGAATGAAATTTATGTTTGTTTATACATTTTATTTGTTTAAAAGTTATATTTTTTAATTAGAAAGTGTCTGTGTGTGAAATTTTTATTTTAATCAAAAATTTGTGAAAATATTTTGACAAGTGAAAAACAGGCCAAAAGGAAAAACACAATAAAATAATATGTGAATAATGATATTTAAACTCATTGTGTTTTTAAAAAAGCAAGTGAAAAACTAATGTGTGTGAACATAATATAAGTCTATGAATTAAATTATTAAGAATGCTTTAAAGGAATCAAATTTAATTCAATTTTGTGAAGTGAATTAAGGAATTAAACCTTTGAAACCTTTGAATATAATTTAGAATTTTGTTTTATTATTTTTATTTTTTTAATTTCTTAATGCCATAAACTAAAAGAGACATTCTTCATATGTAAATGTATTTTTGTAGAGATTTATAAGGACTATCTATATAATTTTTTTTTTTCTTTAGTATCAAATCATAAATATATATTTGGAGATTATTTTAAATGACACAACCGAAATAACCTACTTTGGGGGTTCACCCACTACCTCCTGAACTGTTGGAAATCTGTGTTCCCATCCTACAGATATATTTAACGGTTCACAAGATACCGAATTATTAAAAGAAAAAAAGGTTTTGATCCACTATATACTATATACAATTCTCTATCTTTTCGTGCGTTCATCTACACCATTTCCAGTTGTATTTCAAAAATTTCTAATTATACTTCAGAAGTTTCTAAGTACAACTGGAAATGGTGTAGTGAAATACACTTTCCCTATAATTTTTTGAAGACTATACCATTTAAAAATATTACACATATTTTTCATAATCCATAATGTACCACTTAAATGAAAAGATTTTCTTAACAAGTATAAATTTTCCAAAAGAAAAAAAAATGTGTACTATTTTTTAAAATAACTATATTAGGAAAATTCTTGCATCCAAATGCAATAAACCAATATATAGTTGAAATCTGTAAATAATTCTTTTAAATTTATTTCAACTAATAGAAATCAACCAATCACCTCAAAAGGTATTATAAAAGTCGTTGCGACTTTATTTACGACTGTTTTTTGTTTTTCAACCAAAAATAAACACAATAAAAACATAAGTAAAACTAATTTTATTGTCATGTTATAAATGATTTCAGATAAATTCGTTAAAGATATTTTTAGATATAATACAAATATATAAAAAAACATTTGAAATACACGTAAAAGACTTAAGAGCATAAAAATCTATTTTTCTAAACTAAAACCAAAAATATATATATTCAAGTTCATTTTTATATACGTATTTCAACACTTTAATTTTTTCAACATTTGTAAAATTAGCTTCCCCTTCCTTTTTTTCCGAATTCAACAATTTGTCTGTATTTTTGTTTTTTCCATCTAACATATATGACCTTAAAAACTCTTCATATAGAACAAATATAAATGATTTATCTGGCGATAATTGTTAAGCTTTTAAAAACATCTGTTAAAAATAATGGCCAAATATTTATCAATTTCCAAAGGGAAAATCTAGTCACTAAAGAGAGAGAGAGAAAGATAGAAAAAACTAAATTTTAAAATCCCTTTAACGCATTACAGAAATGTGTTTGTCGTCCTTCTCCCCTTTCTGCTATTAGAATAAAGTAATTTTCTAGTAAAAATATTATTTTGTTTTTCGAGTGTACTAAAAGGCTGGAGTTTTTCTAAATATTTATTTATATTTTTGTATATTTTTTCACGAGAGTATTCTGTTTATTTTTATGGGGTTTCTGTATTTTGTAACAAGTCCATTAAAGTTGTTAAAGAATTATTGTGTTAATTTGTGAATAATAAAAATTTACAAAATTTCCACAAATGTTTCTTTTTTTTAACTTTGTGCTTTGATTTAAATAATTAGAGCACTGAAATGAAAATAAAAAAGGAAAATGAGTTCATTTATATTTGAAAATAAAAAGAAATAAATTTTTTTGTTGTTTATAGACTCCCACTTATTTAGGTTGAAATTTCAAAGTTTGTTTATTTGTAAAAGTTTTAATAGCAAAACCCAGAAAATATTTTAGAGGAAATTTACGGAATTTCGGATGACGTCCCTGGCAATATTGGTTATTGTATTCCCAAACCTTTTTTGGACAGAGGCTTCTCAGTTTCACTCTCAGCCGATCCCACTATAAAAACCGAATCGATTGAGGCTTACACTGATGGATCCAAATCTTCTGAAGGAGTTAGGGGAGGTGTCTTCATTCCCGCATATAGGAGAAACATCTCCTTTAAATTGCTAGATCACTGCACTTCTCTTCAAGCGGAGATCTCAACCATTAGGAGAGCGGTAAATTGGCTAATGTACTATAAAGTATTCGGGGTGGATATTCAAATTTGTACCGATAATGAACCCGCGATTAAGTCTCTTACGGGTGTCTGTTTGACACCCAGGCTGGTACATGAATTTCAGACGTCTTTGAATGAGATGGAGAGACATTTAAACCTAGAGTTAATAAGGATAAGGCTGGGAAATATTATTGCGAATGAATTAGCCAGAATTGGTTAAATTCTTCAAAGTGAAGAAGCAGACCAACTAGTTGGCATACCGCTGTGATCTTGCCTATGAATGGTACTGCAATACTTGTCGAGAATAGCTCAACAAAGATGGACAAACGAGTCCGCATGCTCTATCTCGAGACAGATATGGCCCCAGTATGATCAAAACCAGTCGAGTTTCATTCGGAGATTGCCAAGATATCATCTACGAACACTGTAGCCATCATTACAGAGCACTGGATTGCTGGTGCACATGCTAGGAGACTAGGATTCCCTTTTAACGACTATTGTAGAAGTTGCTTTAACGAGGAGGAGGATGAGATAATAGAACATTTTCTTTGCTACTGTCCTGCTCTTGCGAATATAAAGACTGCTGAATTTAGTATTCCATATATGTACGGATTATCTGAACTCTCCGCAATTGATGTCAGAAGGATCAGATCTTTTATTCGTGCGTCTGGTTGGTTCGATTCGAACCTATTCTCGGACATGTGAAACAGACTTATATGATCCATTAGTGTAACACAATGAGACAAATGGGACCCATGTGAGCTATACGGTTTACATTTACAGCAATCCATCTAATTTACGGATTGTGTTCCTCAAAAACGATACTGCATTTATACAGATGAAGCATGCTACGAGATGGAAAATAAGTAATCCATTTTAATGGTGTCTTTAAAATGTTTGTTAGGTTATGCTTCATTTAAATACCAAGTACTTAGACTCTCATATTTCATTATTATTATTTTTTTTTTTAATGTTTGTAATGCACTTTGTGATCCCCAATAAATTATGTACATTTACGGAACTCGTCATAACAATCATCATCATAAAGTACACACAATTTTTTTTTTTACCAACTACAACAGCTGCAATAAATGACATCACCCCTAAGCAAACATCCCTACCCGCCCCAAATAAATGATTCAAATGTCACTAAATCATCATTTAGCTTAAGAGATCTTCTTATTTTTCAAACAGTGCGCGCGCTATTCTGATGTTTAATAATTTTTGGTAAATATTAATAAATCACACATCCCAACCAACATCGACACATTTATTTAGTTTGTATTGAATAATGTGAAAATATAATTTTTATTTTTAAGATGACTAATTAATAGAGATGATAAAGTGAAATATCGTACATAAAAGAAAAAATATGAAGAATATTTACACAGATTGGAAATTATTTGGCCTAACAATCCTATGTTTAATCCCCAAAAAAAGTTCAAAACCTTTTTAATAATTATAATACGAATTATATTCCCGATCATGTATAAAAGTTTTAAAACAATTTCCTGTCTTTCTGGTATCAAATTAAGGTGCCAATGCATAGTAATATCATAGTAATAAATATTTCTCTCCCAATTCGTTTAAAGTTTTATTTATTATTTTGACCAAATATTACAAATTATCTTACGTGACCCTCTTCTATTGACCATCTTTAAAACAACATAAGATGACGTGTTCTCATGGTCTAGACACTTATTTGGTGTTGAGCAATCAACTTACAAACAGTTGGCCATTTACGAAATTTTCACTTTCGTTTTTGTCTTCTTTGTAACCATAAATAAATAAATTTTCTAAATATGATTAACGCAAATATCAAAGATTTCTTTTAGATTACAAAATACTTTTTTTGCGTTCAAGTTACTTAATTAAATATTCTAATAAAGTTCTTTAGTACACGATTTTATTTCTCTTATATATTTTTTCACAGTTTGCAGTTAATTGGAATTCTGCCAATATGTTTTCAAATGTTCACGTGTGGACATTTGTTTGACAAGAATTAATTTTAAACTAAAATATCACAAATACGGACACAGTACCCAAAATAAATGAATCTATGTAATATAAAAAAAGAAGCAACTGTCCAAATCAACCTAGACGTAACAAGATATACATAAGGAAAAGAATTTATTATTTTAGTAGTAGAAGAAACATCTTAAAGCTTTAGGGCTCCTTAAAAGGAGATATATGTAAGTGTTTTGCCAGAAAATGGAATGCTCTCTTTATATAGGATAATCTTATTTAGAGTTGAGTTAGCTGCGGAATATTTAAAATTTAACATAGATAATTTATCTCGCTGGTAGATTATTGTTGTTGTGCTAGAATATGAAGACGGAACCAATTTGCCTGCTCAAAATTCCAGTTCTTTATGACGTCTTTATCATGAGAGCTAAGACAGTCTGCTAAAAGTCATCTCAGGCGACCATTGCTTCGATGTTCCGGAATGACCTATTCTGTTGCTGTTAAACCAACGCCTTATCCTTTCTCCTTTCTCATATCCCACACTTGCAGATTTTAATTATTTTATTTAGTTTATGTACGCTGACACAGCTGGATGGTCCATTCCCTTATATAAAACCAATGGAACCAAATAAGAAAATAAATAGTGAGATGCGGCCTCCCTCTTTACTGCAGTCAAAAGTCTTAATATTGCAAAGCATTGTTTATAATATTCTGAGAACGAATTTTACCTATAGTTAAGTAAACCTTGACACTGCTCTTGACAATTGTTGTTTTTCCAAAACCTGATCAATGCTTCTTTTGATGTTCACATTACTTCTTTTTCATATACTCCACTTTTGGAGTGAAGAAGATTGGTATCAGTTTCAAAACTTTAACGGTTTTGGTGAGACAACTAATTCAATTTTAATCATCTTTATATAGTTCAAATATGCTGTCATATATGATCCATTTCCTTACATCCAATCAAATATGTGAATAAGAATTATTTAAGAAAACATGCATTTATATCGTCCTCCTCTCCTTTCCGCAGTCAGAAAATGTTGAACCTGGAATTAAAGCCGCAATATTTCGGTATTCATACATGAATCCGGCAAAGACATTTATTCAGCAATCTTGAGAGTGAAAAAGATAGTCAGAAATACATTATGAAAGCGAAATATTGCAAAAATTGTTCATTCTCCTTTGAGAAGGATATTCGCCTGTAGTTAAGAAACGTTAACACAATCTTTCATGAATACTGTAAAGATTCCCAGACATCACACTTGATACGAATATTCAGAGACACATTCTGAAAGCGAATTATCAATGCATTTTTCATTATTGACAAAATATTCGAGAATGCAGCGAATGAAACCTTCATGAACCTGAAGATATTTCTAAATACCAAATTAAACTATACTCAGACAATGTGGAATCTCTTTCTTTGTTATATATCTAACACTCAAGGGATTTTCCTACATATATGTATATCCAGTGTTGTATGTTGATATTAGGAAATAAATTTATTAGGAGGATGATAAAGAAGAAAGTGTTTATGTATATTTAATTTGAATTGATTATTTTTCTGTAAAGACCCGGAAATAGTTCGCCACCACTTTTAAACATGATCTATTAATTCTAAACTAGATTTAGCTGTGCCAGCTCAAGAATGAGATATATATTTGCAGCCGTTCATAGGTCAGATGGTGGAGAAAAATATGTCTGAAAACGTCGAATGAAGCCCAAGCACTTGAATACTTTCTTCAAAACATAAAAAATGCCTTTTTGCCGAAATCCGCAAAATTCAAATCGCAAGTACGGTTTAGTCATCCAATTTTATTTCCTGTAGTGCATAGTTTTATTATAACTTTTTTAAAATTTGTTTAACCAAATTTTTAATTTTTTTAAAATAGTCTTAAAAAATGAACATTTTTTAAACAAGCATGGAAAGTGGTTTAAATTATCCTGTATAAACAAAAATGTATTTTTCAGTAATTATGGTTCCAATATTCTAATAAGAAAGGAAATATTAACCCTGGGTACATTCAATCAAATACCCAAAGCACTTGGTTAAATATTTTCGATTAGCCAAACCGTATCTAAATACTCAAGATCTATAACATATTCCGAAAAGAGAAAAAAATTTCGGAATTAACAAGAAAAACTTAGGCGATAGTTAAAGTAGAATTAGTTTCGAATAAAATTGATTTGTATTTATATAAGGTATCGTCGCGTTGTATATTTTCTGTAGAAAATAGAATTTGTTACGTTCAAGAAACAAAAATTTCACTTGCGGTCATAAGAGGTAAGAGGATAAATGGATGCGTTTTATAGTTTTGAATAATTTTCATAAATTTACAGAGAACTTTACGATATATGTATCTATGTTACCTTACACATAGACTTTAGTCATTAACTAAATTATACTAATAAGCGATGACAGATAAATAAACATAAATTATTTTCTGATTTCCTTAATATAGTTTACCTACCAAAACTTTTTGAATCCTTCGATTAAGTAATCCTTAAACGTTCCTGCTTCTAAAAAAAATTATCCTTTTCATAAATGTTATGGCACTTTTGTCAGTTTTATTATGGTACACACTGTTTATTTTGCAATTAGAAAATTTTTTTTACTTAGACGTTCTTATAAATTTTTTTCAACTTTTTTTTTCTTTTATCAAGTAAAATTTGTTTCTTTATCTCATAAAGTGTATAAATTTATTTAATGAAAATTATGTGCATTAAAATAATAAATAAATAATTCGTGTTGTTTCAAAAACGGGAAATGACGTCACTTTTAAATTAATACTACAAAATCGTTTCTAACTGTTTATTTAAAAAGGAGAAATATTTCTTTTTTTAAGAAAATATTTATTTAACTATGTTTTCATGAATTTATTTATAAATGTATTTAATTTTTATTGTAAATGTGCTGAAAACTTATATTTTTTTTAATTTACTTTGATTTACCGTTAAACGCGTGTTTATTTTTAACTATTTATAATTTCTCTTATATATTTCTTTATTAGTTTTTCTCTTAATAAAAAAATTCTTAGTTTATTTTGGGAGTAGTTACCGTTATTTAGACAAAAATATGTGTTTGTTCGTTGTATATTTTGATTTGTATTTATTTACTTTAGTGGTTCGTTTTATTTCGTTATAAAAATTCTTTTTTTTTTTTTTTCTTAGTTACTACTTTAATTCAAGTAATTTTGAGAATAAATTTATTTATTATATTTTTGCAAAATTTAATTTAATACAATTTTACTTAATTTTTTTGTTTTCTATTCAATGAAAAGCGAGATCTTTCGTTTCGGTCGGACACCGATTGACTAATTTGACCAGCAAAGCTTTAGCTGCCTTTCGGTACAAAAAAAAATAATTTGTTCGTATAATTTCTTTTATAAACAAAACTAAAGAAAAAGAATAATATAAACAACAACAAAAAGTAAATAAAATCATCATAATATTTAGTAGGCAACAACAAGACAACTAACGCACTAGACGAGTGAGTGAATGTTTTAGTGTTCTGTTGTTGCCGATTATGTGAGTTAAATAATGAGAAATAACAAAATAACCGCTAAATTTAAGAGAGCTTTTTTATAATTTTGTCAAACTTAACAACAACAATAAAATAAATAACTTTTCAGCTAGTGTTGATGGGGGATTGTTGGCGACAAAGCTTTTTTGCATAAAGGAAAAACCTCTAAATTACAACGGAATAGGGCTGTTTTTCGTTTATAGAGTAGCCAGATTAAAATATTTTTAGACGCAAAAATGTACGAAAATTTATAAATAACGTGGAATTTTTTTAAATATATTTATTCTTATTATATTTTTTAAAAGTTTGAAGCAGAAATAAGTTTTCAAAATATTAGCAATTTCAAGTTTTCTGAAATAGATTTTATGAAATCCCCTAGTAATTTATATATATGATACATATATACATCAAAATACTTTCTTTTTAAAAATTGCAACTTTTTAAATTCTTCTTTTAATTTTTAAAAATTGTTGCTTTTTAAAAGTTTGGTTAAAAAGCCATCCAAAATAAAAGTAAAAATTAAAAAATCCCCCAAAACAACCGCTATAACTTTAAAAAAGTACGAAAAATTAAAAAATTTTTCGACTGTTTTACAAAAAAGAAGTCTCTACCTCATACAGGGGTTTCAGAAAATAGAAAAATGGTTTCAAAAACCGTTTTCTTAATATCTTCGTTATTTTTTGAACCTTTTTTTTTAAGTTTAATAGAAAATTTTTGATCTTATATATATATATATATATATATATATATATATATATATATATATATATATATATAAAGACAAGAAATATTCAAACCGCTTTTCTATTTTCTGAAACCCCTATATGAGCTAGAGACTTCGATTAGAAAAACGGTTTGAAAAACCGGTTTTTAAAATATCTTTGCTATTTTTGAACCGGTTTTTCCAAGTTTAATAGAAAATTTCTTATCTTTTAACATATTCAATTTATTTAATTTAATTTTCATTTATTTAATTTAATATTGTATTGTATTTATAAAATATTTCTTCTGCACCGAAGTGAAAATTACTTTTAATTTTTTTTAAGACTTACTGTAATAGTTCTTTAGATGGGAATATTTATATTTTCTGAACCTATCTGTCCTATTTTCATTTCATCAATGCGATATGATAGGATAAAGGTTCCCATGAAATTTAAGGGCTCTGACTGCCATGACATATTCTTTGATATGCCATAATGAATATTTGCTTATTGGATTATTGGATCAAGATCTAACATAACCTATAACATTTTACAATGCAAGCACTATCTGTGCGTCATATTTCATGTAAATAGATTCTTTAATAACGTGTAAAATTGAAAAAATAGATTTTTTTAAGTGCGTAAAATGTTTGACTTCCAATCGAGATCTAACAAAGCCTGTAAACACCTCTGTCACTGGTGCTATCTGTATGGTAAATTTGTTGAAAATCGGTGCAGCCGTTTAGACGTGGTTAAACAAACAAATAAACCACCTCATTATTATAATATATATAAGGATATAAGGATTTATAAAATTTTGATTCCACTTCCTATTTTTCCTATTTTTGAAAATTTTTCAATTGAAAATTTTGTTTTTTTTTTTTAATTTTCAAAATTGTTTTAATTTACATTTTTATCTATTTAATTTATATTAAATTTTCATTTCTTTATTATGGTACATTTTTAAGAATTAGTACTTTTTTTGATAATGACTGAAGACGGTTTTAAATCGCAACCGAGTTTTGCCACTTCTTAAAAACAAATCTATAATTATTAATTTTATTTATATTATTGAGTCGATTTTACTGATTTTCAATGACAAATTTCTCGGAAGCATTTCCGATATTTTAATATGTAACATAATCGGGAGATTCAAGCGTAGAATACTCTGCCTACAAAGATATTTTCATGTATTTATATTCTCAGGTAAAAAGTGGAAAAACGGAAGGATGACCACTACTAGCATTACGGTTTCTGGCAAATCTGAAAAGAATATATAAAATTATATGGCATCACTTTCAGTTGTTACAAGAAAACCACATGTAACGATAGAAATATTTTCTTTTCAATTTTCTTACAAAATTCTATAACGAACAAAACGAAATCATTCTGTTTGTTTTTAATACTTGTTTGGAATATTAAAAAAATAAATATTTATTTGCTGTTTTTCTTCATTCATCTTTTGCTTTTGTTGTGAGAATTATGTTATTGTTATTTTTTTATTTATTTATTTATTATTTTTTTGTAAACTTGCATAAACAAATAAACTTTAAAGAACTTAAAACAGAACAAATTAAGCAATATACCCTATTTTAAAAAAGTTTTTTGTAAATCATAAATTATTAATGTAATTAATTCATTTTTGCCTTTTATATCTCAAAACATTTTTTTCTAATTTTTACGAAATTCTTTTGTGTCCAAATGACATTTTGCGGTCGTTTAGCCCAAAAATAGTTTGTTTTTCTTTTTTTGTCCGTCGGTCGGTCGTCGGCATTCATGATGATAATTAATTTAAAAATGCCAACAACAAAAATAAACTAGAGCAACAATAATCGCATACAAAATTTCTTTTACTACTTACATGCGTAATAAAAAAATGATGGTTGATTTAATTTGTAGTTAAACACTTAAAATGCAGCTCTGTTTTAAAACCGTTAACTTTATTTTAAACTTGTTATATTCGTACACTTATAACTGTCTTTGCAGTTTACATTTGAATTTAATAAATTTGAAATGTTATTTTATACGTTATATTTTTATATTGATTTTTTTCTTCAAATTGTGGTCTCATTTCCTTCTAAATTGCTTTTTAAGTGATTTTTGAACAATGAAAAATCTCCTAAAGTAATTTTTGCTTGTTATATATTTTTATCTTTGTTTAATCGCATCTAGCTTTTCCAATTCCATTTACGTAGAATTAGATTTAGAAACAATTTCATGAATTTTCGTTGTTGGTTTTTACGTCTATTTTAAAATTAAATGAGAAATTTTGTTATTATTTTTGTTTTCACTTATAAGAAGTTGTTGCACTTTTAGTTTTTATTTAAAAGTATTTTTTTCTAAGATTTAAATAAAGTAGTATTTTTTATTATTCGGCATTTTAAATATGTTTTCGAAGTATTTTATTTTTGTTAAATTTGTTGCGTATATGTTTACGATACGCATTTGAAGAGGATACTAAAAACATCTGCCGCACTGAAGAAGTTTACTTGCTGGATGCGCTGCAAGCCGGCAGACCGTAAGAAATCATATTGCTTGTGCTTGTTGTGCTCGACTCGTGCCAGTCGGGCTGGCGGTTGATCGGTCGGGCATGCATGCTATGCACAGTTTGACATCGTTACTCTATAAATAAAGTTTCACATACGACACTGTTGCACTGTCGGTCATTTTCATTTATTTCAATTGAAGATTGGGTAGGGAGGGCCTGGCTAGCCGTGTATTCAATTTTTTATTATTATTTGTAAAATACTTTAAGTATTTTTTTAAGTTAATTAATTAAGGTGTTTTCATATTTTAGGTACCCTCGATGTAAAAAATTTTTAAAATTAAAATAAGCCATGTATTATGAAAATTGATTCACATATTGTGTACGCATACGTAATATTTATACAATTTACTGTGCGTAATATTAAGTATACATAACCCCAGGTCTACAACTGATATTAACGCACTTTTTTGGCACAATTCTTAGAATGTAAAACAAACATTAAAAGAAAACAATTTCACAAAAAAAAAACATTATTTATTTTAATAATTTCCAAAATACATATGCAAACACACACAAACAAACTTTCGTATATGTGTATTTTTTTGACAGTTCATCTTATAAGGTAGTTCTGTAGAGAAATCTCATCACAACAGTATCATAATATTTCCTGTAATACTAATATTTGGATCTACATGTGATATAATTCTCTCAGAGAGCGAATCTGACACTCTCTGAGAGACAAGTCTTACATATTATTTTACGTCTAGATTGGCTCTAACATTCTTGATATAAATGGGTATCTTTATTTAATTGTGATTTAAATCAAGATTTGTGTATCAATTTTGGTGATACATGGCTTGATTTATTTGCAAAATAACTAGCTTTATGAAAAAATATTAAAACCTGTCATTTTTATTTTTTAATAAATTTTAAGTAACAGAATATTGCATGAAGAATTTATTTATTCATTTTTTCGTCTAGTGTAACTAGTGTCTTTCACGTTAACAGCCCGTCTAGACGTAACATAATATGTAATATGTGTCTGAGAGTGTCAAATTCGCTCTCTGAGAGATTTATTTCACGTGTAGATTCAAATATTAGTATTATAACATGTACTATGAGACTGTTGTGATGAGATTTCCCTACACAACCATCTTATAAGATGAACTGTCAAAAAAATATAAAATACGAAAATTTGTTTGTGTGAGTCCATGTGTATTTTGGAAATTACTGAAAACATTTTTTTTTTGTAAAATTGTTTCCTTGTAGTGTTTACTTTACATGTTAAAAACATTTTTATAAAAATTGTGCTAAAAAGTGCGAATTGCTTAAATAAAAGGGACATATTTACTCTGCGACTGATTAAAAATAATGATTTCTTATAGGATTTATTAAAATACGTGTACCCCTTATTTAAGATTTAACATAATATAAACAAAATGGTTACTCTCCTCTGGAGGCGTTATCTCACATATTATATCAGCGTTAATGTCAGTTGTAGACCTGGGGTAAGGAACTACTAACTGATAATCCAAAAATTTCTGAATATCAAAATAATGTTTAAAAAAAATGTATTTTTTCTACAGTTTGAATAGTTTTAGTAATTTTAATATAATCATGAAAAAATTTATTAGTTCTGCAACTACTTAGTTTCAGGATGCAAGCAAATATCTTGTATTCATCTTAGTTTGGCGTAGTGGTAACCAATTTTGTTCGAAATTGTCAAAGGGCTCATTTGGAGACAGATTTTAATTGGTATTTTGGTAAAATAAATAAATATTTTATTAATAAAATTAGAGATTATATTTTATTAATAAAATTAGAGATTATTTTCAGTATTTTAGCTTTTTAAATACTTGATAAATTTTCAAAAAAAGAAATAAAAATAATAATAATAATAATAATAATAATAATATTATTATTATTATTATTATTATTATTATTATTATTATTATTATTATTAAGTTTCAAATTTTAAGCCTTGTTCACACGGGTCGGTCTGAATGCCCTATAATAGATAATTTCCAAATGAAAATCGATTCAAACTTAAGAAAATTTTTGAAATATTTCCTTTAATAAATATCATATTTCTGAAATTGTATTCGAAGCTGCAAAATATGTTTTATGAAATAAACGAGAAAATTAAAAAAAAATCCTATAAAATTATAATTTAGCTTTTTATTTTTTTTTTTTTTATGATTATAAAGTATAAAGTTAAGTTTTTTTATATTCAGTTTATGTTGTATTTTTTCCATCCTTTTTAGACAATATTTAAATGTTTTTCATATTTAAAAAAGCTTTTATTTTTTTCGTAAAAAAATTTAAAACTTATACTATGTTCACATGTAGAGGTTTTTTGAAAAACGAGTCGTTTTCTCAAAAAACATAAAAAAATTGATTTCTATTTTCATATATTTCAAAGCCAAAAAAAAAAAACATCTCGATTCGAGTTGTTTAATTATTTAACACACAAAAAACATACTAAATTTCCATACAGGAAAGAAATTTTTATTATTTTTAGTACATAGAAATTTGTTAAAAAAAGAATTCGTAAAAATTGTCAAACAGTTTAAAAACAAAAAATTATATGTTTAAAATTGTATTTTTTTTTTTTTTTTTAATTAAAAAGTGCTTCTGTGTGAAATTTTTATGTAAATAAAAAATTTGTGAAAATATTTTGGCAAACGAAAAACAAAAAAAGGAAAAACACTATAAAATGATATGTGAACAGTGATGCTTAAACTCATTGTGTTTTCCATAAACAAATCAAAAACAACTGTGCCGCAACAAAATGTACAAAAACAGCTATTTTGGTCCATGAAAAATGATAAACAATAATATGCTTAAAATAATGAATGTAAAATTTGCTTTTCAGCTAATGTAAAAAATATATAAATCTATCATTTATGCATTAAAAATTTCAGTTTTTAAAACAATTTAAAACATTTTTCATGTTTAATTCAAGTACATTTTAAAATTTTTTAAAAACCTTTTGAAAATAATTTAGAAACATTTGTTTGTTAAAGAAACATTCAGTTCAGTTTTATGCAATGTTTTCGTTTTATCAAAAAACACATACAAATTGATTTCTTTTTTTTTCACATATTTCAATTATTTAACAAAAGACATACTAAATTTCCATACATGGAAGTAATTTTTGGTATTTTTAGTACATAGAAATTTGATGAAAAAATTAAAATTATTATAAATATGTTCAGAAATATTAGTTTTTTTTTTTTTTTTTTTTTTTTTTTTTTTGAAAAACACAATTAGTTTAAACATCACTGTTAACATATAATTTTATTGTATTTTTCGTTTGCCAAAATTTTTCATAAATTTTTGTAAAAAAAAATTTTACACACAAACACTTTTTACTTCAAAAAATAAAATTTTTAAACACATAAAATTAATGAACAAACATAAATTTCATTCATAATTTTTAATTTTTTGTTTTTAACTGTTTGACAATTTTTACAAATTCTTTTTAAAACAAATTTCTATTTACTAAAAATATTTTAAAAAAATTTCCCTGTATGGAAATTTAGTATGTTTTCTGGGTGTTATAATTAAACAACTCGAATCGAGATGTTTTTTGGCTTTAAAATATATGAAAAAACAAATAAATTTGTTTTTTTTCTATATGTGAACATAGCACAAAAATGATTAATGAAATTTATATTTGTTCATAAATTTAATTTGTTAATTTTTCTTTGTTTTATTTTTTTTGAATTGCAAAATGTTTGTGTATGAAATTTTTATTCAAAGCCCTGTTCAGACCGACGCGAAATTACGAAATTTCATGCCGAAATTACCAATGAAATCTAGAGTGTTCATACTGGCTAGATGACATATGATGTAATTTCGTGAATAGCTGATACTTATTGTTTACATTTTAAATTTTAAATAAAGTATTTTGAAATGGAAACAAATAAGAAACAATTACTTACTAAATTAGAAATTATTAATTTGCAACAATTAAAAATGTAAAAAGGATAGGTTTCATTTTGCAAAAATACCTTAAAAAATTAATTTTAAGATTGTGTTTAAATTTAAGATCAGCTTTGAATTGTTTTTTTTTCTTCTCACGGTTGAAACAAGCAGTACATAGTTGAAAAAAAAGTATTTTTTCCAACCATGTACAGAGTTGCACGGAATTGAGCTTCGTAATTGCAATGTAATTTCGTCGAAATTACACAAAATTATGTAATTTCGCAAGTGTCAAAATGTATGGGAAATTACGTAATTTCAACTTGATTTCGGCCGAAATCACGAAAGTACGTAATTTCGCGTCGGTCTAAATGCCCTATAAATCAAAAATTTTTGAAAATATTTTGGCAAACGAAATACAAAATAAAATGATATGTGAACAATGATGTTTTCAAAAAACAAGTCAAAAACTATTGTATGTGAACTTGATATAAAACTAACTTAATTAAAAAAAAAGAACAAAAGTTAAGCGACGTAATTCCTTAATTTTTAAGTTTTTGTATTTTTTTTTTTTTTTATTTATTTGTTGCCCTTAAATAAAATTGCATTACTGTTACAAATACAGCTCTGTGTACAATTGACAATTACTCATCAACTCTTCTTCATACTGTTGTCGTGAGAGAACAAAAAGTGAAGTCACACATTTTTCTTCAACAAATACGCCGCGTGAAAAGGACCGCTGTTGCAAATTTAATTAATTATAAATAAATTAAATCAAGCACAAACCAAATAATTATTAAAAATGGTAAGAAACATAGTAAAAAATTGATAAAACAATGAATACAGTGTTGAAAGCATTGTTAAAGGTGGAAAAACATCTAACGAGACCAACACCCATCCGCTGGGATGTGTGCATAATAAATTGAACAAAAAAACCTTACTATATTTTGCAATTATAATATAAATGAGAAAGTAAAAATATCTTTATTTTAATATTTGGATAGAGATATTTGAAGAAAGTATTTAAAAAATCTTGTAAAGTAATTTGTCTGTTTTCTTTCGACCTAACCTCAAACAGAAGTTTCTCGTTTTTTTTTTTTGTGTAAATATGACGTCTGTTTTTTTTTTACCCGGCCTCATGTTATGTTTACTGCTGCTATCTGCACCCGTGACTCACGTTTTATTAGAATATAAAAATAATTTTGTTTTAATAAAATTTTCTTTATTTTTTTCGGTGCCAGCAACCCCAAATTGTGTTACTTAAAGAGGGTACTGATACGTCCCAGGGAAAACCCCAATTGATTTCCAACATCAATGCCTGTCAATCAATTGTGGATGCTGTACGTACCACATTGGGTCCTCGTGGTATGGACAAATTGATTGTTGACTCTCAAGGTAAAGCAACAATCTCCAATGATGGTGCCACAATTATGAAACTTTTGGAAATTGTACATCCCGCCGCCAAAACTTTGGTTGATATTGCCAAATCTCAAGATGCGGAGGTAATTATTAAATTTTAATCATATTTTCATATAAAATCTTATTTTTTTTCTCCTTTAGGTTGGTGATGGTACCACCTCGGTAGTATTATTGGCTGGTGAGATCCTCAAACAAGTGAAACCTTTTGTTGAAGAAGGTGTTCATCCCCGCATCATAATTAAGGCCATTCGTAAATCTTTGAAATTGTGCATGGATAAAATCAATGAAATGGCCGTACGCATTGAAAAACAATCCAAGGAAGAACAAAAAACGTTGTTGGTCAAATGTGCTGCCACAGCCATGTCCTCCAAATTGATTCATCAACAAAAAGACTTTTTCTCCAAAATGGTGGTAGACGCTGTCCTTTCTTTGGATGAATTGTTGCCTTTGAATATGATTGGAATTAAGAAAATCACTGGAGGTTCTCTGGAAGAATCTCAATTAGTGTCGGGTGTTGCCTTCAAGAAAACCTTCTCCTATGCCGGTTTCGAAATGGCTCCCAAGAGTTACAAGGATTGTAAGATTGCTTTGCTCAACATTGAATTGGAATTGAAGGCTGAACGTGACAATGCTGAGGTACGTGTTGACAATGTCAAGGAATACCAAAAGGTTGTAGATGCCGAATGGCAAATCCTTTACAACAAATTGGCTAAAATCCATGAATCTGGTGCCAATGTTGTTCTCTCCAAATTGCCTATTGGTGATGTAGCCACCCAGTATTTTGCTGACCGTGACATGTTCTGTGCAGGTCGCGTTCCTGATGAAGATCTAAAGCGTACTATGAAAGCTTGTGGTGGCGCTGTTATGACCACTGCTAATGATATCAATCCAAATGTTTTGGGCAAATGTGATTATTTCGAAGAGCGTCAAATCGGTGGTGAACGTTTCAATGTTTTCCAGGGTATGCTATAGAGAAAAGTAAATTTTAAAATAAAATTGTCAATTTAAACATGATAAATAAATTTTTTAGGCTGCCCCAATGCCAGAACTTGTACCTTGATCTTGCGCGGAGGTGCTGAACAATTCTTGGAAGAAACTGAGCGTTCATTACACGACGCTATTATGATTGTTCGTCGTACAATTAAACATGATTCCGTTGTTGCTGGTAAGTTGTTTTTATAGTTATTTTTTAATTAAAAATTTAGTTTTATTAGGAGTTCAATAACATTAAAAGCTTTTCGTTAAATCAAGAAAAGTAAGGATTATAATTTTTGGTAAAAATATAACGAAGATTATGAAATTTCTACTAATTTCATATTTATTTTATTTTTTTTAATTTAGCAAATTTTTTTCAATCAAGGATGATAAATACGATTTACAGTATCGTACTAAATTAAATAGAATATTATGCTTTTTGGGCAAAAATTACATTAAATTAAACTTCAACTTGAATTATTTTCCTAATCTAAATATCTTTGGCAAATACCCCTTGAAAGGATAATTCTTCAAAGTATTAGATGTCGTTCAAATTGGACTTTAAAATTGTTAGATATGCGTTCCACTAGGTAGGAGAATTTCAAATAGATCATGGTGTAAAATAAAGGCCTCACGATTGAAGTATCTTGAATTCACAATTACTGACTATTAATGGTGAATTCAAGAATACTACAATTTGAATGTTCACTTATTTAAAACTTTTTGCGATGCATAAAGTTTCATCAAACGCTTTGAAGTAAAAAAAAGGGAAAACTCACTTAAAAATGAAAATCTGAACAGACATTATATATATTGTACTAACACATATCCAATAGTTTCATCAAAAGTAGATGCATTCGAAAAAAAAAAAAAAATATTGCAATTTCAAAAAATTAAAATTTCTGAAAAAATTCAAAAAATTTATTAAAAAATTACCAAAAAAAAAAAAAAAAAAATCGAATTTTACAAAAAAAAAAAAAAAAAAAAAAAATCAAAATTTTATTAAAAACTAGCTGACCCGAGCCGCGTTGCTGGCCCTAAGCAAACATTAGTGTTGTATTACTGAACGATTTAAATTGATATTTTAACGAAATTTACGACCTTTAAATAAAAATCTAAGGAATACCTATTATAAAGTGTTTTTTACAGAAGAATTTAAATATGATGTAGAAGCTGGCCCTAAGCAAACATTAGTGTTGTATTACTGAACGATTTAAATTGATATTTTAACGAAATTTACGACCTTTAAATAAAAATCTAAGGAATACCTATTATAAAGTGTTTTTTACAGAAGAATTTAAATATGATGTAGAAGCTGACCCGAGCCGCGTTGCTGGCCCTAAGCAAACATTAGTGTTGTATTACTGAACGATTTAAATTGATATTTTAACGAAATTTACGACCTTTAAATAAAAATCTAAGGAATACCTATTATAAAGTGTTTTTTACAGAAGAATTTAAATATGATGTAGATGTGGGCTCAATCAAAAAATATACGCATGTATTTAAGGCAAATTTGAATTTATATTGATTTATTACTTCATCTTAAGGTTAGCGGATAGACAATGTCTTTTTTTTTTGAACGGAATGATGAGAGCTGTAGTCGAAATTGCAGTTGTAATGGAACGCTGCTTGATTCAAATCAGAACTTGAAGCAATTCTTCTTATGCGTTGATTAAAAATTTTAAAGTTGTTGAATTGCTACATTTGCTCGACGATTTCTCATTGCTAACCGAGCCGTTTCATTTCTCGCCTGCCTTTCTTCCTGCGTTTGTGATGTACGAAGTCGGGCCAAACTAATACGGGGTTGTTCTCGTGCGATTTCTCGTTCATATATATTCAATTGATTGACGATATTACGATAAGTACTTGCATTACGTGTTCGACGCGAAATATTAGATCTCCGGGGTCGCGGCATTGTGAATAACACTTAATAACGAATGCCAAAAATACAACAAATGGTTTTAAATATCACAACCTCACTAAATGATGAGCTTTACTTGCAACTTACCGTTTGGAAATATAATTCTACACCACCACCAGAAAACAAATTGCACAAAAAAGTAAGCGTTTCGATAGAAACAGAAACAGTAATTGTTATAATTTGTATTAAAAAAAATATTTTTAATGATTATTAAGGCAAAGAAATTATGACAAAAAAGAGTTTTTTTTTTATCGCGGATTTTTCGCGAATTTTTTTTCGTATTATCCTTTTCTGGCCGGTGACCGGTCCGAATTGGTGAGAATCATCAAAATCGGTCTAGTCGTTCTTGAGTTATAACAATAGTAACTAACATCACTTTCTTTTATATATATAGATTCCAAAATTTTACATACAATTTTTAATTTTACCAAAAATGCTTCATTTTATTAACAACAAACTCAAACATTTTTTGCCGGAAAAATGTATGTGTAATATTTATTGCTTTAAAATTTTTGTTCCACCAAATTATGAAAATTTCACTAAAATATCGAAAATGGAAAATTTTACAAAAAAAAAAAAAATCAGTTTCACTAAAAAATGCGAAATTTCACAAAAGGCCGAAAATTCACCAAAAATAAAAAATATTTCATTAAAAAAAAAACATTGTATGAAGAATTTGAAATTTCATTAAAAAAAATTCTAAATTTCACCAAAAATCTAATTTATTTACTAATAAATCAAATTTTAATTACTACTCTTAAATGCTTCTTAAAAAATAGTTTGAAGAACTTACATTTCAACTCAATTTATATATATTTTACTTAAGAATTGTATTAAATCAAGTGCTAGAAGACCGAGTTTCTTTGAAAAAATGCAATTGTACTAAATTATCGAAATTATAAAATTAGTTTTAATCAGTCTGAAAATATTATCTAAATTTTTGAACTTTCTTTAGATTTTTTGATTAAAAGGTTGTTTTTCTACATTGTATGATTAAATTTATTTCGTTTGAAAGACTACTATCAGACTATTAGAGAAAAAAATTATTTCTCATTGTTTAAAAAAAATTCTATATTAATCTTTCCTAATCTCTTTAAAATTTAAATAAATATCTCAAAATCGTGAATCAATTTTTTATTGACAGGAATTTAATTTCTTTCCTTTCATAGATTATATTTATAGAATTCACACATTTCACTGCTTTAAAAATCAGAACCTTCAAGCCTTTACTGGCACATTATTTATTCTTTTCTATTTTTAAGGTTTCAGAATAAAAAAAAAATTGATAAAAAAAAAATTAAAAATATTTAAATAAACCAATAAATGAAGTAAAATCAATATGATTTCGTTCTGCTAGGAACTCTCGCTAAAAATAACAGTTCCAGATCACAGCCAGATAGTAGTTAGATGAGACTCTAAATTTTATTTGTGTTTTTAAAATATCTAGTAAAATCACTGAATCTTGTGTCTTCTGTCTTCTAATAAATTTGTTTCTGACTGAACTCATGACTGGGCATTCGCCTGCAAAATAAAGTACTGTTTCCTTGTTTTCTGGGGTCTTTGTAGCTACCACTGTGTCTATCCTTCCGAGTACAAGGTTTTTTAATTTTTTACAATCTCAAATTTATGAAAATGTTTAAATGGATTCATGACACACTAAGAAAATAAAATTTATAAAAGTATTTTTTTTTTAATGTTTCTCCAATTAAAAACCCATTTTGCAAAAAAAAAAACAAAATTATTACAGTCCATTTTTTAATGTAGTTTATTTTGTAGTCGTATTTGTTAGTTAACTTTAATAAAAAAAGTATTTCTCATTAAAACAGCAAGTCCTTAACGAGTGAATGCATTTATTTATTAGTTTCCATTTATGGAGTTGATGGTGCCACTACTAAGTTTCCCAATCGTTTTTTAAAATAAATTCACAAAATACAAACAACAACATACATACTAATTTTTTTCAACAGCATAAACAACAATTTTGTTGTTTGTTTTCTTAACTGGTAAAAGCAGTTTAAAACAACTATTTTTTTTCTAATTCAATGATTTACGTTTGTTATTAAGTACAACTCTTATTTTATAGTGCAACGTAATTGAGAGTTTGCGGAGCATTTGTGTACACTCTGTAAAAGTATTTATGTATGTATTAGACATTTTTATGTAGATTTTCACAAAATTGCAACAAAAAGACACAAAAAACAAGACAAAAAATATTTCCGCTTAACGATTACAATCTTTTACACAATTTCTATTTAAAGTTAAGTGGGTGGCTTGGTATTTTTTTTTTTTTTTTTTTTTTTTTTTTTTATTTGTTAGATGTGATTAGTGTTTTGTTGCAAAAATACAAAATAAAAAATCCATACAAAGCGAAACTTGTAAAGAAAAAGTTAATGCAGCAAGAAATGAAGAAAAACAAAATTTTATTTTAATTGTTTATTTGTTAGATTATTATTATTATTTTTTTTTTTGAGCTTTATAAATTTTTAATTGTAGTTTTTATTTTTATTTATTGTATTTTGTTTATTATATTGGACATTTTATGTAGGTAATTTTGAAATTTTTGCACTAATTTGTTTATTGTTGCTGTTGTTGTATATTGTAAATAAAATTTTGAAAAGAATGTGCTAAAATAGAAAACAATACGATTGTACATATTTCACAGTTACGCACCTGTGGTTTAATTTATTTTGAATTCGAGGTTTCTTTTATTTAAATAAAAAAAAAAATTGTTCAATGATTTTTTTACGCTTAATGAATGTGTTACAATCATAAGAGTTTTATGAACTGTTTGAAAAAAAAAACATTTCCCAGGAAAAATTTTAGAACTTGTTCTAAAAGCATTAGTTCCAGAACTGGTGTAATCAGAACCACTCCAGATTCTTTAATAACATCCTTAGAACTAATGGTGTCGCAACCAATCCTGGAACTCATGGAGTAGAATGAAGATTGTTATGATTTTAAATTGGTTTTTAATATTTATTTTGAGAACTAGTGCTTAAGAATTAGTGCTGTATGACTTCTCCATCACTTATTATTAAAAGGTGTTCCTACATGCACCGTTTGGTATCATTTATTTGACATTTAATCTTTTTATTTCTCTATATAAATGCTGAAAATGTGCACTTTCCAATTGGTAAAAATTATAAGGTCAATCTTTTTTTTTTCCACTAAAATCACAATTTTGGCAATTAATCCTTAACCTGTTTCATTTATTTACTTATAGAAGTGATTAGGAAGTGAATTATTTTTATTCCAGAAGAATTCCTAGGAATTCATCTCCCACCCAGCTTTAAAAATTTTCACTTTTACCTATCCCACTGAATTATACGGTCGTTTTCCAGGATAAAAGTGCACAACTAACCCTAAAATAATCTAAATAAAATTAACATTAAAAATGGGAAAATTGCTGCCATTAAAGACTATCCATTTTATTTCAAGGGAATGCTAAAAGTGGGTCAAATTATGATAAATATGTGCTAAACTCCTAAAAAATTCCCACAAAATTTTTACTTTTTAAAAATATTAAATCTTTTTCATAGCCTGACTGGCTATAGAAATAATTTTTTATCTAAGGAAAAAACGAAATTCTTAATGATAATTTAGTATTTTCTAATGAAGAATTCTCGAAATTGTACCAATTATCTGATACGACGTTTTCGCGTTAATATTAAATGGGAGCCACTCTAATGTATCGCCTTACAATAAAATTAATAATCTTGAATACCAGCGATAGTTTCTAACCACTTTTTGTCACATGTTGTTACAAAAATGCTATAAAAAACATCCAATTTTTCTGCCAGAAATGAGTAGTAAAAACCATTGGTAGTGAACCCACTGAGGCATGGTTTGATGAACTTGGAGTGTATTCTGAACGTGACCTTATAACTTTGCCGCACGCCTTATTTATAAATTTTCTATTATTTTTAGACTTCGTTTAAACAAGCTACTTATGTGAAAATTGTAGTCAGTAATATTTTTCTACTTGCTATAGGTCATCATCATTCTAGTAGAATCTAGTAAATACTTTGCCTCCTTAATAAATGATAAGCAACTAATAAATAAACAGCAACTAATGTTTAATAATAAACAATATAATAATTAATGATTAGTGTAAATAAATATAAATATAAACGTTCATTGCACTCTTAACAAACGGCCTATAAAAAGAACAACAAGTCAGTTTTGATAATTGCAATTTATTAGTTACTTAACACATACTCTTACAATTTTACTTGTATATTTACATTTTAAAGTTATCATCCCAAATATAACAAACTAATTACACAATATGTAACTGTGTTCACATAATTATTATTTTGTCTTTCTAATACCCTTCTAAATTCCCATCTATACATACATATATGTACATTAGGGGTATAACTAAAAAGAAAAAAACACAAACACAAACAAATACTAAATATTCTGCTCAGTACCAAGGAGTTCTTAATTATAATAAAATGATAGTCATACTGGTCACAATTTTTTCAGATTTTATTCAGAAGATTTATAAAAATCAGAACTTTAAACCGCCAAATATAAAGTAAAACTAATTTAAAATGAATTTTAATATTAATGTTACTAAAACATTCATTTAACATTATAGTTAGCGAATAAAAGTTTAAAAATTGTAAAAACAAATATGAATTTTTTCAAGGAAAAAGAATATGCGATGGCATTATATAAAAAAAAAAAAAAAAAAAATCAAAAATTCTTAAATTCAAAACTTCAACGCCTTTGGTGCGGAAACTTTTTTAACGATGGCGAAAATTTAATATAGCGTTTCTTAATATTTTTTCATTTCCTATAACGCTATGCTCTGTGAATTTTGATATTCGCATAAATATCAAAAAGTTAACTCCCTAATGCATATATTCACAAGCCTCCCTTTTAAATTAAATTGGAAAAGTAGATGGAATTTTTTCCAACGTTTTATTATTGTTTTTATAATATAATAAAATTACTATCTAAAACAGAGCCTCAAAATAATGCATTTTATTTAAATTTTTTAGGTTTTGTTTTAAAGATACCTTACCCAGCATAGATTTCATTCTTTAGAAAACTGTTTTAGCTATTTTCATAAATGCATTGAACACAATTGTGCAATTGTTTAAGTACATGTATTTTTCCTTTGTTGATAACGACAATAAAATAAATTGCATTTTAACTTTTATATTTTTCACATAATTTTTTTTTTTCGCTTAAATTTATTATACACATATCTAAGCTATATACAACCAACCTACTTTCCCCACACTCTTTTTATATAAAAATTGCAAAAAAATAAATAAAAGCTGATAAAGCAACAGCAACACATACAAATTGACATCGTCAACATCTTGCTTGCTACATTTGCTGTATAATCGGGGCCACCTTTTTTTTCAGTTTTCACGTTACCTTCTACACAGCAGTTACTGTGTCACATTTTAATACACTCTTAACACTAAATGAATCAAAACCTTTTAATAATTTTAATTTGTAAGACAGATTTTTATATCTTAGTTAAATATTATTGATCATAGCTTGGTTTGTTGACTTGATTCCCTCTGAAATTGGTCGAATTTGATTAAGGTTTTAAGGGTCTAATAGTATTAAAAAAAAAAAAAAGAAATATTTTTATTTTAAACATTTTCAAAAGTTTTACATTTTCTAATTACTGTACATTTTTTACTTAAACGTTTATTTATCCTACAATACCCTCTCCCACCTTCTTGCAAAGTAGAGTGAATTTTTTGTATGTTTTAAGCAAACAGTTTCCATGCATACATAAATAGTTAGAATTTTATTTTTTACTTAATGTTGTGGAGGTTTCTCTTTATTTGTTAGTTTTTTATGTCTTTCCTCGTTTTTAGGGCTTTAAGTGCTAGAATTATGCTTTTTGTTTTCTATTGCTATTTTACCTATGAAATTATATAATTTAGCACAGCTACAGGAAAAAAACAAACAAATAAATAAGAAAAATATAGTCGGTCAAGCTTATCATGTGATACCCTTCATCATTGCGTATGCGCATCAAAATTTGGCAAATATGTAATTATGCTCTTACGTATAAAATATGCAAAAATATGAAATTTAAATTGCTAAAATATGCTTTAAAATAAGGAATTTTTAAGAAAATATGCAAAAACATGCTGCTAAATCCAAAATATGCTGTTGAGACCTAAATATGATGAGAAAAAATATGAAGTGCATATTTTTGGTTGTCCTTGTTATTCCCCCAACCATTAAAATGTCTCAGTACATTGTACAAAAATTCGTTCGAAATATTTAAATAAAATAACATTTTTATTTAAATTTCATTTATAGTTGTCCAAATAAGTATTTTTATTTGAAACATTTTATTTTTAAATTTCCATTCAAATATTTAAGTGGCTGAAAAGTGGTCCTTGGTGTGTGACTTTCATGGCGCTATTGCCAATAGTGGATCAATCCTTTTCATATTTTGCGATAATAATGTGCATATAAAACATTTGATAAATTTTTTTTTTTTTTTTTTTTTTCTCAACATCAACATCTATACATATGGAAAAGCACTTAAGTCCGTATTTCGGGAGGCTCTTTGTATAGGAGTTATATAAAATAATGAAGCGATTTGAATCAAACTCACTGCAATGAATGACTAAATCAATATAAACATATATGAAAAATTTGGTTCAGTTATCGTATAAACTGGCATCTGTACTTTAACCAAAAGTGTTGTTAATTAACGATGGACAGACGCTAGCTTAAGAACAAAAAAAATCTTAAAATTGCAAAATTTACTTTTTCACTTGTTTGTGCCAAATTAACAATTAAAAGTAGTGTATATTTCTATAAAACATACATGGTTATGCATTATATTATGTTATTTATGCACTTTAGGGTGATTCCCAGATGTGGTCCTAATATGGAACCAATCAATCAAAAAGAAAACTAATATTTGTGTAGGATTTATGCACATTTAAGTAATTTTTTTGAAGAGGGGTTTATATCGGAGATTGCCATAAAGATTTCTACCTATATAAAACTAATATGTGCTAAATATCATTAAAATATTACTATATTTAATGTATTTATGATCGTTAAACCCCTATTCAGGGGGACATTTGTATGAGAGGTAGGTAAATTATGATAATGCGACCTGCAGTTTGATTACAAGGTTTACATGGACGGACAGACGCTGGGACATCGCTAAATCGACTCAGAAAGATGATTCTTTTCATAAAACTAATTATGCTATAAATGAACCAATTACAAAATGTTTAAAATTATGTAATATCATATCTCCTATTTTAAATTTAAATGTAAATAAAGGTAGGTTTAAATTAAATTAAATTTATTTATGTTATATAATTAATTAATGTAATCAGTAAGATTAAATCTGTAGATGAAATAAATTATTAAAAAGTCATTCTAAGCCGATTGGTATATTAAGGTGTATCTTAGACAAATATTTTTATGTGTTACATACGTCAGCACAAACGCATAATACCCTCCCGCCTATGATGATATAGGGTATAAAAACAACTTGCAACATTGCTGAACTACTGTTGCTACTACAATTTTTTTTTTAGTTCATGGCAGTTTCTATGCTATTTTTAATTTCTTTATTGTTTAGTTTAAATTTTTTAGACATTTTTAAACCCTCCCAACAATTGTAGTTAAATTTTTACAATTTTAATCTTTTCTTAATATAAATTTATTTTCGTAAATATTTATGTATTTGTGTTTCTTGAAATCTAGTTTAAATTATTTTTATTTTATTTTCAAATTAATAAACTGCAACGTGACTTTTTAAATAATGATTTATTTAGATTGTAAATTTGTTAATAGTTTATTTGTTTTGAAATGCAATAAATGTAAATCAATTTTATTCAATCTTGACATCTGTATTAAAATTATATTGACTTAAAATACACTGGTAATTTATAAATAGATTTCAGTGATTCTAAAGCGATTTTGAGGTAAATTTATAAAATTTTATAAAAAAGTTTGTTTTTTTTTAATTTTTCATTAAAAAGTGATTATTTTTGTATGATAAACTTTGGTTCCCTTTATATTATTTACTGACATCAAAAGGTCACTATGAATAAAAAAGAATAATGAACAAATTATAAATATTTAAAAATAAGCAAGCTGCAATTTACTTTAATGCATCATATCCATACATACAAAATTAACCCCTTCAACTCGAAAATTATTTAAATCTACAAAAAAAATAAAAATAAAAAATAAACTTCCATTGTTATTAAACTTTGCAATTTTCACAAATTTAAAAAGAGGTATAGAGTGCAGCAGCATATTTATTTATTATACAAATAATGTGAATACATAATCAAAATATGAGACAAAGGGGTTTGTTTTTCTAATTTTTATTTAAAGTATTGACTGACGTATTTCAAAGTATTTTACGTAAATGAATAACAACAAATTGCATTATAAAATAAAATAATAAAGTCACGTTGCATACAATTTTAAGAGGAATTGAAAGGTAACAAAAACAGTAGCAATGATGTTTTTGATTGGTAACCATTGAATTCCTCGTTTGTATAACTTTCCTTTTGACATCGAGTTTTTATTAATAAATTTTTTGTAACAGATACATACTCATAATGATATGTAATTGATTTAAATATAAAGTTTGCACAGTAAATAGGACAATATTCTGCAGACTTAAGACTTAAGAGAGATTTAAAATCAGAAGTTTTTAAAATTTCCACCAGATTTGTCTTAAATTGCGTATTTAAAATTCAATTTGTGGACAGATTTTCCTGGGGATAGATTTGGGGATTTTCGTAAAATACGGGTATTTTTTAAATTAATTTGATTTAAATTCTAGATAAGTTTCAGTAGTTTAATAAGTTTTAATTTTTATAGAAAATTATATACATTTTAAATGTAGAAACTTTTTGTTAAATATTCTTTTCACAGAAATATTTGATTTTCTTTTTATTAGAAATTTTCGATCAATTTTAAGTATCGAATTATTTTTAATTTATAGAAAATTTCAATAAATTTTCCTTTTATAAGATTTTCGATAAATTATATTTTTATAGGAAATTTTTGAAAAATATTCTTTTACATGAAATTTTCGAATTAAAATTATTTTTCGATTAACATTATTTTACTGGAACTTTTGGATAAATTGTATTTTTATAGAATAATTTTGAAAAAATTTCTTTTATAGGAAATTGTCGATTAATTTTCTTTTATAGGAAATTTTCAATCCTGTTAATTTTTATGAAAAAAATTATATTTTTATAGGAAAATTAAAAAAAAAATTATAGGAAATTTTCGATAAATTTTGTTTACAGGAAATATTCTATAAATTTTATTTACAGAAAATTTTCAATAAATTTTACTTTTATAGGAAAATTTTAAAGAAATTTCTTATATAGAAAATTTGATAATTTTTTCTTTTATAAAAAATTTTGAAAAATGTTCTTTTCCAGGAAAATTCTGACTAATTTTCTTTTATGGACAATTTTCAAAATTTTTTCTTTTATAGGAAATTTTTTATAATTTTTTTATTTTTTGCTTTTTCAGAAATTTTTCGATCAATTTTCTTTTTTAGGAAATTTTCGACAAATTTTCTTTTATAGGAAATTTTCGATTACCTTATTTTATGGGAATTTTTCGATAAATTTTATTTTGGTATGAACAAATTTTTCTTTTTGAGGAAATTTTCGATTAATTTTGTTTTTGTAGGAAATTTTATTTTTATAAGAAATTTATTTACAAAGAAATGTTCGTTAAAATTTATTTTCCTAGAGAACTTATTTTATCTTATTTATTATTTATTTGTAACCAAAGTGTGATACAAAAAAAGAGGGAAAATGAACGAAAGGAACAAATTTATTAAATAAAAATCTGATTTTTATTAAGAGTAACAATTTAAACATTAAAGGATCCATATCTTTTAAGACATTTTAACTTCAGCACAAATAGTGAATTATATTTAAAACATAATTAAAAACTGGTGTCTTTATTACAGAAATAAGCGGTTGAATTTTATGTACATTTAAAAAATTCAGATTCATAACAGATTTTTTTTTTAAAAAAATTTAATTCACAAAATTTGGTGTTTTCGTCCAGATATTTCTGATATTTAATGAAATCAGTTAAGATTTTGTCGAAAAAATAATTCCTAAAAAAAATAAGAACGCGTTTGAAAGAATTAAAATATTGCTAATAATTTATTTATTTAATGGGCTTGGGAAAAGACCCCTCAAAAGAATTCTGGAGATGTATTTTATTTACTATTTTGAAATTGAATGAAAAACTTACTTAAGTCTTTTTTATTAGTTAATAGAAACGTAAAAGCGTGTTGTAATCAACATATCACTGAAACAGGAATGGAAAATGAAAGTATTTTTCGATATCAAAATAAATTTCAAATAGTACTTTTTTCACCCTCTAAAAATTACTAAAACTAGTACAAAACTAAAAGAGTGTAATTTGTATATCTAAAACGAAGGATTAAATATGATACCAAATCATTAAATGATTTTATTCAGGTTAAAATTATAGCAAAATATGAAGATCTTAATAAAATGTGGCTATATTTTAGAAATGATTGTACATACATTTTAGAGTTTACAATTTTATAAATTAAACCTACAACTCAAATGTTTCTATAATATATAATATAGTTTGTTTGCCATATAAACTTATGTGAATTGTCCTAATTACGTGTCTAATTTTTTGGAAACACGAAGAACCAGCATTTAACCAGAGATAGTGATCATTACAATTTAATTATTACTTCTGAACACTAATTGTAAATCTAAATCAAAGGTGTTAAGAGAACATAGGTTTTTATTCGAAGATTATATATCTCCAAAATACATTTTCATATAAAAATTTTTAATTCGAATTGTGGAACATCAAGCTAATTGTTTGACAGTATCGAATGACCCGAGGGCACTGTTACCGGCTTTGCCGATTTATCTGCACTTTGACGATTTTTTATTGTAAAAAATCCAAAGTACGATTTGACGATTTTCGTTCAAAAAAATGACGATTTCACAAAATGTTTACACACGCCAATTTTTCTTGTTTAAATCTGATTTTGTATTGTAGCAGATAAAGAGAGAAATAGACTATAAGAAGTTTAAACTTTTACTTCAAAATTCTTTTACAATTTAACAAGTGTTGGTGAAACAAATTTTTTATGTGAAAAGAAAAATGTTATTTTATATACATACTAGCTGACCCGAGCCGCGTTGCTGGCCCTAAGCAAACATTAGTGTTGTATTACTGAACGATTTAAATTGATATTTTAACGAAATTTACGACCTTTAAATAAAAATCTAAGGAATACTTATTATAAAGTGTTTTTTACAGAAGAATTTAAATATGATGTAGAAGCTGACCCGAGCCGCGTTGCTGGCCCTAAGCAAACATTAGTGTTGTATTACTGAACGATGACCCGAGCCGCGTTGCTGGCCCTAAGCAAACATTAGTGTTGTATTACTGAACGATTTAAATTGATATTTTAACGAAATTTACGACCTTTAAATAAAAATCTAAGGAATACCTATTATAAAGTGTTTTTTACAGAAGAATTTAAATATGATGTAGAAGCTGACCCGAGCCGCGTTGCTGGCCCTAAGCAAACATTAGTGTTGTATTACTGAACGATTTAAATTGATATTTTAACGAAATTTACGACCTTTAAATAAAAATCTAAGGAATACCTATTATAAAGTGTTTTTTACAGAAGAATTTAAATATGATGTAGAAGCTGGCCCTAAGCAAACATTAGTGTTGTATTACTGAACGATTTAAATTGATATTTTAACGAAATTTACGACCTTTAAATAAAAATCTAAGGAATACCTATTATAAAGTGTTTTTTACAGAAGAATTTAAATATGATGTAGAAGCTGACCCGAGCCGCGTTGCTGGCCCTAAGCAAACATTAGTGTTGTATTACTGAACGATTTAAATTGATATTTTAACGAAATTTACGACCTTTAAATAAAAATCTAAGGAATACCTATTATAAAGTGTTTTTTACAGAAGAATTTAAATATGATGTAGATGTGGGCTCAATCAAAAAATATACGCATGTATTTAAGGCAAATTTGAATTTATATTGATTTATTACTTCATCTTAAGGTTAGCGGATAGACAATGTCTTTTTTTTTTGAACGGAATGATGAGAGCTGTAGTCGAAATTGCAGTTGTAATGGAACGCTGCTTGATTCAAATCAGAACTTGAAGCAATTCTTCTTATGCGTTGATTAAAAATTTTAAAGTTGTTGAATTGCTACATTTGCTCGACGATTTCTCATTGCTAACCGAGCCGTTTCATTTCTCGCCTGCCTTTCTTCCTGCGTTTGTGATGTACGAAGTCGGGCCAAACTAATACGGGGTTGTTCTCGTGCGATTTCTCGTTCATATATATTCAATTGATTGACGATATTACGATAAGTACTTGCATTACGTGTTCGACGCGAAATATTAGATCTCCGGGGTCGCGGCATTGTGAATAACACTTAATAACGAATGCCAAAAATACAACAAATGGTTTTAAATATCACAACCTCACTAAATGATGAGCTTTACTTGGAACTTACCGTTTGGAAATATAATTCTACACCACCACCAGAAAACAAATTGCACAAAAAAGTAAGCGTTTCGATAGAAACAGAAACAGTAATTGTTATAATTTGTATTAAAAAAAATATTTTTAATGATTATTAAGGCAAAGAAATTATGACAAAAAAGAGTTTTTTTTTTATCGCGGATTTTTCGCGAATTTTTTTTCGTATTATCCTTTTCTGGCCGGTGACCGGTCCGAATTGGTGAGAATCATCAAAATCGGTCTAGTCGTTCTTGAGTTATAACAATAGTAACTAACATCACTTTCTTTTATATATATAGATGTGTTGTGTACGTAAAATATTTTCAATCATAGATAAAAAAAGTCTTAGAATGTCTAAAGTATTAAAAAATTTAATTAAAAATAAAATTTTTTTAATTGAGTTTGTTTTGCCGCAAATTGGTATTACCGGCCTATTTGATTTTTGAACAATTAGAAATATAAAAAAATTTAGTAAAAAATCTTAGTTTACGAGTTATGGATCTTTATAGACTTTATTAATACATATGCGATTTAAATTATATTAATAATGTTTAAAAGTTCAAATGATGATATATAATATGACCATATTCATGAAATCTTTGAGAGGATTTATGCAATTTTCATTTTTTAATGATATACCTGAAAGTTTATTTAATATAAAAAAAGACGATTTGACGATTTCGAAAATATTTTGCCGATTTTGAGATTTTTTGAACAAACTTTGACGAGTTTATACTATAATTATCTAGCAACAGTACTCGAGGGAGTACTTTTAAATGTTAAATAGTATTAAAAGAAGTATTAAAAGTATTAAAAATAGTATTTGAAAAATGTGAATTCTGGGTTTTTAAAAAGATCTAAATCTAGCGCGAAAAGCGCTAAATTCACAATGTTGCTTCAGATATTATGTTAAAGAAAACTGATTCTATTCAAATGCAATCTTAAAAAGTATATACTTAAAATAATCCCCGAAATATATACATATTGTCGGTACGATGACGAAAAGTCCCATGTGTTTATTTTTTTTACAACTTTTTAGAAAAACAAAAAAAAACGTTTTATTTTTTAAACTCGCAACCTTTTTTTTAATTTTTGATTTTTGTATTTTCCACCAAAATATTGGAAATTTTATGCTTTGAAAAAAATCTTTTGGCGACCGTGAACAACAATTACAGGATTTTGTCAAAAAAGTTACAGTCTTTCCTAAAAAGTAACGTTTTGTGAATTTAAAAAAATAAATGGTAACACGTATTTATTTTTGATTCAAAATTTCGAAGATTAAAATAATGCTAATATATATGCTTTAGAAGATCCATACTTTCCGACGATATTTTCTATTAGTTTCGTATTGAACCGGTTACGATGATCTGATTTTATAACTTTAGTTGCCTATATAATAGTCATTGCATTTGAAATATTACTGTTTTATATTAATGGATAATGAGATTTCTTAAGCATTCTTCAGATTGGAAACAGTTTTGCAATTATAATTAGCACTTAAAATATGGTTTAGTCCTAATGTCTAGTTATCACGGTGTGAATGCTGCCAAAATGTTCTCGTGAATAAAATTTTTCAATTAAAAAATTTATTTAATAAATGATTTATTCTCGTCTGACTAAAATATTAGGCTTCTGATTTAAAAATATTATCGTTAAATTCAAATGTAACTTTTTATAAGTTTGACAATTCATCTGAATACTTTCTTTATATGACAAAAACCCCACGTTTTTTTCCCATTGCCATAAACTTAGTTTTTAACCAATTTAGTTTTCTTCAACGGAGTGATGCTTGGTACTTGTTCTAAATTTACTTCTAATATATAATTTTAACACATAGGACATAAAAAAGTTACGAAAATAAGGTTAAAAAAAATAACAATACATGTTACGTGGAGCGTTGAAAAGTTACGAAAAATGTAACCAAACGGCAACACTGGTAATATGTGAAGTAAAAAAAGTTTTTTTTTCTCAAGAAAACACGTTGAATAATGGAAAACGCTTTAATAAGTGAACGTATGACTAATAATGATACAAGATGCGATTAGGGCTGACAGATGTGGCGATTTTTCGCCAAACGTGGCGATTTTTAATTACTTTTGACGACTAAATTTTCGTTTGCTGACATGGCGATTTATAAAGTGGTGTCGATTTATTTCGCTAATTTTAAAAAAATTTATAAAATAAGTATTTGTGGAGAAAT
Source organism: Protocalliphora azurea (assembly GCA_932274085.1). NCBI lineage: Eukaryota > Metazoa > Arthropoda > Insecta > Diptera > Calliphoridae > Protocalliphora > Protocalliphora azurea. The sequence goes on from OW026519.1 coordinate 5,051,517, forward strand.
ACGATCTTACTAGCAATCGACTATTTCCTGTATTTGTCTATCTAGCAAAACGAAGGTCCTTAATTTATAAATTCAACTTCATTAGATTGAGAAATGTCGGAATTTCGCTCGAAAATTCGACAATGCAAAAACAAGTTAAGACAATGGAAACGACAGTGGAAACATAGTACAACATAGTTATTTTACAATGTTGGAATTATTTTTTTAAATAAATGTCAACAAATTTTTATAGCTGTTACTCTAGAATGGAGATATATTTATATATGTATGTCAGAAAAATGTATTTTAAATTATATTTTAATTTTCTATTCAATTACTATTAGCTACTGTAACTATAATTGGCTTTGTTGAAGCTGAATACATAAATTATACGAAATTTTGAATCACTAAAAATTATACGACACTAACAATTTTTTTTTTTTTTTAACTTTTTATTTTTTCCTTAAAAAAACTAAATAAAATTTAAATTTGACGATTTCTGATTAGCAATTTGGCGAAAGAGGCTTAAAAAAATGACAAGCCTGGATGCGATAGAAAAAATTACACATAGGACTCTTCCTCAGCGCACCGACCATATATCTTCTCAAATTAATTTCTCAGAAGCCCCCTATAAAGTAAGAGGGCCATGTCCAAAAATTCCATACGTTTAAATACATTCAAATGTCTAACGTATGGGGGTTAAAATATCAATGGTGTCAGCATCAATACTCTCACTTAACGTTCATTGAGTATTATGCTCCCCATGACAAGGAAGGAAGAATAACCACAAACTTGAACAACTTAAAGCAAAAAAAATTTAAACAAAATGAGAATTATAACTGTATAACGATAACACACAAACAAAAAACCGACAATTTTCAAAAAGCATTCATATAAATGTATTCGATCATTTATTTCTTAGGGTGTGTGTGCGACACAGGTAAAAAAGTTTACCTTTGCCTCCTTTTACTTAAGATAATTTAGTTCCTGTTATTTTTTGTTCTTAATATGCATTTATGCCCCTTCATCATTTTATTCCTAATGAAGTGTAATGTAATGTTAAGTTTAGAAATGTGTAAAAACGTGACGTGTTTGAATAACACTTTAATAAATCACAATAATTTTATGCAATCTGATGTATATGTCTATAATAAATATAAATACATAACACGATAAGAACAAAGTTAATGGATGGTATAAATATTTATATAAAAAAGTTTATAAAGTGCATACATAACTTTTTTCTTATAAATAATCAGGGATGTATTAAGTATTAAATTTATATGGCATTAAGTTTATGCGTTGTATTTAATTACATTAAAGAGAAATAGTTTCTAAATATTTACACTAACAAATAATATTTCTAAAATTATTAAAACCAGATATAAATAATAAAAATAAATATAGTAATACCTTAATTTTAATACTGCAATTATAAATTGCAACAATTCGAACAATAGATGGCGTTACAAAAGTGCTTTTGGAACTGTAACTGGGACGCAAAATCACTTCGAAATTTATAAAATTTAAAAAGAGTGTAGTTAAGACTTGATATGAAGTATTATTTTAGTTGAAAATATTTTTCTTATTTGTTTAAATAACATTTAAAATTTTTCATTTAATTTCAAACTATATACATTTATTTAATAACTGTAAAATTATATATATATATATATATATATATATATATATATATATTAAACATAATCAACCTTTTTTATTTATTCTGATAGTAATATTTTATTCTCATTAAATTACACATATCTATTTCTTACTTACCTTCACTGCATATTCTTATTTCATTTTATTTATTTAACTTTTCATGTCATTATTATTTTTTCAAAACAGCATGGTGATGACGACGTTTGTTGTGTTGTAAATTTCAAATAAAATGTTTATTTAAATTCAGTGTTAAAAAAAAATTAAATTAAAGCGAAAAAAAAAAACTAAAGTTAAATTATACTTTTGAAAATGATGTATCTGTATCTATCTAATAGAGGTCTATCTACATTTGTATGTGGATAAACTTTTCTATAAAGTTTATTGACTTTTCTACTATTTTTCCATGAATATGACATTGAGTCTTATTTAGACTTTAAAAAAAGAAACATTATCATGTACATACATATCTACAAACAATGCAATTAATATTGTTTCGTTTCTGTATTTTTTACAAGCTTCTTTTCTTTATTCATTCGGTTGTCTAAAATACAACTATAATTTGCAATATTTTTATTTTATTTTTTTCTTTTTTCACAAGAAACTCATAAATTAGTATTTGAAAGACATGTTATTTTTTGTTGTTTTTTTTTATTTTGTCTAATGCACGACCTGCCTTATACCCTGGTTATGTATCCAACCAAGGCGAATTCAAACAGGTGACTTCACTTAATCAGCTGAGTATTTTTTAGTACTTGGAACTGTCAAATCCATATAAGCACAATTTTTGCTTACCCGCCGTTTTGTTGTTTTGTAGAATTGCCGTCACCTATTTAATTTCGCCATAGTAGCCACTTTTAAATGTATAAATGTATATAAATAAGTACATATATTATAATATGTAATAAAAAAATACTGCATTTAATCTTTTTATATATTTTATTTAGTATTCGCAATAAGTTTTTATAATGTTTTCTAAATATCTATACTTAGCTACCAGCCAATTTTATATCAATTTATTCAATATAAAAATATTAAAACTAATATTTCTGATTAGCAACAAAATCGCTATAGAATAGATTTTAAAATATACAAAGCTGTTTTTTCTTTTTATTTTATCGCAAATGAGTAATTTGTTTAAAAAATATATATATATTTTTTTTATTTGTGGTTTACATTTTTCTTGCTTTTTTTATACATAAATTAAACGGGAATGCTCCACAAAATTCAATATCACCAAAATCACTGACTTTTTGACGAAGCCAGTTAAGCTACTTCTTTCACAGATCAGAAATTTCCAATTCATTTTTTCGTTGAAGAAAACATTCAAGTCGTAAATATTCCTGGAAAAACGAAGCTGAAAAACAATGATTTTATGATAAATATATATATATATATATATATATATATATATATATATATATATATATATATATATATATATATATATATATATATATATATATATATATATATTAAAATGATCGATTCCGTTGTGTTATTCTTTTACAAGAGGGTCGATCTATAGAAAACATCAAGTTACTCCGAAATTTCTCCAAAATTTCGTAATTAAAAAGAAAAAAACGAAATTTTATCAATATATCGAAAATTGAAAAAAAATTCTCACCCAAAATTCAAAATTTCACCAAAAAATCTGAAAATGTCATAAAAAATACAATATTTCAACATAGATCCGAAGTTTCACCATAAATTCGAAATTTAGAAAAAATCCTATTTTTGTTTAGAAGTATACAAATTTTCCTTAAACAAATGACTGAATTGAGTACATATTTCTTGCTCTATTGTGAGGGTGCAGTTGATTATCTTAAGAAATGTTACACAGTAACAAAGTAACAAAATAAAACTCAATAAGATGGGCATATCAGATTCGGTTTAGCTGCATATAGCAATGTATTTTGTGTTTTTTTTTTTTTAATTCTTATCATTATTTCTTTTTCTTCTTATCTTTCACCACAGGTGTAAAGCATTTATATAAGTCAGTTTGTAATTTCTACAATATTCATCTAGGACCACAAAAAGTATATATGTATATATTCTGGATCTTTATTGATAGAGAAGTCTATTTAACAATGTTTAAATCAGTTTTTAGAAAGCTCCGGATATAGGATATATATTTTATATATTAATTTACAGAGAATTTCCCTTGATGAACGCTAATAAAAATGAGCAAAATCGGTCCATAAATACCCGAGATACCTTCGAATATTTATATTTGCTTTTAACTTTTCTAAGCCCCTATATAACTCAGAGAATTTGTTCTTTCATAGAAAATTCAGAATTTTTGTGCTGAAGAAATGAATTTAATCGGTACATCAGTATTTGAGACATTGGTCGAAACGCATTTTTAGACTTTTAATCAATCTATTCGGTTCATAAATTTTAAAAATACCCCTTTTTAAATGAATGTTGTCTTCATTTGGTATTATTGTTGTTTCATTAACTTAAAAATATATAAATTTTTTATATAACATCTCAACAGGGTGAAGGGTATATAAGATTCGTCACAGCCGAATATAGAACTCTAACTTGTTTCAATTATTTTAATTAATGTTGTCATTCAGACGTTTTAAATTGTTATATTTTTAAATAAAAATAAAGTGCAATTAAATTTTTCAAAAATAAATATACTATTACAAACAAAATCAACAGAATTTAGAAAATAATAAAATTTTAATATGAATCTAAAAATATTAGAGTAATGGGTTTTTTTGAACATACATACATACATATACTTCGATATTTTGAATAAACGAAATTTTTGACTTTTCATTTTTTTTACAGTAAAAATTTAGGACAAATTAGTTTTCGTCATATGTTTAATACTAATGCCAATATTGAAAAACATCTTAAGTCGAGATTTTTTTTTTTTTTTTGCTAAAATGATTAAATTTCTGGTATGAATTATTTACTGATTTCTCAGGATGTTTGCTACATAAATTTTTTATAGTGACCTCTAGCCATTATTCTAGTTGCATTCCTTAAACCAAATGCAATCTAATTTCGTTTTGCAAAAATTTTGTAATTAAACTAATTCATTAATATTTAATATTTCAACCTTTAAAATTATTGCCCAATTTTTATATAAAAATAAAATCAGAATGAACAACTAAATTTCTTACTATTTTATTTTTTAATTTTCGTAACTTATTGCAAGTTGTTTTTTTACTGTTTTTAGTAAAAAAAAAAAATACCAAAACAAAATAAACTTGCATTGTGTCTTAAGTGTATCCATGACAAGTTTATTGACCCCATCCCCATTCAACACTCAAATGCATACGAAGCAATATGTTGTTGCTTTTTGTTATTGTTTTGATGCAAAGGTAGTGAGTAGTGAATGCACTATAAAAAAACATTAACTTGCAATGTACGACAAGTATACATATATATGTTATTGTTTACAATCGATCGAGTATAAAAAGGCAGAGATTCTTAAACATAGGATTAAATCTAATAACATAAATACATAGTTAAATTAGTTTCAATGATTTTTATATAAATATTAATTTTAAATGCTCTATAGTGGAAAATAATAAAAAAAGAGATAATATCTTTAATATTTATTAAATTTTTGTTTGAGAACCTCTTCCAATATGGCATTTGCCAAGGCTTTTATTAATGCTTTTATTATTCAGTATATGTGCAATTTTTCTAACAACAATTTGACTTTTTATTTAGATTTTCATTATTGTCATATTAAAATCAATTATTTGTAATAATAATCAATAAAAATTTAGCAATTTAACATTTAATTTTAGCTTTCAGTTTAATCTTGTAATAAAATCTTAAATACACTAATCACTCCACCGTAAGCATTTCGTCAGTAGTGTAATTTAATTTTAAATTTTACTTCAAATTAAAAAAAAAAAAAAAAAAAATTCAAACAAAATTGCACAAACATTGAAATTACTTAATGCTGTCTGGCTTATAATGACAAGACAGCATTTATTACAACTTGGTTAGAGACTGAAATACATATAAATATAAAAAATAAAAGAAACAAACTTGCACACTAATTTTTTTAGTATCTAAGTATGATTTTTTTCTAAACGACTAATCTTTTGATGCTGACCTAAAAATAAAATAAGAAAATTTAATTTTATAGCCACAAATGACTAAGAGATGACTAACATACATATATGGTTTTGCTATATAATTGTGTTTCCCTTTATAGACAATAGCTATAAAAACAACTTAAATTATATGAACTGAATGCATATGAAGATACCTTGCCAAAAAAAAAAAAAATAAAAAATCAAAATATGTATCAAAATATAGGAAAAAATACACTATGATTTATGAAATTTTTGCACAAAATTAAATTTTTTGTTAATATTTGTTTTTATTCAAAGATAATTAATTGTGCGTTTACCTTAAATTTAAATCTAGGTACATTAAAAAACTCAATTCTACTTGTAATATGCTAAAAAATAAAACGAAAATGAAATTTTTGTAAAATCAAGAAAATGAAAATTTTTTGTGACATTGACATTTTTAATGCTTGCTAAAAAGAATTTTAATAATTTTGAAATCGTTTTTACCAAAACGCTTAAAAATTAAAAAAAAAATCATATTAATTTTTACTTATTAAAAAATTTCCAACCCTAAATCTAAAAGCTCTATATAAAACTGAAGTCAGATTAGATAAATATTTAATGAAATATACGTAACTGCAAATCTGTAATGAAAAGTTTAAAGTTTCTTTTGAAACAAATATTAAGGATATTTATATTTTTACTATTTTCTAGTCTAAACAAAACATTATAAGCAAGATTTTAAATACAAATTACATATTTAATAAACAGGACAACCAAAAATATGCAAAACCATTTATAAACATATGACATCGATTTGTTATAGCATATTTTTGCATATTTTATGCTTAAGAATAGAATTAAAGAGCATAATTTTGCATACTTTACACTTAAGAGAAAAATATTGCATATTTTGCACCCAATAGAATTTTTTACATAATTTTCCATTAGTGAAAATTAATTTTTAATGTCACATACGTTTCTCCAATAATTTTATCTTAAAAATTGATAGAAATTTTATAATTTCCTGATACAAAGTATTAGCTTTGAATATTTTTAAATGCAAAAAAAAAAAAAAAAAAAAATAACTACTGCTAATAGAAATCAACCCAGGAAAAATGTATTAGCATGAAAATAGCAGGTACTCGTTACGATAAATGAGTTTTGTTTGTAATTGTCACCTCCAGAACTAGTACTGTAGAAGTGTTATCTAGCCAGTACGCATTCTATGGAACGGTTCTAGAACTAGTTCTTTAATCAATGGTTTTTGTTCGAAATTGTCACATTCAAGACTAGTTCTATACATACAGTTAGTTCTATATATGTATTATGGAAAGGTTTCAGAACCTGTTTTTATTTTTTTATTCTAATTAACCATTTCCTAAATTCCACTTCTTAAATCAATTTAATTTTGTTAAACTTTTTTTTCTCCTTTTTTTTTATAGATAATTTAAAATTAAACCAGAAAAATATAATATTTTAATAGCATTTTTTTATTTTAATGGCATGTTTTGCGATTTTAAAATATATATATATATATATATATATATATATATATATATATATATATATATATATTTTCGCATAAAACACTTTTTTGGAGCATATTTTTGATTGCTCTGTTAATAAACAATAACTTTTTGTAAATATTTTAAGTTCTCAATCAATTTTTAAATTAAAAATATTTATTATTCTTTTAAGGTGGTGGTGCCATTGAAATGGAATTATCTAAAATCTTAAGAGATTATTCACGTACTATTGCCGGCAAAGAACAATTATTGATTGCTGCTATTGCCAAAGGTTTGGAAGTCATTCCCCGTCAACTTTGCGATAATGCCGGTTTTGATGCCACCAACATTTTAAATAAACTCAGACAGAAACATGCTCAAGGTAAGTTTAAGATAAAATTTAAAATAGAAAATTTATTATTTATTTACCAGCATCAATGATAAAAGATTTCTCTCTAATGTTTCTTTTGCAACAAGAAAATCTTGTATACAATTTCTTAAAGATTTTCGAAAAAATCATGTCATGGTGGCACCCACGAGGTTTATAACAAAAAACGTCATAAATTCTCGTTACTGGTATTTCTGATTTCCATAATAATAATGTTTTGGTTTTTCTTGTCTTAGTTATGGAAGACATTTAAAATTCAACTTAAAATGTTGATTGTTGTGTTACTTTTTTTTTTTTAGTTGGTGGATATGGAAGAGATCAAACTTGATATTTTTTTTAAAAGAAGTACGTTTTGTTTTTTTTTTTTTTTTTTATATATAATTTAAAGAAACTGTTATTTATGTTAAAGTGTTTATGTTGTTCCATATAAAGTTTAACAACAGTTTGTTGGTTGTTTATAAAATACTTTATTACCATTGCCATAAAATTATGTATCTTTAATTTAAACAAATGTTATAGGCCAGTTATAACGGTAAAGAGGTTATTTTGTATCAAATATTGAATTGGATTTGTTTACTTAGATTTTAAATATAATGTATTTTTTTTTTTTATAAATAATATAGATTAGAAATTTTCTTCTAAATTTAGATAATCAAGGTTGAATTTATTAGAAAGCAATGAAAAGTGAAAAAAATCCCCACAAATTTGTCAATAAGACTGGTTGACAATTTTTTCTTTTTTAAACAAAAATAGGTATAATATGATAATTTTTTTTTTTTTTTTTTTTTTGTGCTGAATAAGTCATATTTCGTATGGTATTTTATTTGTCTAAATTGGACAAACCGTTGTTGCTTTTAAAATTATTAAATTGTTTTTTAAAATCAAACATTAAATGGTAACTAAATGTATTTTTTTTTTTTTTTTTTTTTTTCAATGCAAAACCTTCTATCTCTCTTTAAAATTGCAAATATTGCGAAATATTAAAAATAAGTTATATGTAAACTTCAGTCGTGATTTAAAAAAAATGTAAGAGAAAATTTTTGTAATAGTTTAAAACTATTACAAAAAAGTTTTTTTGCTTTCCTGAAAAGTTGTGATTTTCGAAATAGAGGGTATTGAATATTGAATATAATCCTCGATATATATATATATATATATATATATATATATATATATATATATATATATATATATATATATATATATATATATATATATATTTGTTGCAAAACTTAAACTTTTGTAGTTTTCCCACATATTCAAATTGCAATTGTTTATATAAAATTAAATTAAACTAAAAGAATATGAAAATTTTAACAAAATTGACAAAAAAAAAAATAAAAGAAATGGGATTAAAATTTTGTGCTGCCAAAAGCTATTCCATGGAATATTTTTCAATTAAGAAATTAAATTTTAAGCCAAGAAACCCAATTTAACTAAACATGGACCGAAAAGGTGTGTTAATAATACTTTAAATGGGTCAAATGTTTTTTTCTAATAGTGTTACTCTTTTCTAATATGTTACATGTTTTACCCTCAAATCAAATATAGTAAACAATAGTCATTTCACATTTTTTGCGAGAATTTATTTTTAATATTTAGTGCTTCAAAAATGATCAAAATTTCATAAAAATTCTGAAATTTTCAACAAAAATCGGAAATTTCACCAATAGTTTGAAATTTCATCAAAAACCCAAAATTTCACCAAGAACGCAAAAATTCGAAATTTCACAAAAATACGAAATTTCGCCAAAAACACTGATATTTCACTAAAAATTTAAAATATCACCAAAAATCGAAAATTTCACTAAAAGGAACTTGTCCAACAAAATTTAAAAACCAAACAACTAATGTGTTATTCACACTTGCTCACATCTAACATTTACCATAAATTTTACAAGGTGTTAATATATTCCCATATAAATTGTATAGGGTTCAGAACTCAACATCTTTAAAAGATGTTCCTATCTCATTTTGTTCCACCTAATATCAAGAAAACAAAATGTAAACAAAAAAATTATGAGAACACAACAACAACATATGTACTAAAACTTTTCAAAGAATTCAAATATTAACTAAAATCATGTAAATTAACAATTGTTTTTATTGTTTAATTGCAATATTTAATAAAAATTATTGATTATTTTTAATGATTGTTTAAAAGTTCTCTTTTTTCTCCAAGTATTTTCTTTCGATCATTTGACATTTTCGATGATGAAAGATGGTAGATGTTAGTTGTTGCAAGTGTGAACAAATATTTCACATTTTTAACATCTTCCATGCATTCCTCTAAGTGAAAACGGAATAAAATGGTAAAAAATTTGACCCTGCATGGAAATTTAGTATGTTTTTTGTGTGTTAAATAATTAAACAACTCGAATCGAGATGTTTTTTGGCTTTGAAATATATGAAAAAACAAATCAATTTGCTTGTGTTTTTTGAGAAAACGACTCGTTTTTCAAAAAACCTCTATATGTGAACATAGCATAAAATAAATTTTGAGAATAACCTGAAATTTTTAAAACGAAAGCTTTTAATAAATATCACGTCATCAATTTTAATCTTGCGAAAATTTTACGCATTTTCGCACATATGGGGTAATAGATTCAACTCATAGAACTATTATTCGGTCTCACTTTGTTTCTGATTTTTTTTTTTTTTTTTTGCTTAAAATTTCAAAAATAATCATTACTTTCTCTACTAATACAGAACTAGTTCTTATGCTCTAGTTCTCAAGAGCATTATTTAAAACCAATTTATAATCACAATATGTTCTACCCCATATTAGCCAGAATTAGTTGCGACACCACTAGTTCTAAGAATGTTATCAAAGAATAATCTGAAGTGGTTTCGATTACACTAGTTCTAAAACTAATTCTAAAATTTTTCCTGGGATTTTACATTTTTAATAGGATTCGTTTTTAATAATTCCCTATACACAATTATATACATGATTTAAACGTCTTTTTTTTATAAACTTTAGTAAAAAAAAAAAATGTATACAAATTTAATTTTATTGATTGAACAGATTTTTTCTTACAAAACTAGCTAGTCAGTTACATTTCATGTTTTTGATTTGTAATTTTAATTAAAATTAACCTTCAATGGGCGCCCTTTTTTGAATAAATTTTAAAATGTTAAATACATTTGTTTTTTTTTTTTCTCTTTTAGTGAAAAAATATTTGCTTTTAAAAGTTTAAGCCAAAAACATTTTTAGTCACGTAGACATACAGTCTTGCTGTTTATATTTTTCATACAGTTGTTATTGTAGTTAATATTTTTTAATATCTATTTTATAGGGCTTTAAATGTATGTGTTTATATTATTATTTTGTTTACTTTAAGATTATTTTAATTTATATATTTTTTATAGTATTTTTTTTTATTTTCATTTTCATAGTATTTTTATGAAAGCGTCATTATTTGTTATTTGCCCCATCTTATCTCTTTTGAAAAATATATTTTTACAATTAATTTAATTTTTTTTTTATAAATAAATTTTCTTTGTTTACTGAAATTGAAACAACATAAATAAGCAAAAAAAAGCATTTCATTAATAAATATTTTTTTTAATAATTTATTGTTTACTTGGTATTTTTGATGAATACCTAAGAAAATATAGTTTTTGTGCCAATTTTTCTTTTTATACATGCAATCAAAGGTGTTTATGATTATCAGTTGATTAAAATGTTTTAATTTATAAAATTTTAATGGAATTTTTTAAATTTAATTCTAGGTATTGGAAAAAAACTAAGTCTTGTGACAACATATATGTATAAATAAATAAGTTTTTTGTTGGGCTTATGTGAACAATTGTTTTCTAACCTTGCTGTAAAAAGTTTTAATTTAATTAAACCGGAAATGGAATTAATTTGTCACACCAACAATATTTTTATATGAAATAAAATTAAAAAAACTGGTTAAGATAAGAGACAATTTCCTCAAAAACAACCAAATCATGTCAATTAAAGACGTAAACAATTTCAACATTGAATGTTTGTTTACCTTTTATTTACTTACCTATTTATGTTCTATGATCCATTTCTATGATACGATATTATATATTAATAAAAATATGTATATTTTAAATAATCTAATCTTTAAATAGTCTAGCTATTTAACTGGAATTTTGAATAAGCGTTAGTTATCATAATGTATTATTTTTTTAATGAAATTCCTAAAAGTTGTCTAATTTTTTTTTTTTTTTTTTTTTTTTGTAAACAAAACATTTTAGTTAAGAAGATCAAAATATAAAGATTCTTATTAAAAAGTATTGAAACCCACTCATCGTATTCATAATAGAAAGAAATAAAAGTACATGGAATCTTTCTTGTTATTAGCTTATTATTTTTATTTTTTGTAGACGAAGCCATTAGTAGTAATTTTTTTTTTTTATAAAACCAACAAACCAAATGATATCATTTCGGTGATAAAGAAGTCCGAGAATTATAATATTTATAATTCTAAAATGATATAGGTTGCTTTCTAAACGGTACACTCGAAAATTATAGAATTTTTGACAATAAGGGCGATAATTTAACAATATATTCCAGAGTATATAATTACATACAACATGCCAAGATTGGTTGAATATATAATATTCTAATTATTTTATTAGAAAACAAAGTATATCCAGCTACAAATAATTTTATATGTAATACGAAACTTCAGTAATCCGAAAAACCAAGCTGATATTGATTCCCTTTTCTGATCCTTATATATATATATATATATATATATATATATATATATATATGTATATATATTCTACTAAACCTCAATTTATTTTTAATTTCCTGAAAATGTTTAAAGTTTTTTACTAAGGTTTCTATATTCTATCATATAATTTTACAATTTATTGTGCAGCACAGGCGATACATCTAAACAATAAGAAATCAACACGCCTGGAAAAAATAGACAATATTCCTAGATAATCATGTAAGTGAAAAAAAGAAGACACCGTCGGATAATCTTTTAGAAGATGTAATAAATATATAACAAAATATTACTAAATAAATCTTGAAATAATACAATAAAAAATATTTTAAACATTAACATCATGATGCACAAAAACTGAAACGCTCACATAAAATATTAATTTTTTGCTAGAAGATAAACAAATTTCTTTAATATTTTTTATTTTTGAACAATTTTTCGACAACTGAAAAAATTGTGATTGAAAAATAAAAGTTTTGCATTAATTTCTTCCAGATGATTTCAATGGGATATCATCAATTTATTGCGGAGGTTATAATAACCTTACTGAAAAATGGGCGATATTTTGAGGATAAAAATTATCAAAAAATTTAAAATTTTATAATTTTTTTTTTTTTTTTGTGTTTATTGCCTAATTTGCTTTAAACTGATAAAAATGCAATATTAGAAAAATATTGCTTTGATGATTTTCGTCCAAATAATAAAAAGAAGATATTGCGGAAATTTCTTCCAAGAAGATATATTTCAAATGTTTATAGGGTTATTTATTTATTTGGTGTTGTGTAAATTAATAAAATAATTACAAATTAAATAGATATTATGTGTTATATAGTACAAGAGCCATAATCATAGTGATAAACAATATTACTTTCTTCGTTCACAACAATACTTGTGTAAGCAATAAAGGCAACAACAACAAATGACAACACAGCATCAACGGTAGCAGCAGCAGCATGTAGCCAGATTTAAGTCGTCCACATTGTAGAAAAAAAAAACAAAATTATGTTATCCCCGCATTATTACATAGTATATGTACGTAATATATACATGTATTATTGTTTAAAAATCCACCTCCCCCTTTAATTGTTTACAAGTATAATTTTTTATATATATTTTTTTTAAGAAAGTACTTCTTATTGTTATATACAAATATGTTCCATTCCACATTAAACATGTACTCATAAGTAAAACCCTTCTCACACCACTTCTATACCGTCTGTTACATCCCACAGTTAAAATTTAAAATCGAGTTTTCTATAAACACATTTAATACCTCCCAGCTAAAAAAAAAGTGATTAAAAACTAGTGTTGCATAAATTTTGATAACTTGAATCTTTTTTTTCTTTTTATTAGAAAACAAATACACAAACTTTCGTATATGTGCATTTTTTGACAGTTCATCTTATAGAATAGTTGTGTAGAGAAATCTTATCACACAGTTCGTAATACTTCTTATAATACTAATATGTGAATTTACACGTGAGATAATTTTCTCAGAGAGCAAATTTGACACTCTATGACAGAAAAACTTTACATATTCTATTACGTGTAGATGAGATATTAGGTGTAGGGCTTAATTGTTTGTAAAGAATGATCAGTGTTGCCAGAAAATGTAATTGGTGAAGTGCTAAATCGTCAAAAAATTATACTAAATTGTTCTGCAGTAGCAAATGACAATGTTAAATTGTTTTGTAAAGAAAAATTAATATTTTCGCTGTCCTAGTTTCTGGTAAAATATATTTCAAATGATAACGTAAAATAATTTTTCTTCAGAATTATTTGTAATATTGGGAAATAAAGTAAAAATAAGACTTATATTTTAAAACTGGCAACTAATACCGTCAAATTTACTAAGAAATTCTTTGAAAAAAAAACTAAAAAATATTGATTTAAGGCATACTGTAATACATTTAGCACATTTTTATAAATTGTCAATGCATTTTTATCTGTTCAAATGCTAAATACAGTACGATTTTCTTAAGGAAAAAAGTGCTATGTAGAAATATTTAATTTATTTCAATTTATAAAAATATTAAAAACAAATTTCTTACAATTTACTCTTATTATTTTTTAATTTCAACAATCTCTCTCTTTTGTTTGACGTTTCAGTCCAATTTAAGACGAAAAAAATGGTAGCTATTGCATTATTGTATTTGTTGTCTTTATGCATATATCTTCCTAAATTGTTATATTATTGTACGTAGGAACTTACATTCGAACATGTTATGTTGTTGTTGCTGTTTATAAATTGTCATTTGTCTTATGTCGTCGTATGCCTCAATTGTTAATTGACAATGTTTTTAAATTTCATTATTACTATTTTTTAAGTGGATATGGTTGGGGTTAGAGTTAAATATAATATAAATAACAAGTTAATTTTGAGTGGAACTATAATTTGTCATTCATCCATACATAAATAAGTACATAATTGTTAAGTGGAAAAAATATTTTAATTGTTGTACTTAATTTTAACGCCCTCATAGAAAACTTATAAAAAATTTCGTTAATTATTACAAATATTCTAATATTGTAAATATTTAAAATTCAGCGTTGGCGCTTCTAATAAATGTAATATTCGTAATGTTTAAACTATATCAAGAGCCTATATTCAAAACCCTCTATCTCAGGTTTTCATGAAATTGCGCTTTTGATCCCATTATATTACCGAAAGTTTTTCCAATTTTATCAACATTTTTGCATTTTTGAGAACTATAAACATGACATGTATCATTTCTGACTAATTTATACATTTTGAGTATGAATCTGGCAAAAAAAATAAGTAAATAAATAAGTCGGTTTAGTAGTTCTTTATATTTACAGTGACGGACATTACAATAGAATCACCAATAAACTTTTAATTAAATGCATTGTAATTAGAAAAATATTTTAAAACTTGGAGTTTATGTAATCAATTATTATCTGCAAAATTATTCGCACACAACATAAATTAAATTAACAAATTTCTCTTTTTCTTAAAATAACTCAGATTAGAATCTGACATTGCACAGTGGGGCAGAATCGAAATTTTGTGAAAATAAATCTGTAACTTCTGATCGGCCGGTTGGATTTTCATGAAATTTGGTATAGGCGTAGCAGAGGAGTGTACAATGTTATGTTTGGAAGGGGGGCACAACAATCCCCCCAGGGGCGTAGCTAAGGGGGTTCGAAGTTAGGTACCTCTGACATAAAAAATTTTTAATCGCTTGCAAAATTTTTGTTTCTCGTCCGATTTCAAATATTTTATATTTTATATATTGTAGTAGGCCCTGATAAGACCTGTAAAAAACATTCTTACATGTCCTATTTATCTCTTATAGTTTTCGAGTTATTTGCGTTTGAATTTTTAAGCACCATAATTTTGTATGTTCTTGGTCCAGTTTTTTTCATATATATCGTAGTATTTCCGACCGATTTCATTAGTTTTTTTCTTAACTAGTTAAAGAACAAAATTATCTATTGAATAAAAAATTTGAAGTCGATATCTTTACCGAGTCCAAAAATAAACGATTTTGAATTTGAAAATTGCAAAAAAGACGACTTTTTGTGTTTTTTAGTCGAAAAAGTATCTACACTCTTTTTTATCTAAAATAAAATTTTCTTTAGCAACATATAATAATTTTGCACTTTTCTGAAAGGTAACTTCACAGAGATGACTTTAAGATAAAAAAACAAGCCCAATAACTCAATTGGTACATACCCTCCCGAATTCGACCCATTTTATATGAGTTTTGATTTTAGACCATATTGTCTCAAATCCCAAAGCACGAATCGACAAGCGGAATATATTTTAGGAATCTTCAATATGTTGTTAAAAGTTTTAAATCAAAATCTACGGGACTTCGGAAAAATGTGAATTCTATATCGAAAAATGTAAAAAATCCCATTTTTGGGAATTTGGATTAGTTTATTTGGGAATTCAGGAAAACCCTACCCCTGATTGCAATTTGGTTAACGCGCTTTTATTTATATTAATAAGATCCACATTTCCTGAAAATTTCATTAAGATATCTTTATAAACAAATATGTTATTACAATTAAAAACCCCAAATTGGGCCTTTTGTTTGGTTTATTTCTAAATAGCGAAAGAAATTTTAAAAATATGTATTCCATATTAAGCTTATCCTTTAGCAAATATAATTTCCGATCTTTTGCAAAAAGATTCAAGTCAATATCATGACTCATTTCATAAATATGCGCCTTTAAACTTTAAATTTCCAATTTATAGTATATATGACTATATTTTTACAAACTTGCAACTTTTGCCTTTAGTTTTGCGTGAATAATTACTTAGAAAATTATGAATATTTCTGTATACTGTTATTAATATCTATACACAAAATATTTTTTTATTTTTAAAAGGGTTGCCACATTTTCCCAAATTTAAGTAAATCTTTATCCTTTTCTAAGCATTCATATATTTCTATTAATTAATAACAAAACAAACAAAAAATGTCTATTTTAACTTAATCAATATTATTATTTTTGGTATTTATCATCTTCCTTAATAAATATTCTATTTCTAATACGATTTTTATTACTTATTTACATTAAATTTATGTAGACAATTTTTCTAATATTTTAAACTTATACTACTTATTTTCTATAAAATAATCTGTTGTATCTGTATATATATCTAAAAGATAATAAAGGTCCTTCAAGTCTTCAGTATTTTGAGTTGATAAAGGCTCATTGATGATAGTACAGGATCTGATGATAACAATAGGCTATTAAAAATATCCTCGTTCTGTGACTTAAAATCTCTGTTTCTTGCTTCTTGAGCCTCTTCTGTAAGCTTTCCAGGTGGAAGAATATTTCGTTAAATTATAATTTCGCCATGGCACAATACTTTATGTACTGTTGGTGTCATTTCTTTCCATTCATATAGAGAAACAAGTAGTTTAAATATCTCTGTTGCATATTCTCCAAATCGAGCAGAGTTAATTTTGTGCATACAAGTAATTGCCATTAATAGTATGTTAGTCCTTTGAAAGAGGTTGTAAATCATTTATTTCATCTTTAATATATTCCACTAAATCCTTTGTTGTTGTCTTCGACTCCCTTGTGTATTCGAACCAAATAAGTCTGCAAAAATGTTTTGATCCTGGAGTGGTGTTAAGCCATTTATCTTCAAATGAGTTTTTATACTTTGATGAAGATTGCTTTAAGGAATAAGATCGCATTCTTAATGGCACCAAAGATGCTATAAATACGCTTTTATAATTCGTCATTTTCTTACTTACAGGAAGGGCTCATAGTCCCTCACATCCCCACTTACAGATTAATACAACGTCGCTGTTATTTACATTTTCCAACTGATTTGCAGAAAAATCTGCAACTATCCTGGTAACTGTATTCTCATGCAAAGAAGATAGCTCTACACATGCTTTCTTTTCGGTAACCGAAATAGACGGTAAAATAGTTTGCTTTTTTTTTGGAATATCCTTGTATGATGGTAGAATTGAGTGTCCCTTTTCAAGCAGAGCTTTTCTTAAAATTTGATATTTGTTTCGGTTGAGGTCCAATTCAAGCATTAAAGCAATTGCGTCTTCCTCTTTAAAATTGGATTGTGATGTTGGAGTAGGTACACTTTCGGCAATCCGTTTAAGACGTTTTGGTGATGCAGTTGGCAGTATTTCAGCAATATTAATTGCTTATGGGCCAGTCTTTTCTTCTTAGATCTTGTACTTAAATCATCATATGTCTTGCAGGGTGCTCCAGTTGATATTTTGCACGCCGATATTTCTATATCAGTATCATGTTTAATTTTTAATCTGTTAGTACGCTGATTCAAGGACTTCATTTTTACGTCATACAACATTAAAAAGCTCTCTATCTGAGATTTACCAATGACGTCGACTTTTGCATGATATGTAGTTTTTATGAATTCTACTACAGCTTCCAAAGGATTAAGATCATTTTTAGATAAACTCCACAGAACACAACACAATTGTTCACGTTTCAATGTAATAATCATGATAATCAACTTCATTATGATGTTGATAAGGATTAGCTGCGCATTTATATATATCTTTTAGATATATCGCACAGGTATATATATTTACAGGTATTCTGTGAATTTTCCAATAAGGGGTAGGGTTTTCCTGAATTCCCGAATAAACTAATCAAAATCCCAAAAATGGGATTTTTTACATTTTTGGCTATAGAATCCACATTTTTCCGAAGTCCCGTAGATTTTTATTTAAAACTTTTAACAACATATTGAAGATTCTTAAAATATATTCCGCTTGTCGATTCGTGCTTTGGGATTTGAGAAAATATGGTCTAAAATCAAAACTTTCATATAAAATGGGTCGAATTCGGGAGGGTATGTACCATGACCAATTAAGTTATTGGGCTTGTTTTTTATATTAAAGTCATCTCTGTGAAGTTACCTTTCAGAAAAGTGCAAAATTATTATATGTTGTTAAAGAAAATTTTATTTTAGATAAAAAAGAGTGTAGATACTTTTTCGACTAAAAAACACAAAAAGTCGTCTTTTTTGCAATTTTCAAATTCAAAATCGTTTATTTTTGGACTCGGTAAAGATATCGACTTCAAATTTTTTATTCAATAGATAATTTTGTTCTTTAACTAGTTAAGAAAAAAACTAATGAAATCGGTCGGAAATACTACGATATATATGAAAAAAACTGGACCAAGAACATGCAGAATTATGATGCTTAAAAATTCAAACGCAAATAACTCGAAAACTATAAGAGATAAATAGGACATGCATGTCTTTTATAGGTTTTATCAGGGCCTACAACAATATATAAAAATATTTGAAATCGGACGAGAAACAAAAATTTGGCTAGAGATTAAAAATTTTTTATGTCAGAGGTACCTAACTTGTTGTGTCCCTCTTCCAAACTCAACATTGTACACTCCTCTGCTACGCCTGCACCAAATTTCATGTAAATCCAACAAGCCGATCAGAAGTTACAGATTTATTTCCAAAAAATTTCGATTCTGCCCCACTGTACATTGTATAATAGTTGACGACAATAAATAGAACCACATTGAAATAAAACTAAAATAAAAAAATTAAAAAATAAAAAATATATTTTTTTATTTTAGAAAATCTCTATACTCCTGAAAAAATATGAATTTAAAATTCTTAAGCATCTCCTCAAAGAAATAGGTCGCACAAAGCATTGCAATGAAAACAAAGAAAAGTATTTAATAAACAAATGAATTCCGTCCGTTATCGTCGCGAACTTGGCAAATTACTGCGTTTTAGAATAATCTGACTCTAAAACACTGCATTTCACAAGAAATCTTGAAGAACCAGTGAAAATTTCAATCTGACTGAAGAACACGGGGAAACCAGAAACAAAATTTCATTAAGTTTGAAAATATACAAAGTGGAGAAATAGTGATATACAGTGGATTTCATTCTCGAATTTTAACCATTGCTAATAACTAACTAGGTTCTGTAATAATCCGGTTACATTTCTCCACTTTTTGAATGTTTTCCGAGCCACATTAATTTTTATGAAGTTTTGTTTCTGGTTTCCACGTGTTCTTCTGTTAATTTGGCAATTTCGCAACCATATTTATTTTTTTAATATATATATATATATATATATATATATATATATATATATATATATATATATATATATATATATATATTCATTAAAATCTGATTTATTTTAAGAAAGACATTTGTTAAAATTTTTTTATTATATTGTGAGTGAAGCTTATTATTGTGCAGATAATAATTGATTAAAATATTTGACGAATTATAATAATTTTTTAAGTAAAAGTTGGTGATTCTATTATAATATCCGTCACTGTATATCATAATAATTATTCGCGTTGTAGATATGCGATAATTATGATTTACTTTGTATGGGGGCTAACACTTCTCCTAGAGCTGCCCGACCTATTTTCATCTCAGTAATGAATCTTGATAAAGAAATTATTCCCTCACAATTTTAATACTTTTGCTCTAATATTTCTTCATTTATGCGATAATTAAAATTTACTTTGTATGAGAGCTACCCTTTCATATCAATAAAAAATCAAAAAGTCAATTATTTTAAAGTTTAAAAAAATCGAAAGTCGTAAATTTCAATTACAATATTAAAGATTTCAAACTATTAAAATTAGAAGGTTAGAAATTATCTACCTCAATTTGCATATATTGTCTAATTAAAATGCCTCTAAAATAAAAAAAAATATTTATACTAAAATATTTTATATACATTTTTAATAAACGAGAGAATGTATATTTCTCTATTTTTGTTACAGGTGGTCAATGGTATGGTGTAGACATTACTAAAGAAGATATTGCTGATAATTTCCTTGAATGTGTTTGGGAACCTTCAATTATTAAAATTAATGCCTTGACTGCTGCTGCTGAAGCTGCCTGCATGATTCTCTCAGTTGATGAGACTATTAAGAGTCCCAAAGCCGGAGATGCCCCAATGGCTGGTGCTCCTATGGGCCGTGGCATGGGAAGACCCATGTAAATCCTAATCATCACTATTTAAAATTTTTTATTTTTTAATCAATGTTCATTATATTAATTTTCATTAATTTTATGTTTAATTTTTAAATTGCAAAGCGTCTAAAGAAAGAACAATCTTAATCTAAACAAATCACTTTCTGCTATCATCAAACGCATTTATTCATTATTATAAACTCTTCTTCTCTACTATATTAAAAATAAATAAAAAAAAAAACACAATAAAATATTAAAACTAATAAAAAAAAGTAAAAATGTTTTAAAAACACTGAACGAAATGTAAAATTTTATTTGCTAATAATATTCTATAACTTATTTTTATAAAACTGTGTTGCCCACATTTTTTAAAGCGTTTCTTTAAACACTCCTTATTTAGCCGACTTTTAGAATAAAATAAATTTCTGGCAACATGTTTTTTCTCATTGGCGTTGCTTGGTTATTTTGTTTTAATTTCTCTTTCGTTGATGGATTTTACTTCAAAATGTGTTTTGAGTTTATAGTTTAATCTTAGTAGTGGAATTTTTAATACAAATTTATAAATATTAAAAACTTGAAATAAAATTAAAATGGCTCGCAGACATTCAATACTTTTCAAAAATATCCATACCAGTAGAGGAATAATAGAATATAATATCTATGATTTTATAAAAGAAATAAAAAATATGCCGGTAATGGAAAAATTTTGTTATTGGTCGTAATTCTATGCTAAAATCTAAAACCACTTTGCGGAAAAGCAGTTTTGTTGTAGAACGTAATTTTTTTTATTGCAATTTTGGTTTCCTATTTTCAAGGTTATCTGGAATAAAATGCATGTTGATCATAAAAACAATGCAATTTCGGAATTAAATTGGAAAGCTTTTGGTGTCACTATTATACCCTACCTTAAGAAGTTAGATGAAGATGAACAAATCTTGATCAGTAAATAGTCCCATATAAAAACTTCCTTATTGTTCCATTTTCTTACTTTTTATTTCCGTAGTTGATGAACTAAAAAATTCTTGGTTAAATTTAAGAAAAAATTTAAGGAGGTCTTTGTTCTCCGCTAAGAAAGGTACATCTCGTCATTGTCATTATTTAAGACATATGGAATTTTTTCTTAATTCCCAACAGAAATATCTTAAAGATATTGCCACTGAAGAAGAATTGCAAAAATTATTAGAACATGAAATTAAAATGAGGGCTGAAGCTGGTTTATCACCTCCAGAGAACTTAAATGGTAAGAGACCACATCCAAATGAGGACACTGATAATAATCCAGTTGCATCCAGCAGTAAAAAGTCTTTGGTAGAAACTTGTCCCAATTATCGTTCTGCACGTTTAAGAGAAAAGCAATCTGTCCAAAATGAATCCTTAAATGTTAAAGAAACAAAAGTTTCAGACAAAGCTAAAATCACCGAAGTTGCTGCAAGCCCTCAAGAAACATTATGTAATACTTCCTTCGATCCCACGTCAGTGTGTGAAACTATCAGTCAACCATCATTAGATGACGATAGTGTTCATAATGAAACTCAGTTTGTTTACCGTCAACAGCAATGTAGTACTAACATTAGAATTCAAAGATTTACTGCAGAAAATGGATCGACAAACTCGTTGGATTTGCCTGACAAGGTTTATGATGCCCATCAAGCTTTCTTTGATTCTATAAAACCCACTTTGCGTGAATTAAGTGATACAGAAAAATTGGATTTTAAAATCGAAGTGCTGAAAACATTGAGAAAGTATAAATTATCAGAGACCGGATTTTAATACTAAAAAAACACTATTTTTGTTTCAATCTAAAAGCAATCTTTGGTGAACAAAAAATAATAAAAATTCATCATAATTTTTTATTTTCATTAATAGTATTTTTTTTTTGTTTTAATCGAAATAAAAAATCGTTAGTGGTACTTATTGCAAAAATTGAAAATTTTCAACTATTTTCATCAGATGAAAAAAAAATTATAAACAACAACAATTTCATTGAATACAAAAATATTTAAAATGTATTCACACAATGCATACAAAATTCAAATAAATAAAATAGAAAACATAATATAATAACACAAGGTAGAATTACTACAGAGTCGTCAATTCTAATTGTTAAGTCAAAAAACTGAAAAATTAAAATCAAGAATGAAAAAATATATAACGTATTCTTTACATTTATCATTTGAATTACTTCTTAAAATGCAGAACTCTAATTTGGGAACGCCGTGTAAACGTTTAACACGTACATTTTTCTAACTGGAAATTTACACACAATATATTTGTGTTTATTTGTTTGTTTTTAATAAAATTTATTTGAAAAAATTTGTTTTGAATTGTTTTTTTTTTTTTAAGTTTTATTGTAAATTTTTTACGAGAGAGACAAAACCTAATTCAGTTGTAAAAGCCAAATTCATGCAACAACAAAATACATGTAGTCACATATATTTTGTGTTTTGAAAAAAATGAGTATTAAATTTTTTGAAATTTTAGTTTGAAGCCTCTCGCATAAACTTATAGTTATATTCTATGTAATATGTGATTGACTTTTCAGGGTAAGTAAAATTGAGAACAAACTTTCTAGTAATTCTACCTTTAGTAGTTGTATCATGGTAGAAAATATTTGTTGGAACAAAAATATGGATAATATACCAATCATTGAAAATTTTTTCAAACTGTATTTTTTTTTTTTCATCATGATGTTTTAGAAATTCGCAATCAAGTAGGATTTCAGTCTCAATTTTGCAAAATACGTATGTATTTTAAAATTTAAATGTAATTTGTATATGTAAAACGAAGGATAATATACGATAACAATTCATTAAATTATTTTATTCAGGTTAAATACTATAGTAAAATATGAAGATCTTAATAAAATGTGGTCCTGTTACTGAAATTAAAGTCGTCCAACATCAATTACTCAAAATCGAGCACTTCAACTTTAGTTTTGTTAAAATATAATTCATTATCTGATGCCTTTGAAATTCGGAACATTTTCGGTTCAACTTGATTTACAGAGCATAGAAACTTGTAGTTTTTTAGTAATGATTGTACATATATTTTAGAGTTTACAATTTTACTAAACCTACAATTCAAATGTTTCTATAATGTAGTTGGTTTATCATATAAACTTATTTGAACTGCCCTAATTACGTCTTAAATTTTTTAGGAACTAGAAGAATAAACATATAATCAGAGATAATGATCATTACAATTTAGTTAATACTTCTGAACACCAATTGTAAATCAAAAATGTTAAAAAAAACCACAGGTTTCTTTTCGAAAGTTATATATCTCCATAATATATGTTCTTTAAAAATTTTTAATTCGAATTATGGATTATCAAGCTAATTGTTTGACAGTATCAGATGACTCGAGGGAGTACTTCGGTATTTTTAAATATTAAATAGTATCAAAAAAGTACTACTTTTCTATCCTTGATTTCAATACTAAAGTTTGCTATAATTTTAATATTGTTTGGTGTATCAGAAAATTTATAACAATTTATGTTTTATTTCCTTTTTCTATGGTGAAACCATTTAATAAGCTGTATGCAAAATGGTAACAACTTAAATAAAACTGAAAAGCAAACAAAAAATATCATTTGCAAATTGCAAACAATGATTGTTTAAATTGAAAAATAATAAGGATAAGTTGTAAGAAATTTGTTTCTATTGCTTTTATAAATTGAAATAAATTAAATGAGTCTATACAGCATTTTTTTCTTATTAAAAATACAAATTTCACCACTGAAAAAAATTGCTTTTGTTTGTAAACAAATCAGTCCATGCAAACATAAAAAAATATAAATTTCAATCTACACTAAAAAATTAAGCAAAAAATATTCTGCTAAGCTTATAATGAGACCTTGTAATGGTTACCCCATGGATGAAACCATTCAACTGGTTACGCCATGCTTTTTCTTCCATTTTTTCTAATAGGCGGGAAAGTAGTATAAACGGTGGCAACTTTAACTTAATTAAAAACAATACATGGCATCCTTTTTTTCAAACTTCCTTTTATGTATGTTTGGTTGTTTTATTTTAATTTCTCTTTCCTTGCTTTGTGTGCAGTTTAGCTTTTAGTGTGTGGATTTTTAAAAATTTTTATTAAAATAAAAAAAGTGAAATAAAATGAAAACGGCCGGTAGACATGCCGTAATTATAAAAAATATCCATACCAGTAGAGGAGCAATAGAATATACTATCTATGATTTCATAAAAGAAATAAAAAATAGACCGGTAATAGAAAAATTTTGTTATTGGTTCTGATTCTATGATAAAAAGCATAATGTAATTATAAAGTGACCTCACATACACAAAAACGACAATTGCTTTTATTTTTTTAGTGTAAAACCACTGCACATAATGTCAAAATGCTATGAACAAATAATGAGCAATATAAAAAAAGAAGAGTAACATAGTGTCTACATTAGAGATTTTTTTTATCAAGACAAACGTCAAACTTAACGCGAATTTGTTGAAGGTGGCAACAGTTGCACAAAGACAACAATATAGCGTATTCATTGTTGTTTTTTATGTATGCTGTTTGACAACTGTAATAACCAAAATAATAATAAACTGTTTAACTAAGTTTACCTTGTATATATTCGCACTGATTTTGACGTTTGTTTTGATATAAATTTGCCTAACATAGTGTCTACATTAGAGACTTTTTTATCATGACAAACGTCAAACTTAACGCGAATTTGTGTGAGGTGGCAACAGTTGCAAAAAACAACAATATGGCGTATTCATAATTATTTTTTATTTATGCAGTTTGACAACTGTAACAACCAATATAATAATCAGCTGTTTAAATAAGGTTACCTTGTATATATTCGCATTGATTTTGACGTTTGTTTTGATAAAAATTTGCCTAATGTAGACACTAAGTAATGTAGACACTAGGTAAATAAACGCTACGAAAAGATTTACATAAGAATACAAAAACAATTTGACAGCTTCACGCGGTATGTACAGGAAAAAAATGCAAATCAGTCGTGCTTGCAAGGTTACTTTCTTATTACACTATGGCTAAGGAGCTAAGCCACTTTGTGAAAATGCAAGACAGACTCAATGTATTTTTTTAACCGTTTTGGTTTCTTATTTTCAAGGTTATATGGAGTAGAATGCATATTGATCATAAAAACACTGCAATTTTGGAATTACATTGGAAAAGTTTTGCTGCCACTATTGTACCCTACCTTAGGGAGCTAGATGAAGATGAACAAACCTTAATAAGTAAATAGTTCCATATAAAAACTTCCTTGTCGTTTCATCTTCGTAATTTTTATTTTATTTCCTTAGTTGATGACCTAAAAAGTTATTGGTTAAATTTAAGAAAACATTTAAGCAAGTCTTTGTTGTCCGCTAAGAAAGGTATATCTCGCCATTGTCATTATTTAAGACATATGGAATTTTTTCTTAATTCCCAACAGAAATATCTTAAAGATATTGTCACTGCAGAAGAATTGCAAAAACTATTAGAACAAGAAATTAAAATGAGAGCTGAAGCTGGTTTATCACCTCCAGAGAACTTAAATGGTAAGAGACCCAATTATCGTTCCTCACGTTTAGAAGAAAAGCAATCTGTCCAGGTTGAACCCTTAAAAGTTTTAAACAAATCTAAAATCACAAAAGTTGTTGCAAGCCCTAAACAAACATTCCGCAATACTTCATTCGACCCAATGTCAATGTGTGAAACTATCAGCCAACCATCATTAGATGACGATAGTGTAAATGAAGTAGTTCATAATGAATCTCAATTTGATTACCGTCAACAGCAACGTTGTAATAACATTAGAATTCAAAGATTTACTGCTGGTAATGGATCAACAAACTCGTTGGAATTGTCAGACCAGACTTACGATGCCCATCAAGCTTTCTTTAATTCCATAAAGCCAAATTTGCGCAAATTAAATGATGCGCAAAAATTGGAGTTTAAAATCGAAGTGTTGAAAACATTAAAAAAATATAAATTATATTAACAAAAAAATTAAACATTTTGTATAAAATTTAATAAATTCTTGTTTATGATTTGTTTTAAAAGTTTCGTTCTTTTATTTTTCCAGTAAAATCTAGTAAACGTAGTATTTATTTAGTAAATTAAGAATTTTATTCTCAAAAAAAAAACTTGTGAATAAAAAAGTACGCGAACGGAAATTTTGTAAAATAACCACTACAAACAAATAAACATAAAACACCAAAAAACAGTTAATCGAAATATATACACTTTAGTGAACAAAAAATTCTTCATTTTGTTATAAGAATATTTACTGTTTTTTAATGTACTTTTAGCAAAATTTTAGTGCAAAAATACATTTTTTGAACATTTTCCTATTATTGTTTAGTTTTTACAACCATTTGATTTACTATATTTTCAAGCAAAAAAAAAACTAGAAAATTTTGTAAATTAAATACTCAGTTTATAAACTGTCATTTTTCTCTAACAATTTCTTTTTTTATTAGATTTTGGGTACGCAAATCCAGTAAAAATTTTTACTGGACAGTACACATTTTTGGGTAAACGAACGCACTTAAAGTATTTAATTTTGTTGAAATTCGAATATAAGTAATATTAGGAAAATCCATTTCGATTTAGCAAAATGTTTTAATTCTTAAGTTTGATTACTTTGAACTACATACATATGTATCTATATTAAAAATATGTTCTACAAGGGAGTATCAAAAAATATATTTAAAAATTTATATATTATTTTGTTTTTTATAAATTTTTATCAACATTCATGGAAAATAGTAGTAGAAATAGTGGCAACGTTATTAAAAACCAGACATGGCATCCTTTTATTTAAGTTTCCTTTTATGCTTCAATTCTGTTTTGTTTACAATTTTTTTAATATTCCTACAACAACAATTCGGTTAGGTTGGTGAATTGTGAACTTTGTGCTAATTGTATTAAAAGTTATTTAAAAAGAACTATAAAATTAAAATGGTAGTAGCACCAAATGTTGTGCGAACAATGAAAACCACGAAAGGTGACGCTACATTCTCAGTGTACGATTTATTAGAAGAAATAAGACGTAGACCGGTAAGTTCAACAAAGACCGCCGAAACACAAGAAATAAATTAATTAAAAAATTTCATTACTTAGAGTATTTGGCAAGTCAATGGTATTGGTCATATAAGTCGTACAGACTTCAACAACAGTTGGCGCAGTATTGCTGAAATCCTAATTCCACACTTTCATCAACTGGACGAGGAGGAGCAAAATAAAATAAGTAAATATCATATACTAAAACATAAACTATAAAATAAGTACATACATATTATGTTTTACCAGCGCAAACTTTAAAAAAACTTAATTGTACGCTTAAGAAATATTTGACACTTTCGGTTAAATATAAAAAATCCGGGGATAAAAGATATCGTTTATTCAATTATGGCCGCAGTATGGACTATGTTCTACAGGACCGCGGCATGAAACTAGAAGAAATTTATAGTCAAGAAGAACTCAATGAGATGGAATCATTCGAAAGAAGATTTAAACAAAGTTATGCACCTAAAAGTTTAAATAACAATTTTCCGAAAGTAATATTACATATGGTAAGTGAGAATCGTAATACGATGGAACACCCTGAAGAGGAAGAATCTCAGACTTTTAGTAATAATTCTTATGGTGCAAATTTACAATGCGGCGCAAGAATTGAATATAATGAAAGACCGTACAAAAGGCAAATACGTAAGGCCAAAGATTCCAACCAGGCATTTTTTGACTCGCTTAAACCTTGGTTACGTAAAATGAATGAAGCTCAAAAATTAGATTTTAAAATAGAATTTTTAGAAATTCTTAAAAAACATCAGACATAAATAATTGATATAAAAATTTATAATTTGTTGAATTTACTCCTTATTATATTTTATAAATTGAAATAATAAAATTTTTTTATAAACAAAAAAAAAAAAAAAAAAAATAATTTCCTTGTCCAACTTTTTTTATTAATACAAACTTGAGCAAAAGTAGTAATTTTTGAAAGAATGTCAAAATTATTAAAGAAAATTCTAATTTCGAGATTGTCATAAAAATGATTTAAAAAGAACGTTAAAAGGCTAACATTCTTAACGAAATTTTGAAGTTGACAACACTTATTTTGTTTTCCTTTCTGTTTACAAGCCAAAATATATTATTTGTTGTGATTGACTTTTTCCGCAAAAAATTAACTTTTTAATTATATAAAATGGGTCCAGAAAGAACATTAAAAACTAGTAGAGGAATAGTTACGTATTCCATATACGATTTCATTAAAGAAATAGAAAGTAGACCGGTAAGTATTGAATTATATTAAAAAGGTTAATTTTCCCTAAAACATAACCAATCCTAATAAGTGTTGCCACGCATTTTAATTTCAAAACAATCCTAAAATGTATGAAAATGATCCAATTTTTTAAAGTATGATTTATATATTTTATTGAAACTACCTTAATAAAGTTCTTAAAAATTATATGTAAAATTTTTATTCATCATCCCTCATATAGGTTATATGGGATAAAGAACATGTTAACCGACCAAATCGTTTTATGGCCTGGCATGATGTCATCCGCTCTTTTGTGCCATACTTTGATGAGTTATCTATTAAGGAACAAAATGATCTATGTAAATATGGAGAAACATTCTTTTTTCTAACAGAAGTGTAGAATAATTTTTAAATTTTAATAGATTTAGACCTGAATAAAAATTGGAAAAACATAACAAATATATTAATGAAAACTGTAAAAATAAGAAAGACCAGTGATCCAAAATGTCGACCCTACCGATATGCTTATTACATGGAATTCTATTTAAAAAATCGTGGCATAACACTTGACGAAGTTGGTACTGCAGAAGAGTTTAAAGAAATTGATGAAATGGAAAGAAAACGTTGTGAAAAATTTAATTTTTTAAAAGCCAAAGGGAAAAAACAAACTGTTAAAAATAATAAAATAAAGGAACAATCTATTGGTAATATTAGTCAATGCGATAATAGTATCTTTGATCCTAGGGTATTTTGTGAGAGTTCAATTCATGATGGATTTCATTCGGAACAATACAACTATGAGGGCGGTGAAACCGCCAAGAATAACTTCTATTATGATACAAACATTTTTTATAGTAATAACGAAGGAATTGAGGATGCTGATCAGGATTTCTTTGACTCAATTAAACCTATATTAAGTAAATTGAATAGAGCCCAAATGTTGGATTTTAAAATAGAATTTTTGGAAATTTTAAAAAAATATAAACTAAAAAATTTTTAACACTCTTTTCTTAATGCCTGATTTATTTTTTAAGTATTGAAAATTAAAATAAATTTTTATGTATTCTGTTAGTATTTCAATAAAATAAAGCCTAGTATTTTTTAACAAAATTTGTTTTTAAATGCCTTTATCAATCGTACATTTTTTAATAAAATGGCAATCTTTTTAATTCATTTTTTGCATTACATCTTTCATACAGCTGCATTTTTTAGTTTGTTTTCATCTTGCTTTCTTCCGTTTGTGGCATTTATTTCAAGCGCGAAAAGTGTGAGATAAATTTGTGTTTTAATAAATTATAAATATTTGTGCAACTTTTAAATAAAATCATTAAGTAAAAATGAATAAACTTGATGAAAAAAGAGATCTGATAACAAGTAGAGGAACTTTGCAATACACCACAATAGATTTAATAAATGAAGTCGCAAAATATCCGGTATGTAAAATATCTTTGTGTTCATTAAAAAAATAAAAAATGTATGCTATAAAAAAACTCCATTTATTATATAGTATAGTACTCTCATATATGCATGTTTTTGTTCAACGATTTTAATTCGAATGCTTTTATTGGTTTCAGGTTCTATGGAATAGATCGCATCCGGATTTTAAAGAAGGAAAAGCAAAGGACGAAGTTTGGGATGCAATTAGTCTTGTTTTTGTTCCCTTCTATGATGAGATTGATGAAGATGAAAAATTAACTATAGGTAAATATATGTTAATGTAAAATATATTTTCATGTTATTTTTAGTATCGATTACATTAGATTTTGCATTATTGGCTGTAGTCATCACTATGTTTTTTTACGCAAACGCTTTTTTTTAATTTTATACTTCCAATATTAACATTTTTTATTCCATCATGTATTACTAACTATGCACTCTAATATTAAGAAAAAAACCTTTCACCAAAATATAGCTCCTATATTTATCTTGGACCCCATATTCATATGGATGGCGATATCCGTCTGTCTGTCTATTTTAGTCAACTTCTAAAGTCTCTTTATAACTAAGCGATTTGTTTTACCGGCTGAGCTCCTAAGGTTCAAATTGTCTATGAAATTTGTTAAAAAATTTACCGATTTTCTAAAGAGGTACAAATTTTCAGGAAATACAAAACATTTTTTTTTTTATTCTTTTTTATTTATTTTTTTAAGTATTCCATTTTAAATTCAAAAAATTTTGACCACTGAAACTTTCTATATATATATATATATATATATATATATATATATATATGCGCAGTAAAAAACGAAAAATATACTTTAAAAACAAGAAAATATGGAAAAAAAAAGAAAGAAATTGTAATAAAAAAAAAAAAAAATATCTTACGAGGGTGGATCAATAAGTCCGTGACTTTTCGAACTTCCCTCGTAGTTATATGAAATGCAACACTATTCCCAAATAGGATTTTTCTAGGTCCTTAAAATAGGCATTTGTTTGGTCAATAATTTCACTGTTGGAGCTGAAACTCTTTCCACTGAGCCATTTCTTTAGGTTTGGAAATAGGAAGTAGTCACTAGGGACTAAATCCGGAGAATATGGCGGATGAGGTACCAATTCGTAGCCCAATTCATAGAGTTTTGCCATTGAGACTGCACGCGTGTGCACCCGTGCATTATCTTGATGAAAAAGAACTTTTTTCTTGGCTATATGGGGTCTTTTTCTTTTTAAATTCTCATTAAATCGGTCTAATAAGTTGGCATAATATTCGCCGTTTATTGTTTTTCCCTTTTGAAAGTAAAAACAATAAACGTATAGGAATTCTCTAAAAAGTATTTTTAATAGTTTTTATAGTTGGTTTCTTACAAAAAATTAAATTTTTTATTCAAACATTTTTCTACAAAATTTTTCACCAAAAATCCAAATTTTTACTAAAAGACGATTTTTCACATAAAAGATCCTATTTTTCATTGGAAATCCAAATTTCGACTAATAATCGGATTATTAGTTAAAAGTTAAATTTTTCATCATTATTATTTTTGACACAAATTCCAAGTTTTCACCAAAAATGTAAATTATCACTAAAAAACCAAATTCTCACTAAAAACCGATTTTTCTTTAAAAATTCGATTTTTCACTAAAAATCCAACTCTTCATTAGAAATCGGATTTCTAATTACAAAAATCACCAAAAATTTAATTTTGCACCCAAGGTCCCATTTTCCACAAAAAAGCAAAACCTAACTACAAAAAAAGAACGATTTCAGCAAAAAAATAAAACATCGATTTATCAATAAAACAAAATTCGATTTTTCAAAAAATCCTTTTACAATACAAATTTTCTAAAAAAAACTATAAAAAGTAAATTATTATCTTCCTGAATTTTCAAAAAAGCTTCAATTTTTTAACTCTTTATCAATACTTATTTTTTTTAATGTTCCTATTTTCACAAAAATGATCTAATTTAAAAAAAACCAAAATAATATAATCAAAAAAAAAAAAAAGTACAATTTTTACTATACTGTATATATTTTTTTTTTTAGAAATTATCATTTTAGAAAATTCAATTTCAATTTATAAAAATGTACCAATTTTCAAAAAAATCTAAAAATACTAATTTTCCAAAATGTTCACACAAATTTTACTAATATATAAATTTTCAATTATAAAATACAAATTCTCAAAAACAAAATCTAAATCTCAAAATAAAATATACTTAAATAAATTTAAATAAAATATACTACTTTCGAAACAATTTCCATTAAAAATAAATTACAATTAATTGTACGAGTAATTTTCAAGAAAAATTACTTCTTTTACAAAAATCTCTTTTTAAAAAACTAAAATAAAGTGTATGAAAGATTCACTATGAGCTGCTGGTGCTCTTAGTGAAGATTAAGATCTTTTTTATATTTTTTTTTTTTTTAATTACCATTATTATTAAAATTAATATCATACCACTACTAATACAAATTAATAGGAAACTTTTGTTCTATAAATCATTATTAACGTTTTAATCTTTTGCCACATATGGCTCATAAAGTAAAGTCTAACACATTGCTAATAATAAATATTTTTAATAGCCGAAATTCTTAAAACTCGTTGGAAAAATTGTGTACAGGGTGTAATGAAATCTGTTTCTCTTAAACAAAAAAATGGCCGACTCTTTCGTCCATTTAAATATGCACGTGAAATGAAATTCTATTTGCAAGCACGTGGTATACAATTTTCCGATATTTATGATGTAGAAAAAGTTGATGGTATTGATGAAACTATAATTAAAGCAGAAATGGAAGAGGGAAAACTAACAGACGAAACTGTTAAATATACACCCAAGAAGAAGATAGCAAAGATAGAAAATACTTCAGTAACATATCGCTCGCCAAGATTACGCGAAAAGCAAATAGTTGCGGAAAAAAATTTTTCTGAGCAGAAAAGCACAGCAAAAAATTCCCAAGAAGTGCAACAAACTAAGAGAAAACCAGCCTCCATCAATACTAGTGCTGTTTAT
Source organism: Protocalliphora azurea (assembly GCA_932274085.1). Lineage (NCBI taxonomy): Eukaryota > Metazoa > Arthropoda > Insecta > Diptera > Calliphoridae > Protocalliphora > Protocalliphora azurea. The sequence goes on from OW026519.1 coordinate 5,084,955, forward strand.
TCATTAGAAAATACTTCAAATATTAGTGACGATGTGGTTGAAGTAGCCGAAGATAGTAACGATGAAGAGCTTACCAACAATTGTTTAACTCAACAAACAAATCATTCAGTAAATATTAACCATTTTAACCAACCGAGAATATTACTTAATGAATCAGATGCAGCAGATCAAGCTTTCTTTGAATCGATTAAACCAGCTTTAAGGAAAATGAGTGAAACACAAAAATTAGATTTTCAAATAGATATTTTACAAATACTTAAGACATTTCGCGCTAATTAAAGTTTGAAATTTTTTGTCATAGATAATTTATTTTCTGTGTACTTACATACATTTGTAATCTATGTTTTGTTGTTGCTTTAATATTGTTCGAAAGTTTGTTAACGATATTCTTGTAAGACTTGAATTTTTTTGATTTTCATTTGCAATAAAAACATCATTAATTAAACTGTATTTTTTGTTTTGTTTAATTTTTATAAAATAAAGGTATTTTTGTAAAAATGGAAAATATTTTATTAAGATCGTAAATTCAATCACAATTTGAACTCAATAATATTTTTACACAATTAACATCTATACACTGGTGCATATTCCTATAAACGCACATCAATTTTTTTACTTACCAAAAATGGGGCTAAAATATAATTAAGGTGGTACAAATTAATTTTTTTAATTATTCACTTAAAAAATTAACAACAAAAAACTTTATTTTAACATATTTCCTTTAATCCCTTTTACGGTCACAATATACATCTAGTATACTCACAGTATTTAATAAAAAAAAAAAATAGAAAGGTATTTCCTCATAGATGTGCCGAAAATAAATTTTATTAAAATCCGTTCAGTATTTTAGAGGTTATAAGCCTGAAACAAATGAGCGACTCTCTCAATTCAAAGCACTGTTATTATTGTCATTTCAAACTAGACAAGTTTTATTTTTTGAGAGAGTTGTAAGAGAGCAGTGATAAAAAATAGTAAAGAGTTTAATACATACAATTTGACTTGCTTTTTGAAAGGTGTTTTTTTTACCAAATCCACCTTTTTATATAAAATTAAATATTTTACTTGCGTTATCAAGATAAGGTATTTTATATTTATTGTTCTTTTATTTTGGATATTTAAAATCAGGGACCGTAACTGTTATGGCTTTTAAAATAAAATTCAGGGGATAAATTAATAGTTATTTTTCTGTTTCATATTTTTTAAGGAAAAATTACAGTTATTTTATGATTTTTTCTTATATCTAAAAATAATATTGTAGGACACAAAAAGTAGTAAAAATAAAAAAAAAAACAGAAAAGACGAAAACAAAAATTGCAAAAATGCAAAAAACGCAGCAATAAAAAAATCGCAAAATAAAAAATGGAAAAAACGTTAAAAAAAACAAACATAAAAAAACACTGCAACGAAAAAAACGCCAAAATAAAAAAATTCAAACATGAAAAATAAGCGCTAAAACACCAAAATAATAAAATTGCAAAACAAAAAAGTTAAAATAGCCTAAACGAAAAGAACAAAAAAGTAACCAAAGTGAAAAAAAAACATGAAAAAGTCGCCAACGGCAAAAATCGCAAAGCTCCAAAACAAAAGAATTTAATGAAAAAAAAATATTGTATACAAAAATAAATATTATTTCGATAGGAATAGTCTTTAAAATTGTCAAAATCCCTGAAAATATGGGAGCTATAACCGAAGAACAAGGGGAGCTTTTTCACTAAAACGCTGCAATTGAGAGATTATATCAAGACATATAATCCTACAAACTATTGCTACTTCTTAGTATGAGAAAAAAATTAAAAATAGTACTTTACGAGGGTTAATTGAGAAGTGAATTTAAAGACATAGGGGCTATGTTTGGCAATTTGAAGACTTGACTTGTAGCACCATTTCTTGTCTATAAAACATGAATGAATAATTTGCTCTACCTATTACCTAAAAAATTATATAATCTAAAAACTACACAGAGAAGCATATTTTCTTCGATCGTCAATGGGTTAAGATTGTGGCGTGATGGAAAAGTTTCATTTAACTTTCTGCTCTATATCAAGCCTAAGGAATGATAATTTTGCAGAATTATTCGCGATATATTTTTTTGCGATTTTGTTGACCAGTGTTATTAAATTTTCATATTCCTATTGCGATATTTCAAGTGCTTTTAGTTTATTTATGTACTTACTTCTTTGTTTGTTTGTTTATTTATTTATTTAAAGGAAAAAGCAAATTTACAATTTTGGAGTTAGAATGTATTAGATCCTTATATAAAAAGGTGCATAATTTTAGGCATATAATTTGATTTACCTCAGAAAAAAAAAAATAATTTAGACTGAGTGAAAATAATTTTTTAAATCATCATCGACCGATTTATAATATTTGTTTCTTAAAGGAGTGATAGTTCCATTTTTTATTTAAATTAAATAATACATGTAATGTATATTACTGTTATTTATCAGACATTTATTTTGGCTCGTTTAAATTAAGTGATAAAAATCGTTACTTTGACTGGGATATCAATATAAAAACATACAAAATACAAACTTAAATACTTGTATATACATACGTATGTAAATACATTTGTATGTATTTACTTGCCTTAACTTGTTACTCGAAAATAAAAATAAATTTTGCGAAAAAGCGCATGAGCAGTACATACTGGATATAAACACATATTTATATATTATATATTATATATACATGCCTATTTACTTATGGTTATAAATACATAAATGTATTTTTATTATACATATGTATATAAATATGTATACAATATCCGGGCTTTATATGCAATACAAACATTTATATGTTTAAAAAAACATTTTAAACCGGGAAAAGCCAAAAATATCTCAACAGAAAAAAAATAAAATAAAAAAAAAACTTTCGGAATCAAATTATGCACATACAAGTTAAACAAATGTCTGAGACTTTAATTGTTAAGCCTAGGAACTTCTTTTTTTTATTATTTTCATTTCTAGCCACACCTTGTCACATTTTGTGTGGGTGAAGAAAACATTATCTACAATTCAAAATTATTCCAGAGTTATTTCTGTATGTGGTTTTATATATTTAAGTAAATGAAAACAGGATAATGTAAACATGTTCATATCTATGTACATACATATATGAATGTACATATGATTTAGGCGTATGTAGACTTTATACCATTTTGTATTCCAAATAATAATTACATACATACATACACACATACATATTTAATTTCAATTTTATTGAATGATTTGTTGTTTATATTTTATATCCTTTATATGTTGTTATTTATTTTTGTTTTATATTTTATTCACGTACATAATACGTACATACGTATGTTTTTATAAGTTTAAATATGATTCAAGGGCATGACCTTGAATAATGCCATCAAAATTCTAATATTTGATACAATTCTTTTTATATTATTTACATTTATAAAATAAAGATTATATTATGTATTTAGTTATAAATTGTATGCATTTTTAAAATTCTATAAAATAGTTACTTTTTATTCAGTTGTTCTATTAAACTGATTTAAGGAGTAAAAATTTTTACATATTTTTAAATTAAATTCTAAATATATAACATTTAACAATTGTAGGATAGATAAACAAATTTCTCTAGAATCTATATTATAGAAGATAATATTTTGTCTTAACTGGCAGGATACTGAGAAGATTGATATTGTTTCATATCTACTTTGCTATCATAATTTAAAACCTTAGGTGCGTATTTGCTGGAAGAATTTACATGGATTAGGTTAAAATTTGATTTTGGCAAATATACCTTTTTCAGCTTTGGAGGTATTCTATCTTTATCGCATACAAAGAATTCTATAGGATGAAGGTTTCAAACCCGTCTATTACGCAGACGACGTTGTTAGAGGAAAAAATCCTAACTATTTATTAAAAAGGGCAAAGGAATCCCTCGACATATTTCATAAATAGGCCAAAGTGCGAGGACAAGAACAAAATTTGTATGCTTAACAAAGATAAAAATAGCGATATACGAGCATCAAACTTTTCAGAATAAAACGATACAAATAACAAGAAAAATCCTAGAAATAGTACTTGATTAGGTCTTTTGCAGAGTAATAGCAGCGAAATGGGCATAAGCCTCCCGAGTATGGTGCACGTCCATGGAGAAGAAAATTAATATTAACCTCCACGCAAAATTCAGAGACCGTTCATATACAGCATTTGCGGTGCAAAGAGAAACATATCGACAAAATCTATTGAAAATATTCTATCAACTGATGTCCAAAATATGATTGCAACTTCTCAGCTATCTCCATCGCATACCAAAATGTTAGAGGTATGAACACAAAGTTAAAATCCCTTTACTTAGAGAGTTTTGATATTGAGCATAATATCATTGTACTCACTGAAACGTGGCTCCTAAATAAATCTGAGAAAGAAATTCATAATTCTGAAATAATGTGCAGTAAATTTCAAATCTATAGACGTGATAGAGTGGATAAAGAAGGTGGAGGAGTTTTGATTTCTGTGATTTGATTCCTTCAGAAGAAATAATTCTTAACAATAATCAAAATATTGTATTTATCGCCGTATATGTTAAAGCCAAATTTAGAACAATTTTTATACCATGCTCTTATATTCCTCCTGCGTCAAACATTCAAGTTTATGAACAACATACAAACGGGATAAAATTTGTAGCTAATCAATCCAAACCTGGAGACTCCATAATTGTTCTTGGTGACTTTAATATACCAAATATTAAATGGTGCGAAACTCCTGATTCATGCTTTTTAAGCCCATCAATAAGATCGGAAACATCTATTGAATTACTGGATGCTATTGCTGATTTAGGACTATTCCAAATAAACAACATAGTAAACAAGCTTGGCAAATTACTTGATCTTGTATTTGTTAATGAACCTGAAGAATTTAATATTATTCGCATTAATCCATTATTAACACCTGAAGATGCTTATCACCCCACTCTTGAAATAAGCGTATATTCGAAACAAAGCTATCATTACAATAATGATGAAATGGTTTTCGATTTAAGCAAAGCTGATTATTTCAAATTAAATCACCTATGCCCTCGTAATATTGACATCATTTTAAATAAATTCTATGATGGCTTATTTAAATGTTTTAAGAAATCAATACCAATGATGAGAAAAAAAATTGCACATGGACCGCCTTGAAATACAAAGCAGCTCAATGGCTTGAAAATTTTAAAAAACATACATTATAGAAAATATAAAAAATCCGGTTTATCTATTGATTATATGAGGTACTCCATATCAAGATCAGTTTACAGTTTGGAAAATATCCAATGTTACAATTATTAACTTTTTAGGATGAAAAGAAACTTTAAAAATAATCCAAAATATTTTTATCAGTTCGTAAATTCTAAGCGTCGAATCTCTGGATATCCCTCCATAATGAAATTTGGAGATAAAGAATCCTCAAACGATGGAGATATATTCTGACAAATGTGGACCTGACGATGTTAAAAGCTGTGTTCTTATAAAATGTTTATTACATTCTCTTATATCTCCAATAACCTACTTATTCAACATATCAATATTTAGTGGTTACTTTCCTGAAGTTTGGAGGAAATCTTATATTATACCTTTGTTTAAATCCGGAAGCAAATCCAACATTTCCAATTATAGAGGTATTGCTAAATTAACTTTTCGAAAAGATAGTTACTGAAATCCTTTCCCATCAAGTTGTATGTTATCTTTCGCCATTTCAGCGTGGATAAAATGTATAAGAAATCATCGACTTTTTCTTAATTTAAAAAAAATCAAGGGAATCCCGGGAAATTAATTTTTTCGTTCCTGTTTCCCGGGTAAAGAAATACTGCTGGAAACCCCAAACCCTAAGTGGGATGGAGGAAATAGTGTACTAAACAATCCAGGAACCCACTTATACATAGATAGTTCTAAAATTAAAATTAAAACGAGAATAATCTTCTAGGAAATGAGCCGAAATGTAAGTAAATACCTTCGAATCTCGTATTATAATCAGATAAGATCAAGAAGGTTAGAGTTGAAAATAATATTTCATTTTGGTGAATCGGTCGGTACGACCGACTGAATGTTTTCTTTCTTTTCTTTCATATTTCACTTACTGAAGTATGTTTGGTAGAAACAAAATGTGTTTGTTTTTGTGAAATAAGAATGCCAATTGAATGGTTAAGCATTTTTTCCTTAATATTCTTTCATTATATTTTATTCAAGATTTTTGAACGTACTACCTTTGTGTATTATTTATATCAAATATTTTTGTTGCCGGATGGATTCAGATGTTCAAATCAGCTGAAAAGGAAAACGAAATATGACAGAAAGAAAGAAATGTGAAATATAAACATGAAAGACTGTGAACTATTTCATATCTTTCTTTTACTGAATCGTTCAATTTAAATATTTCTTTCATGAATTTCACAACTCTACGGAAGGTATTAAATGGTTGAAGGAAGTAGCTAAATACGAGTATTATACCGACGGTTATTAAAACTCTGAGAAATGACAAAGTCACATCTCGAACTGTCTTACAGTTAAAGAGCGAAATAATCTCTTACCTCAGTTATAAGAACATTTAGATAATATGAGTTCCAGGATATCGTTTCCGAAAATACAAAAATGAAAGGGTTGGGCGCTTGCTTGAATACACACTGGATAAAACAAAACCTTTTCAAAAGTTTAAAACTGAACTAAAGGAATCGACAAAAAAAAGTAATCAAATGTCAGGTGAACGACTGACATGGAGAAACCCAAATATTAAGAAAACAAAGGAGATCTTTAAACAGGTCTCATAAACCCAAAAGCACACTTTAGATTGGGACACTACCTACCTCAATGTCCTGCGTTTAATCACATTAGCAGCGAAAATGTTAAAATATATAAAATACCGAATCTAGAATATCTCACGTATATTAATTGGAAACCCCCCGAGAAACTATATCGAGAAAACATAGTTCTTAAACTAACAAAAGGCTCATGGATAAAGGAAGCTTTCCTTGAGAACATACAATATGTATTGATATATTGTGCAATCTCACCTAACACAAATTAAATTATATCCATACCAGTGTTGCTGGATTACATTTTTGAAATTTAGAATTTATAATTTTAATGAAATTATTTTTCAATTAAAGAAATGACTTTTATCGTAACCCTCCTACCATATATGTGAATTTAAAAATTTGGTAATATTGATTTTAAACGACATCAGCAAATTGGTATATACATATGTATACAACACATAGGTATACTTGTATACTGTATTCATTATATAAAAGTTTCTATTAGGAAACCGTTATATGCAACGAATAATGTTTGGAGGTACAAAATATAAGTCTTAATAAACATTTGTGAGCTTCAAGGTTTGGTCATTGTTTAATTCAGATTGGAAACATCAATCAATCAATCAATAAATATACATATGTATATACGCATGGCGAAATGAAACAGGTTTAAGCAGTTCTACAAAAACAACAATACGGCGAAAGTGTTAAAAAAAATAATCAGCTGATTAAGTGAGGCCAGCTGTATGAATTCGCCTTGGTATATACGAAAGTGCTTTTTACATACTCGTATATATATACATGTACATACGAGTATGTAAAATGGTACTTTCGTATATACCAAGGCGAATTCATACGAATTCGTATGTGCACACACATATATACACTGCCTGCCACTTGAATAAGGAATCACATTTTTTAACTTTAATTAAGTATATGTCCTAAACTAAAGTTAAAAAAAAAATAATTTTTTGCACAACCAAATTTCAAAGTGTTGGCTTTAGTTTCCTGAAGAAATAAAAAATATACATATTTCGTTATACCAAAATTATGCATATATTTAAAGACATGTATTTCTGTGTTACTTTTTCGTGTGTCACTTTAATAAGGAATATTTTAAAACTAAGCAAACTGTATATATATATATATATATATATATATATATATATATATATATATATATATATATATATATATGTATATATATATATATATATATATATATTTAAAATTTGTATAAATAAAAAGTATTAATTATATGGAAATTGGCCACAGTTTATGAAACTTTATCCCCCTCTAAAGTAATAAGTATCAATCTCCAAAGACTTAACAAAAAAAAAAAAAAAAAAAAAAAATCCATTTTATTTTATAGCTTATGTTTGGCGTTTATTGAACCTTTTTTTTTATTAGTAGTTTTATTTACTTCTTAGTTTTTTATCTCTATGCTATGTTCAGACATAAACATGTATTGTCTATAAAGGGTGAATGTTCCGCTTATAAACTTTCTTTATAATATAAAGCTGAGATTCAAAATATAAGGTGGTTTTATTAAAAAAGTTCGGTGAACATACGGTTGAAATTAAATCACCTTTTTCCAGATTCTTACATATTTATGAGCATCCTGTTCATTCATTTCATATTAAAGGTATATTTTAGCAGCTGCAGATTTAAAATGTATGCATTGAAGTAAAAATATACCTAGATCTATAAAAATATTCAAGACTATGACAATTTAATTCATATTTAAATTTCAAAATAATTAATCCTTATTTAAAATAAAAATTGAAATTCTTTTGAGTTGCGTCATTGTTTAAGTCAGCTTTTAAAACGATTAACCATTATCTGTTTAACATGATCTTCACCTTAAAATTACTGATAATTCAAAGCGGACATACAGTTTAAGAGTCTAAAAAATTTTTAATTTAATTATTCATTTAGTATTTAAACATCCTCCATATGATATTTTGCATTGCTAACATGTATTTAAAGCAAAAAATTTTTTTTCCGATTTGTCTTTTAATTTGTCTAAATGCTGCTTATTTCAAGGTAAAATTTAAAAGTATTAAAAACATTTTTAAATAAATAATGTATGTACATATGAATTATTTTACCCCACTAGGTTATCCAAGCAAAATCAATATTTCATTTTGATTTTGGTGTGAATATTAATGAAAACTCATTTAAAACATTTTTCGAAATCGGAGATGCAGAGGAGAATGAAATGACGAACACAGAGTCTACAACAATTAAAGAAAATATTTATTTTACGGAATCACCCGTAACAATAGCCTCCCCCATTTTAGGGGATATTTGGTTGCAACAAGCCCAATTAAATGCTACAGCTAACAACAAAGTACAAGCGACTCGTGAAACTGTAACACTGCTGAAAAATGATATTTCAGTTGTGGTGGGTCGCAGTGATTTCATAGCGGCGAAAGTCAAACTGATGACTCGCTATTTGAACAAAGTAAATGCTATTATAAAAACTAATACTGTAGCTTCTGCTGTTGATGGTGTTAGTGCTGGTCACGATGCTGCAGCTGAAAATCGTTTTCTAATTTTGCAAGACTATGTACAGTTGGTTGATGATTTACGTACGCCGCCTACCAGTGAAGAAGGTGGAGAACGTTCATTGGATTATATGGTTATGAAATTGGGTTTGGAAAAGCATAAATTAATTGAATTGCAAACAACAATCTTGATGGAAGTACTGCAGGCTATGGAAACGTGGCAAACGTATGTTAAGAAACAACTAGTCGATGTGGTTACAGTTTAGTTTGAAAGTTATTTAAAGCTATTTTCATAACTTGAAATAAAAATTGTATTGTATATTTAAAAAGTTAAATAAATATTGATTTTTCTCAAACAATTTTAGTATTATAAAATATTTTATCGACAATAGTTCACTTTTTAGGAAACTCCATTTTTGTTATTATGGTAAACCTATAAACCACTTTTGTTCTGGTTCTCGTGATAAATCGCTATTTGTAAAATTAACGAGGTTGCTTCATTTATAGAAGCATATCTCGAGAACGATTTGTCCGATTTGGTTTTGTAAAATATCTAAAAATTTGAAGAATCGAGTTTTTTTCAAAGTTCTAATACAAAAGCGTATAAGATATGATTCCGTAGTGATTTTTTTAGGTTCCTTTCTATACACGATTTTGTTATTTGTTGTTAATAAAATAAAAATTACTTCAAAAAAAAAATCGAGTTCAATTTGGATCCGCTATAGGAAAAATACTTCATCAAGGTACTTCGAAAAAGTAAAAATGTTAATCTTTGAAGTCCAATATCTTGTAAACTAAAACTCATAGCAAAATCTTTCAAATGAGTTTACATATAACGAATCAAGATCTTTTTAAATATTTGTCATACCCAAGGTGTTTAATTTTGGGACCCTGTGGGACCGTTATGTCTATATAATCCAAGATTAAAAGTTAAGTTTCGCTACACTTCTACTATCACTATGTAAAATTTCATTAAAATCGGACTAGCCATTTGCAATCTGCAGATTTATTTCCATTTTATTTATTTAAAAAAAGTGCATTTTCACCACTTCAAAAGTAGAACAAAAGTATTTTGTACTTTTTTTTTAGAAGATTTATATATTTATTTACAAAAAAAGTGAAAATAAATCTATTTTTTGCAGGAAAAAATGTTAATAATTTCAAAGGAAATAAAAATTTACTCACACACAAAAAAAAAGGATTTTTAATATTCTTTAACAAAACTAAAGTTTATAAATATAAAACAAATGAACAAGAATCATAAAATATAACATCCTAAAAATGACAACCATGGGTTAAAAAAAAAGAACTTCTGCAGCTCTTTTTTAGTACTAAATACTTTAAATGACAACACAATGTTTAAAATCATGACTTTTTCAGTTCCTTTTTTGTTGGGAGCTTTACGTTTAAACTATTAGTTCACATCCTTATATTAGAAGAAGTATCTTTGTATTTGTAAATTTTTGAAAGTTTTTGCAAGCAATTTTTCCTATGACTATATTTTTTTTCTTATTGATTTGGAATTTATAAAATCATTTAAAATGTTTTAAAATAAATATTTTTCACATTTGGTACCTGCTCTATTTTCCAATATTCCAATGTGTTTACCTTTTAAAAAATAAGACCACAGAAAATTTTCAATTTTTTAATTTTGCTTTGAAAACTTATATACAGAAAATGAAAAAATTCAAACATATTTTATTTAAACAGAAAAAAAGTGTATTAGACATTTTACATTTTCAACTTTTTTACAATATTTCTCTAAGGAAATTCCACTTGGCTGTTTTTCTAGTTTTTCCATACTACGATTTCTTATTATCTTAAAACAATCTCAATAACACATGTGTTAAGCACGAGTTTAAATACATTAACTATATTTCAGGTAGAGAAAAAAATAGACAATTATCTATGTCTACAGGTATAAGATTTAAATGTTAAATAATTCATATAATAAACATCCTGCTGATCTGAGGGTTTTGTCAAAAAATGAACGTGTAAGAAATATAATGAAGCGTATTTAATACTGAATCAAGTACGATTTAATCCTTTAAATGTTTTGTTGAGTTATTTATTTACGAATGGAAAATTTATAGATTTTTATTTTCTTCTACCTGAGTTTTAAGTATATTTCAATATTTATGCGCTCATGAAAATGAACTGTTTAATTTTAAATATATTTTGTGTATAAAATTATTCTTTATTTGAAATTTATTCGTAGTTTTTGGTATTTATCATTGAAAAAGGAAAATAAAAACTAAAATAATTTTAGTTAAGACTTCACACAAGAAAATCAATATTAAATAATAACAAAATTGATTCGTTTCAATGACAGTTTTAATTAAATTATTTATTAACAATTTTGTAATTGAAATTCATTATTCTTTTCTCTATAACGGGAAAATATTTTAAATTGATAAGATTTGCGAGCAATAAAAAAAATATAAAAAGATTCCTGATATTAATAGAAAGTTTCTTAAGGATCTAAACCGATAAAGAACTTTGAACCAGTGTTACTCCGACATCGTAATACTTCTAAGGTGAAATAATTAAAATCAATTATCCAGAAGAGCGGAAAACTCTGCAAACATAGCACTGAACTAGGCTCCTCCAAGACAATTAAATGTAAATAAGGAAAATCAGAAATTTGTGTGTTCGCAAGGAAAACGAAGATCGCACATTACGACGACCCTCGGTTTTTTTGTTAAATAATTTAAAATATCCTTCCAGGTAAAATAAGGACTGCGCACAAAAAATAGTGCATGTATTTCAGCTTACAAAACTGAAACTAATGGGCCAATTATTTTGAATTTTATTTATTAAAGACTGTTATATTCAAGTTTTAGAATTCATTATGCTTTCTAACGATAGAATGGAATCTTTTCTGACGGTACTTATTTGCGTACAATTCTTTGTTAAAAGTGTCATTTGCTATGAATGAAGTACTTTTTTTTCCGCAAGTACAAATGTCTTAGTCAAAAGTTTATTCAACAATTTAATTTATCTGATATTTCCTATAACATCTGTTGTAATAAGTCAGCCAGTACTTGTTATTTTTTTTATCACCCTTTAGGCAGCATAGTCTCAGTAATTTTGTCCTCTCTTTTGCCTTCACATTTTTTTAGCGTTCCGATTACAAACTTTTCTTAATTCGTAGGTCTTCAGGCCAGCTTTTTTTTTAACTTTTTTGATAAAAGATATAGAGCAATTTAAGGATGAGTATTGACATTATCACGGATAGCCAAATGGCAGGAGTAGAAATGTAGTACAGTACACATTATTAGGGTACCTATCTACCATAGAGTGGTTGAAAATGAGAAACCGAATAATCTGGCAAACAAAACTATGTAATTACGCAAATTTCCGAGAATCTAACTATATTTGAGAGGTAAAAACTACTATAAAGCCTCATTAGTAAAACGTTTTCACTTATGAGATAACGTCTGGGTATCCTCTTTCCATCACATCTATATATGTATTTATATCACCACCAGGATGATAAGAATACCTTCAAAAACATTTAAAAGATGGATTCAATATTCAAATTATAAAAGTCTTTAATTAAATTTTTTAAACTCGCGAATTATTTGTTATAACTACTTTCAAAATAATTTTAAGCAAATCGATATTTTTATGTAAAGATGTATTTAACTGAAAACCGTATCATGTGGATACCTCAAAATATGTATTTTAAAAAACATATTGCACTCTTTGCCATAGTTAATATCTAATTTCATAAATTTTCGTTAAAACTGTCTCCTAAACAAATTGACAATCAAATGGTGTACGTATATACATATACAGAAACGTTATAAAACACAGTCAGATATCATTAGTAACTAAGTTTGTTCGTTGTTGATAATGGAAGAGAAAATGTGTATGCAGGCTGACTGGATGACTGGCAGCAGCCAGAGCGGTTAGGCAGACAAAAATATCCAAACATCTGCCGTATATATAAAGTAGGGAAAGAAAAAATAAACATACATACATAAATACTATACACAATTTTATAATGATATATGTTTGTATACGAATAAGTACTGCATACATACATATATATGAATGTATGTAACCATACTGGTAATTTTTTTGGTTGTTGATTTACTTGCCTTTACTTACTACCTTTCATTCTTATTTTCTTTCTCTTATGCCAGATAGTGCTGGCAAATTCTACTACTTTTGAATACTCGATACTACTCAACACTTTTCATTTGGGTACTCGATACTTAAAGGATTTTTTAATTTGCAGTACATTTTCTAATTAAGGTTACTTTATATATTTATATATATATATATATATATATATATATATATATATATATATATATATATATATATATATATATATATATATATATATCCATACCTATAAAACATAAAATAAATAAAAGCGTTAACTTTAAATTCAATGTTAACAAAAATCAATAAAAATATTTTCATATATTTAGAAATTAATTTACATCTTTATATGGAGTTGTATTTTATCCGTTATACGTTATAATACGATATCATTAAAAAATAAACTCTAAAAGGATGGAGTAACTACTTTACAGTATTGAGTACCTAAAAAAATAGGCAAATACTCAATACTCGATACTTAATACTCAATACTTGAACAGCACAAATGCCAGACATAGCAAACAGACATACATACATATATGGAGTATATATAAAATACTGGTACTCTGTGTATGTAACGTTGTATAACGTTGTTTTTATACATACATATGAATATCAACCAGTTTTTGTTATATACAGTACATATTGTGATATTATATACAAAAACAAAAAGAAAAATTATTGTAAATTATTTATATTTTTTATAGGGGTACACGAATATTGTAAACATTGTATACGGTTAGAGATGTTATGATATACCTACATAGGATGTTTTTCAGGAGGTTTGTTTTTCAAATTTGTTTCAAACTTTTATTTAAAACTAACCCTTTGACAGCTGATTTTTGATCAGCGTGTTTTAGTTTTGTGCCATGAATGAACTAGCGCCAGAACAATATAAATGTTTTGTTGTCAACAATGAAGTTATTATAACTGATTTCTTAATTACTTGGTTTCCTATTAGTTCCTTTGATAAGATGTTAATTTTAATGAAAAATGTTTTAATATATTTCATTTTACCATTTAAAATTGATCAATTGTTTATTTCAAATGTAACAAATTTTAGAGATTTTAGTAGGTACTAATATTTCGATATATTTTATTTGGAAGAAGACTTTTGGGTTTCAAATTCATTCACTTACTTTTCTTAGTCACTATATTGAATGTTTTTGTTTATACAAAAATCTCGTTTTGCTCCAATATGAAAAATAATATCTTGTAACGTGCATAAATAAAGTTTTTTGTTTTTTTTTTCAGTAAGTTTTATCTGAGTTTTATTTTTGGCTGTTATTCAGTATTCTCCAGTACACACTTTTTTGTTATTGCCAAAAATGGAAACTTAAACCGTAATGAGAATTTAGGGAATATACGTATGTATGTCTTAGAGCTGTCATTCGAACAGAATTTATTCGATTATTCGAGGAACAAATTTTATATTTTTTTCGATAAATTTTTAACAATTAATCGAATAATTTTTCAAAACGAGTTTTTGATACATTATTATTCCTTTTTGAAATTACACTTATAAGTGCAAAAAGTTTTGTTAAGTTGGAAAACCCTTTTGAAAATGAATGAAAAAATTGTTAAAATATATACATGTGTAAACCACGTTTTCACGGATACTGAAGTCTTAGTATTATTTGGAAAAAAAAGAATAGCTTTTCTAAAGATTTAATCAAACGTCTTAAAGTTAGAATAAACGGGAGACGTATAAATTATTATTAAACTTTCCAACGCCCATTACTTTTTTTAAATATTAAATAAATAAAAAATTAAAAAAAAAATAATAATAATAAAAAGTGAAAGAAAAGTATATGTAAGTGTTTTATTTTTGAGAATTTTCATTTATTATTTATTTCAAAAATTATTTTAATTTTCAAGTGATGTGGAAATAACCAAAGATGCTGAAATTATACATATCAAAAATTAAAAAAAAAAATTGATTTTAACAATATTGATGATCATTGACTTTAATTAGAAAAATCTAAAAAGAACAGAAAAACTAGTTTTGCTTTTAATGTAAGTTAAAGGATTTTTTCCACTCATAAGTTTTTATTAAAAAAAAAAAAAAAAAAACAGTATACGTTTTGAAGCTAAAATGCATAATTATGTTCTTTATGAATGATAATTTTGGAAGAAATTGAATTTCATTATATAATTTGTCTGTAATTTGAATATGGTCTCAATTTTTGGATTGTTTTATGTTAATAATCACAAAAATTGATTTAAAAAATATATTAGTTTTTGCATTTTTTAACTTGTAATTAATTATTCGAACAATAAACTTTATTCTTTATTCATTCGGTTAATCGAACAAAATTCAAAAATTATTATTATATTATTATTAAAAAAATTATGAAATTTTATTCGATCAATTTAAATGTTGAATAATTGTCAACCCTAGTGTGTACGCAAATTAAATATTTTTAAAAGCTGCTTTTTAAAATGATTTTTTAAAGTATTTAATAATAATTTAAGAAATATATAAATTGGTTAAATTTTAAAGGGGATAAAGGATAATTAGGAAATTTAAATTAATTTCGAAACATTCAATAATTTTAAAAATATTTTCGAATATTTTCTTGTTTATATAGACTCATGACTTAAAAAAATAAAAAAAAATCGAGAGAAATCTGAAGCTTCTCATTTTGCGGTAATAACAAATCGTTAGTCATGGTTCACCCACATCCTACAAAAATGATGGGTATATATTGATATACATATCCTGTCTAAAGAGTAAATTTTTTTTTGTTATCGTGTACGTTCAGATGCACCTCCAAATCGCTGAAGTATTAATAATAAAAAAACAAGTAAGAAATATGTAGTCAATCAAGCCCTACTCATTTTCAGTAAAGGCCCCTACTTGAAGTAAAAATATTCAATGATTATTAACCTCCAAACTAATTTTTTATGAAAAAAAAAAAAAAAAAATTAAGAAAGTTATTATCGATCAAGCCTGACCATATCATACCAATTGTAAAATTGTAACTAAATAATTAATTTATACTTTTATAAAACTTGTGATTTCCAGAAGAGGGCCTTATATGAGATCTATGGTCAATTATCGGTCGAATCTCATAAAATTGTGTACTTTTAAACTTATTTTTGCCCAATAAAATTTAAGAGATTTCTAAGAGAGTAAGTCCTATTCCAGGAGGACATATGATTGGGAGCTAGCTAAAATGATATACGGATGTTAACAAATTTTAATAAGGTAGCATAGGAACAAAGTGTACCAAATTTCATTTAATTGATTATAAGGTTTTCATGGATGTACATTGCTAAATGATTCTGAGTTGGTTGGTATACTTTAGGGTGGGTGTTTCACTAATACTTTTGGGCATGACATACTTCAGCATAAAATTATAATAGGGTTTAATTAGGATTTTTTTTTTTTTAATATTTCAAGAAAGTTGAAATTTTGACCAGCTTTTCGGCAGTAGAATAGTGTAAAAGAATCAAACTTCATTTTTATGGGGTCTCTTATATATTAGTACGTATACATGCATATGTGAACTTATGTTTAGTATTTATATTTTTATACTTGGACTTCTTTTTTTTCTCTTGATTAAATAAATTAATATGCATCAGTTGTTGTAGTCGTAAGGCAACAAAAACAATGTAGAAAAAAAATCATGCAATGTCTTCCTGTTGGTCTTCTTTATAAGAATTCTGTATTCACTATTTATTTTTTTTAATTTTTGTCAATCTGTTTTTATTTAGTTTTTTTTAACTTGTTGATTTTTTGTTGTTGTAGTTTTATTATGTATTTTTTTCTTTTATTAGTATGTTACAACATTAAACTCTTTGGATGGATAGACAGAGAGACGAACAACATTAAAAATTCATAACAGAGAAAAATTCATAAGAGAGAAATGGAGTTGCTTTAACCTGATCAGGCAACCTATAGACATTATATTTATATAGCAATTAAAAACTAAATAGAAATGGCTTTTTTTTTATAGAATTTAAAAGAAAATTCGAAACTCTAATTAGTCATTAACATGTTGTACATACTTACCAATAGCACTTCCAAAATAACTTTTTGGAAGTCGTTATATGAATTCTTGTTATTATTCAAAAAGTTTGAAAACGTCATTACAAATTTTTATAGAATGGGATTTTACGCAGTTAATAAATAACCAAAAGGGGATGTGACAAAAGAAAAAACAATTAATATAAAAGTGTTAAATTTCTTCCTTTTTATTTTACAATACAATTACAATTTCCTACTAAAGATTTATTAAATGCGTCTATGTGCCTTAGAGAATAGTTACAACAAAGGATTATTATACTTTGTAGAAGGATCCGATATTCAAGCTACATACATTTGGCAAAAATTCATTCGTATAAAGAAACAATAGAAATTGAATGAAAAGTTTGAATAATAGAAAACCATTGAACCCTTAAAATTTCTTTGAAAAATAAAATTAATGTTGTATTGTTTAATAATTTTTTAAAGAAAAACCATAAACCCTTGGAAGATAGAAAACTAATTTTAAAAAATCTATTTAAAAATGGATTTTCAAATTAAAAGGTTAAAAAAGAAAATATGATAAATATTTTCTATTTTTAGTAAAGTTTAGAAAATCTGAAGGTTTATTGGGTATTTCAAATTTAAAGAAAATATTTAAAAAATTCAATGCTGAAAACATACAAATTCTAAGAATTTCATTTTCGTATCGAATTAAATTATAATCTTCGGGTTATTTTAATTACTTTTTGTGAAATAAGTATTTCTTAAATTTTTTTTATAACCTACACCACTATAGGTGGGGAGTTTATTATGTGTTTGTGCTGATGTCTGTAATATCCAAAAATACTGGTATATAGGACCCACCATACTTTATGCCAATCAGCTTATAAACACTTTCTGAGTCGATTTAACGATGTCCGCCCATCCGTCTGACCGTTATTCAATGCATGTAAACCTTGTAATAAAAATACAGGTCACAATTTTGAAAATTTGAAATTTGGTACAAAGATTTTTATATCCCAAGGGCAAAGCCTATTGAAATTGGTTATTATCGGTCCATTATTTCAGCTAGCAGCCATACAAAAGTCCTACCGGAATAGGGGTTTTGCGCCTATAAATGCCTTAAATATATCAAATAACAGGATACAAGTATAAATCTGTGTACCAAATTTCATGAAGATCGGTTCATAATTGATCATAGCAAAAATCAATTTAACGTGCAGAAATTCCATAGAAAATCTAGAGAAGTCTCAGTGACAAATTTATGAGAATCGAACCATAAATGACCATAACTCCCATACAAGTCTCTCTTTTGGATGGATATATTTATGTATATATTTAATAGAAAAATGCGTTACACTTAATATAAATATCGATCTACATTTAGCCACAAGTTCCCCCAAATTTTGATGCACATACACTATAGTTCAGGGAATCATATAGGCGGGCTTTACCGTCTATATTTTTCTTACTTTTTTTTTTTTTTTTCTTTTAATATTTATTCTTACCTAATTTTTTTAAAAGATATTAGTTAAATTCGTGGACTTATTCTATTTATTTTTAATAATTTTTAAACAAAGTTTCGTGTAACTACATATTGCTAATTAGTTGACTTCAGCTGTAAAATGTAACAACAAAAACAATGTAAAGAAAAAACTTTAAAAAGACACCCTAGAGATTATGAACGAATATAATTTGAATAATTTGTTGTGATCTGCGTAAATTGTTGGGAAAGATTTCTTGTGATTTTTTTTCTTTCGTTTTTATAGTTGCTTGACTAACTTAAGCAAGTGGCTGGAAGACAGACAAATCGACAGACAATATTTGATGTTCTCCCTAAGTCACCAAATGTCTGTTGGTTCTTCTGTCGGTGTGTGACTTTATGTAATTTTAGTTCATGTTAATAATAATATTAACAACAACGCAATGCTCATAATAATAACAACTACAAACAACATTTTTTTTTTCTTTTTTAACCGACAAAAGGATCTTGTAAATAGTTTTTATACTTAATTTGTTTTTGTTGCTGTAGTCGTGTTAGAGGATATCGAACAAAAGCCAAGAAGCACTTTAAGCATAAAAGATCATTGTTACTTACTCTGTATGTTTTTGTTGTTTTCTTTTGTCTTTGTTGTTGCTGTTGGTTCCCTTTTCTTTTTTAGTTCCCCTACATATGGTTATTTTTTTTTTGTCTTCTTTATAATCATTTAAACATTTTATATTATGAAGAAATAAAAATAAAGAGACTCCTGCAGATCTTTCTGTTTTTGTGACTTAAATGACCCTGAATAGTGTGTGTGAGAGTGTACTTGCAACATGCTAGAGGAGTGTAATTGCATGTGCAACATTGTTGTTCATGATTTGAAAGTATTAAATTTCAGATAATATTAAGAACTCGGTGGTATTTTAAAAGGAAAGGCAAAAAAAAAAGAAAACATGTTAAGCTTAATAAATCTGCTCCCTTCCTTCTGTTTTTTTGGTAAATTTATTTTACAACAAAAATTATGGTCGTTCATGCTTCAACTGATTTTTATAAGCGTCCATATGTTGAGGGTCACAGAATTTTTTATATATTTCGAAAAAAATTAAATTCCATTACTTAAATTACTTGACTGTACAAATTTTAACAAGAAACCATAAAATGTAAAGACATTTAAAAAATACATATTTTTCTAAAAAAAAAAAAAATTGAAAGATTTAATTTTATTATAATTTATATGTAAATAATTTCTATCAAAATTGTGATCATTTATAATTAGAAAAAATAACACCCCATTTGCGATCACTGGTGTAACCAGAAATTTGCTTTAAAAAGGTATTTAATTAGCATTAAAAACGCTCTTAAATTATGCTCTGAATTGCCTTTTTTTTATATCCACCATCAAAACGGATTTATCATTCCATTCATATGAGCTATTGATTTTTTTAAGTGACCAAGTCCATCCACAAAAATGATGATGTCAGGTATGAAAATATTAAAATTGTTATGTAATTATTTGATTCTTATAAGATTTGTTTAAAAATGTTATGAACCATTTACTAGAAAAAAATTATTGCCCCACGGTGCACGATGATAAATTCCTGCTAAAAATGAGAAAAATGAAAATCTGATTTTTGATAAAATTATTATTGCATTTGAAAGTCAACACTTCAAATAACATGATTCATGACTTTTTTTTCGCGGCTTAGACATCTAGTTTGGTAGTTATAATGACGCAAACTTGAATATTTTTCATTAATGATTAAGTATCAATGAAATTCAGCTAAAAATAAGGAATTTGTTAAATTTTTCAAATTTAACATATTTGAACAAATTTGGAAACTTTGAGCAATTTTATTATAATATTCAAAAAATAAATATTTATTACCTGTAATTAACTTTTTCTCAAATTTTGGTAGACCTGACTAAGTTGGACAACTCATATATCTATTTCGAGTAATTTTTATAGCAAGATTATATAATTTATTAATTTATACCAATAATTTTAAGTAAAAACGTATATGTTTGTAACATATATAAAAATAGTACGGAATTAACAACCGTACAGGGATTGGCCACATTAGACAACACAAAATTGTTAATTTACCATGAAATTAACTATATCCGTTAACTTTTTAGGTTTATTTTGATAAATATTATAAATGTTATTATTATATTTTTGGAAAATTTCTCAATAATACACACTATTTCGTTTGGATGCGTTATGTGTAAGGAATATCGCCTAAATCTTCTTCAACTTAACCGATTTTTTCGAAGGTTATATCACTGGAAAACTTATAACTATATCTTACTAGTTAATTTTTTTTTTTTTTAATATTTATCACGTAAAACACAAAATATAAATCTTATTTGTCCTTATTTAACCGGCAATCCCTTTTTGGTATCTGTAAGAAATCGCAAAAAATTTTGGCATTAAATCTGTATCTCCTCAACTACTGGGCGAATCGAATTAGAATATAAGGGAGTTATTGAGAAGGATCTATGCTTTCAGAAAAATCATCTTGTAGTTACAATGTGATAATACGAGATAAGCTACAGGGTGTCAAAGTGTGAATAATTCAAAAATCATAATTTCTACAAATCAAGTCCGATTTGAAGTATTTCTAATGCCGTTAAAAAAAAAAAAAACTAAAATTTAATAACATGTATTCGAGATAAACATTTTTGAAGTCACGAGGTCCGAAAAAACAGTTTTTTTTTTGGAAATAACTGCCGATTGAAAATATAAAAATTGCTGTAATAATCTACTCACCCATACCTACAAATTTTTTATTTTGTAGCATCGTGTAATTACATACATACCTACATGCATACATACATATAGATTGCTTTGGTACTAACATAGTTCCCGACCGCTCAAAGTATATTTTATGAAAATAGTAAAATTTTTATAATTATATTTTTCAAGTGCACAAATAGCACATTAAAATTAATTTTTTAAATATACTTATAATGTAATGTATTAGAAAGATAACGGTTATTTTGTGCACAAAAATAAATTTTTATAGCTTTAATTTTATTACTGATGTACATATTGTCTACCCACTTTTCCAAATGAAGCAAATATAACGATTTCAATCCAGATAACTCGGCCAAAATCGTCTTGTAGGCTACGGTAACGAATATTTTGCTACTACAACCATAATATGATAAAAAACTTTAACGTTTGCCGTAACAATGCTCAACTACATTTTTTCTCTGGGTGTGGGTATAATAAATTCGTCCAAGTCGAATATAACATTTTCATTTGTTTCTGACCTAATGCAAGTAAAACAATTTCCTACATTTAGGAACATTTTAAAATCGCTGGTTTTGATGAGAAAGTTGTAAAATTTCTATCGATTTATAACAGGACAATAATTGAACAGAGTCATATTAAAAGCACGTAAATGAAATTAAATATAAAAATAAAATATTTGTTTTAATAAAATATCTAATAACAAAATATGCTTTTAATAACATTTGAGATTTACATGGAAATATGACCGAACATGTTTTTAAATGCAAAATATGCAATTCTATACTGTTATGCTCATAATATGCTCTAACAAATTGATGTCAATAGTTTTAAAATTTGAAATAAAAAACAGCAAAAAATATGAGCCTACTTTTTATTGCCCTGGTATAATGCCAAAATTTTCAATCTGCAATATTTTATATTATAAAAATTTTATAATAATTTCATTGGTTTTTAAAAGGTTAAATTTATTTATCTTATTTTATTTCATATAAACATCTTGTAGGTTTATATATTTTTTTTTTTTTTGTTTATTTGTATCTTATTTTATATTTTTTGTTTAATATTTCGCAAATCTAAGCAACTCCATTGTATAGTTGAGACTCTTATGCCAACCTAACAAAAGCAAAAAAATAAAATTACAAAAACTCATTTTAAACCGGATTCCAAAAAATAAAAATAAGTTTCAGGCAGGGATGGAAAATTAAAATATTTTTCGGTATCAAAATAAATTTCAAAGAATACCTCCGAGTATTAAAATTCAAATTTTTTACAGTTATTATTTTTTTTAATAAAAAATCAAAGAATGTAATTTGTATACCCAAAACGAGGGGTGAGTAAATGATTTTATTCAGGTAAAATATGAATATCTTAATAAAATGTGGCCCTGTTATTGAAATAAACTTACGGAGAAAGAAATCGTACAAGATCTATTACTTATAATTCTTTATCAAATGTCTTTGAAATTTGGAACATTGTAGTTTTTAGTTATGATTTTATAAAAGTAAACCTAAAATAATAATCAAATAATGTAGTTTGTTTGTCCTTATTTTATTATTTGAACTTATTTGAATTCTCCAATTACGTGTCTAATTTTTTGGGAACTCGAAGAACCGGTATCAGAGATAGTGTTCGTTACAATTTCATTATTACTTCTGAACACCATTTGTAAATCTAAATCAAAAGTGTTAATTAAAATATATGTTTCTATTCGAAAATTATATATCAAGGGTCGATATTTAAAACCCTCTATCTCAGGATTTCATGAAACTGCGTTTTTGATGCAATTATATTTCCTATAATAACCCTCTTCTATAATATACATTTTAAATGAAAATTCCTATTTTTTCCAATTTTATAAACGTTTTTGTATTCCTATATCTTACAAAATAAATATTTTTTTTTATGTTTTAGTGCAAAACCCTCTATCTTTCTGAGAAATTATTTTATTTTTTGACAATTTAAATATAACATATATGAATTCTGACTAATTTATACATTCAGAATATGAATCTGCCCAGAAATTTAAATCGTTTGAATAGTTTTTTTTAGATATACAATAGTATTCACTTTGTTTGGCGGCTAATATAGTAAAGCCTATTTTCATATCAATTGTGAAAGTTTACAAGAAAATTATTCATATAAAATCTCAAGACTTTCACTATAATAGTTCCTTAGATATGCTATAATTAAGATTTAACTTATATTGGGGCTAACACTTCCCCTAGAGCTAAGATTTAGTCGCGGTTTTAAATAAATATTGTAAAAGGAAAATTTTTGAATACTTGCAAAATAAGAGAAATGAAGAGCTTTTTTGCTCTCCTGAAGAGTTTAGAGATAGAGGGTTTTGAATATAGTCCCTTGATATGAATCTTCAAAATATATATTTATATAAGAATTGTTAATTCGAATTGTGGATTATTAATATTAAATAGTATCAAAAAAAGTACTATAGTATCAACTTTTTCATCCCTGGTTTCAGACTATATTAGCCATAGCACATACATATAAACATATATATTTTTTAAACTCTGTCTTATAAATCGTAACTTTTAAGTGAGTGTCTTGTCTTTATTGTATCATCAATTATACGCGTGAAATGAGGAAAGAAAAAATGAAATTATTAATAACAATAAAACCGAAAAAAATTTAAAAAAATAAATAAATATTATTTATGAAATTCAAACTGCAGACAGTTACAAAAATAAAAATTAAATAAACACAATTTTACAAACATACAGTTAACAAATTAACGCAAAACTATCTAATTAAGAGATATAATTTTTAATTAAAGAATAAAACATTTTATTTCATTTATTATTATGCAAAAGTATCAAATATGTAATGTAATGAAGATTGTTAGAAAAATTTTATATGATCATCTTGATGCAGTTTGTTTTTTTTTTTATACGCTCCACCATAGGTGTAAAGGGTATATATAAGTTTGTCATTCCCCTAAAAAGTATATATTTTTTGGATCTTAGAAAAATTAACAAAATCTGTCCATTAATGACCGAAATATCGCAAAAAAAAAAGCTGAAAAGGCCTCTAAAAACGTATCTGTTGTCGACTTTTCTAAGCCCCTATATAAGCTAGCGACTTCGTTTTTGTACAAAAAATTCGAAATCTTTTTTTGAAATGTTTTTGCGGAATAAATGAACAAAATTGGTCCATTAACTGAAGTATCGGTCAAAACGCAGTTTTGGACCTTGTGAACCTTCTATATAAGATTCGGAATTAGTTTTTGTACAAATATGTTGTAAATATTTTTTTTTATATTTCGATTTTTTGAATTAACCATATCGGTCCATAAACAACAGAGTTGTAGGTAAAAATCTGAAAAAAAATATTAAAAATATACACACACAAACATATATAAAAAGTATTGCAACCCAGTAGTCTGAGTCGTGCAGACATTATCGACGATGTCTTGATGATTTGGCATAGTTCTCGTCGAAATAAAGACTACAACTCCGAACAAATATTGCTGACTTTTTCGAACAAAGGGCACTAAAATTCTGCAAGACAATGTAAGCGACATTGTCATGCACATTGTCGTTAATCATATTAGAAAAACTAAAATGGATTTTGCTGAAATTTGAACCCAGGCCACCACTTCACTTTCCCTTGTTGAGTAGTTAGGCGCTCTAACCACTTCAGCTACAGCAATCTCTTTTATCTATGATTTTAATAATACTTTTACCCATCTGATCGTAAATTTTCTTTAAAAAATACATTTTGATGACATTGTCATAAAGCATGTTGTGTGTTTGGTTTAACACACGACATTTTTGCTGGACATTTCAGTCATGTTGTCGTGAATATGGCTCGAAGTACGACAATTCAGTGCATTTTCTTAATATAGTCTTCAATAAATGGGGTAAAACGACAATATAGGTGACTTTGCTATCAAACTTATCCTATACATGCATTCTATTGGCGATAAATTTAATATTTTGCTGACGATATCCTCGATGAAAATGTCATCAATGGACATTGTTGTTGTTTTTTTGTATAAGCAAGCAGTAGTTGTTGATTGTATATACATACACACAATCATTTTTTATGTATGTTTGGACGTTTTTTACCTAGTGTCTAATTTATATCAAAACAAACGTCAAAATCAGTGCGAATATATACAAGGTACTCTTAGTTAAACAGTTGATTATTATTTTGGTTGTTACGGTTGTCAAACTGCATATATAAAAAGCAATCATGAATACGCCATATTGTTGTTTTTGTACAACTATTGCCACCTTCAACAAATTCGCGTTAAGTTTGACGTTTGTCTTGATAAAAAAAATCTCTAATGTTAGATGGAAATAGAAGCATTGCAATGACTTAGTGTTGTTATTGTTGTTGTTTTTTGTATAAGCATATATATACATACAAACTTGTGTATATAAATTTAGCAGTCATCAGAAGATATCAGTGTGTTTTTTTTAAGGAAGCAACGCTTGCTGTGATAGTTTAATTTTGTGTTTACAATATAGTGCTCTAACTTGTTTTTTACATCTTTTGTTGTAGTTATTAAATTTTATATAACATCTTATGTTTATAGACCCTGTATAATAAATTTATTTATATTTGAGTTTGTTTACAAAATTGAAATTAATATAAGCTGCAATTTTCAGCTTAATTAGCTAGAAATTTCAGCAATAATTTCGTTTTGTATTTTCATGCTTCTGATATTAGCAAAAATAAAAAAAAATAAAATGTCACCAAAATTTGACAATAATTGGCTATGCTTTTTATAAACTTCCTCTTTATTTTATAAAAGAAGACAGACAGTTTTTAAGTTTCATTAAAATTTGTTTATAAAAGCAAATTTTTTCAACTTTATTTAAAAAGTTCCCTCATAGGTTCCCAATTTGTATCCTAAGATTTTAATTTTTATGTTGCTAATATTTTACTTAAGAAAGCAAAAAATACTGTTTTAAAATACTATTAAAGTATTCTAAAATTACCATAAAAATGCTAAAATCATTATTTATATCATTATCATTATTTTACTTAATTTATATTATTTAAAAAGCCAGAAAAAGTACCATTTTGTACTTTTTTGTAATATTTCATTTTAATCAGGAATGCTAGCGGCTTATTTCATATCTCTATGTTCATCAATTAATTAAGAAAATTAAAAAAAAAAATTCTATTAAAATAATATTTCTTTTCCGAAAAAAGATGATGTGTAAATGATGTATAACATTTCTTACAGATTACCAGCATCGTTGCAAAGTAGTACTTTTTTTTACATCCATCATCAAAAAAGTTGGGGGTAATTTTGTTTTTGTTATTATGTTTGTAACACATCGAAATATTCGTCTAAGTATATATTCTGGGCGCTCTTGAAAATCTTAGACGATCTAGCTATGTCCGTTCGTTTGTCTGTCTGTTGAAGGAAAAATAGGGCTCTGGGCGGACAACCTAGGGGGATGAAATTTGTCTAAACAATTTATCTTATATAAGGTTTGTTTGGTATCGAAAATGGGAACAATCGGTTCATATACAAAAAAGTCATGGACCAAGTGGTAGAAAAAATTTGTGTCCATGGTAACCTCAGTTCGTACCTTTCCGCTGATATCTCCTAAACAAAAGTATGTACGGCAATGAAATTTTGTACAAATAGTTCGAGGATCAATATAAACTCAAAAACCAAAAATTGGCGTCATCCGCCCACTTTACCGCCCACCTCCCATATAAGGTGAAATTTTAATACAGTGATCACAAAAAAATTTTCACATGGTGGGTATAATAGGTTCGCCAAGCCGAATATAACATTCTTAGATGTTTATAATAACAATATTATTTGTCAAAGTATTTATAAACAAACATTTTAACATACTATAATTTAAACTTGTAAATATTAATCGCATTTTTGGTGAAATTTTCTGATTTTTAGTAAAATGTCAAAATTTTGGTGAAAATAAATTTTTTAGTGACAAATCGAATGTGACGAAATATTGCATTTTTGGCAAAAATCTTATTTTTTTTTTAATTTAAATTTTTTAATTAATAGCAATATATTTTTTTTATAAACCCCGATTTTTGAAGTGAAAAACTGAATTTTTGCTGAAATTTTTAAATTTTCGGTGAAGCTTTAAATTTGTTGAAAAATTTCTGAAATATGGTGAAACATCATATTATAAAGTACTAAATTCTAAATAAATAAGAAATTCTTCAAAGTTTTTAGATTGAAAATTTATAAAAAAATTACCTGCTAAAGCTATTAAAATGATTTTTGGTACACGTTATCTATTAAATACATTACATTAAAAATAAATAAAAAATAAAAATAAAAATTTCAATATGTTTTTTGTGCACTTACACCTGTAGCCAATTTTACTAAATCTAAAATAAAATATTCAAATACAGAATAATGCGTTCATATTAACATCTAAATGATTTTATGCACTTTAGGGCGATTCCTGGAAGTGGGTTTATATGTTATTTCTACTTAAATAAAACTTATTTGTGTCGAATATTAACTTGGTACTAACATTCGTATAGGAATTATGCACGTTAAAATCATTTTCGGAAGAGGGGTTTATATGGGAGGTATATTCAATTGTGGACCGATCTTCATAAAATTTTGTACAAAGATTGATACTTATACAGAACTTCTTTATACCGAATTTTATTAAAATATTCTTATTTTTAAGGCACTTTTGAGTGTTTAAATTCTATTCGGGGGGGATATTTGTATGGTGGCTAGGTGAAATTGGACCGATCACAACCAATTTCAATGGGCTTCGTCCTTGTACCATAAAATTCCCACGTGCCAAATTTCATTGAATTATCTTTAAAATTGCAAGCTGTACTTTGTGCACAAGGTTTACATGTACAGCCAGCCGTACAGCCACCCATACGGATGGACGGGCATCGTTAGATCGATTTAAAAAGTGATTCTAAGTCAATTGGTATACTTTAAGGTTTATGTTTGATAATTTTTTCTATGCGTTACGAACATCAGCACAAACGCATAATACATCAACCACTTATGATGGTGTAGGGTATAAAAATGAATGCTTTATTTATTTTATTATAAAATATTTTAGTTTTCCTATAAATTTTCACAAAAAAAAACGATCTTTTTATATAAAACTTATGCTTTTCGATTGCTTTAGATTTCAATGCATATATTAATTAAATGAATGATATGTAACAAAATAATAAATTCAATGTTTATGGTATTTTTTTAACGATATTTTTATAATTCTAAATAACATTAATTTAAAACTCAAAAATAAACCCTTCCCTCCCTCCATAGCAGTTATGTTTTTAATAATATAAACTGTCATTACCTCAACATATGTTTTCTTTACAACAAATAAAATATAGAAAGAAAATTTATTTTTTCATTGAAAAAATTTCATTTAATTGCTGTTGAAATGCATTACAATAAATGTAAATTAATTTATACAATTTCCTCAAAGAATTAAGAAGTATCTTATCAAATTCACATTTAAAATACAATATTTCGTTTAATTACCACCACATTGGTAAGAATTTTCTATTATCATTTAAGTGTTTGTGTGTATTTGATTTTGAGAAAATGAAAATATAAAAAAATCAATATTTTCCACATGTAGCACAAACAAACATACTCACTCGTTACCATCTTGCCAAGGGTTGTTTTTCCCATTTAAAAATATTACGAAAAGTTCTCACACATTATAAGTGTTTATATGGGAAAGAATTGTCGGTATTTGCTTGATATTTCTTTAGTATTCGAGTACAACAATGAACGACCTCCCGCTCCATCACTGAAATACGTTATGTTTTCTTTATAGTTTCTTTTTTATAGACGTTGAATTTATAAGGGACTTTGTGAAAAATTTTATAGAAAATAATAACTATAATGATTTATTATTATTGTACATACATATGTAAATAGATTGTATTTTTTTTTTTTTTTTTTTGCTGCTATTTTAGTCGATTTCATATGATGAAAATGATGCTGATGCATTGTCTAAGTCTTATTATTTAAAGTATTTAGAATTTTGAAAATTTAATAGCTAAATTCTTACGATTATTATTTGTAATTGAAAGTACTTATGCATGTATGTATGTAGCAAAAAACATCCTAATGTGGTTGGCATCGGGAACACCACGAAGCAATTTCCAAGTATTCCCAAACACCCCATATATAGTTGGAGATATTCCGAAAAAAACATTTTGAGGATAGTTTCTATACTAAAGTTCTTGTATCACTCTAAATTTGAAGTCAATTTTAAATTTAGAAATTGATTTAGAAAGTAGAAGAACGTAGCTTTTTAACTTTATTGAAAAAATTTTATATACATATATCCGAAAAAAGTGATGACCAGTTCAACCAAAAATATGCTATAAATATAAATATGCCCTTAAAATTAAATAAATGATGCGGACCCCCAGACATGTTTGAAATTTCTTAAAAAAAATGTTTGCTTCTCATAGTTTTTAATGAAAAATCCATCAGAATCTACAACTTTTCCCAATTTTCTAACAACTTATGGGATTCCATCCCAAAATGGTCTCTTAACTTTTGAGACAAGAAACGAACTAGCTCAAA
The DNA here is from genome assembly GCA_932274085.1 of Protocalliphora azurea. Classification (NCBI taxonomy): domain Eukaryota; kingdom Metazoa; phylum Arthropoda; class Insecta; order Diptera; family Calliphoridae; genus Protocalliphora; species Protocalliphora azurea. Next base: position 5,115,105 of record OW026519.1, read on the forward strand.
TTTTGATACCTTGTACTGAAGTGAAACGTATTTTATATTCGGTATTCTGTGTCGAACGGAATCATGAGATCGACCACTGTCATAATAGAAAATGGACTTGTGTCTGATGTCTTTCTTCAAATGCTTTTTTCATACGGATCAATTTTGTTCGGCACAGATCTCTCGTGAAAGTTTTGTTTCACAAGTGGTTTCAACTAAAGCACCAAAATTTAATTGCTTTCCTCATCGGGTTTCTTAAAAAAAAGAAAAAAAAAATGTAATAAGACAAAACTTCCCAATCAGAAAAAAATAAATGAAAATTTTTTTTCGGCGGAATAGCAAACCCAATATGGTGGGTACAAAAATATGGTCTTAAAATATTATTTTTTCTGACTAAAATTTTAATTATCTGCACTTCATAGTAAAAATAACTTGATTTTTGTTAGCAATTACTAACAAATAAGTCCTTTTTGCTCAGGAAATATATACAATTTCTAATAATTTAAAAAGAAAATTTTACTAATGACAAATTATATATAAAAAAAAATCTATTGGATGCTAAATAAGCTAGATTTTTCTCTTAAATATAAAATATGCAAAATTATGCTCTTAAGTATAAAATATGCCAGTTAAATTACTAAAATATGCTCTAAAATAGGGATTTTCTATGAAAATATGACAAAATATGCTGCTAAGGCCAACGTATCAATTCTCTAAAACGGATAAATAACAAACAGTTGGGTTAATTTGAAGCCTAGGAAAAAAATATGATTTTTCATATTTTTGTTTGCTCTGGTGATCACTTATTCAATATTTCTAAAATTTATTTCTTTTTTTTTTTAATTTCGACATTAAAGTATTTTTTTGAAGTAGTTTTTTTTTTTTTTAACTTAACATATTTGTAAATGTTTTTTGAAATACTATTTTGTTTAGAGTAAACTTTGATATAAATCTTTAAAATCAGTTAAAAATTCAAAAGTTATTAAACGTTTATCAATGAATTGTTCATTAGGGTTATTAACTTTTTGCAATTTTTGCATATATCCAAAATACCATAGCAAGGCCTTGTAGAGCATGAAAAGGTATAAAAGAATATTATAGTATTTTTTCGCTATCGTTAAAAAAGTTCACGCACCGATCGCGGTGAAAATTTTTGTATTGGTATCAAAAATTTATATTTTTCACCAAATTATTAAATTTTACATCACTTTTTGAGAAATAAAATTGTATAAATAATACTATTATTTTTTAATAAAAACTTGAGATTTAATATATCCGATTTTTTTTTGACGATTTTTAAAAACTAAATTGACGATTTTTTTATTTTTTATCTTCAAATTTAAGATTTTTAATGAACTTTATCTGGCAGCCCTCTTTGGCGTATTGTTTAGGGTAATTTTGTTAAAAATTTTATTAAAAAGTTTATTAAAAAGAACTTCTCAGCAAAAACTTTTTGGTTTTCGGTAATAACAACTACTTATTAAAGTAGTTTCTTGGTAATGAGGCGTCATTATTATTTGCCTACTCTGTATTACATTAATAAGTACTCAATAGTATAATAGCACAGTAATACTGCAATCACGTAGATGAGTTGGCTAGAGCGCCGGATTAACAACCAGAAGGTTGTTGGTTCAACCGCATTCTGAAGCTGTTAGTTCTTTATAACAAAATGTCTAAAAAGATATTTTAATAGAGCTTTTGTCGCTTGGGATGCTATGTGCGAGATGGTGTAATGAGTAAGACGTTAGTCAGTAAAAACGAATGGTTAGTGTGTGTCCAAGTTCGAGTCTCACTGACTGCAAAAAATAACTACATGAATTTGTGGACAAGTCGAACAAAATGAACTAGTTATTCAGGCAAAAAATAAGTAGTTAATTTTTGTTTCCAATTATACCTGCCAGCTTACCAGGAAAGCAAAGTTTTTACTGGGTTTAAACAAATCGTAATCATTGCCTTAATTTTAATCAATTGTATTTTTGCTACTACAAAAGAATATGTAAGTCTTCAGAATAAAAACGAGAAAGAAATATATAGTCTATATCCCTACAAATACAGAATAATGCATTGATACTAACATCTAGATGATTTTATGCACTTTAAGGCGATTCTTGGAAGTGGGATTATATGGGAGCTATGGTAAATTATGAACCGATTTTTATAAAATTTGGCAATGTTATTTCTACTTATATAAAACTTATTTGTGTCGAATACCAACTTGATACTAACATTCGTATGGGATTTACGCAAGTTAAAGTGATTTTCGGAAGAGGGGTTTATACAGGAGCTATGGTCAATTGTGGACTAATAAAAATTGATTCTGAGGTGGGTGTTGTATAACTTAATAATACCCCAACGATCTATGGTGGTGGTGTAGGGTATAAAAAGTTCATTGTGAATGCCTGTAATTCTAAAAATATAGACACATTTAATAAAGAGTACTTTTGGTACAAAGTTGTTATATTTATTTCTTATCTAATCTTAATGTGGTAGCAAAAACAAAATTGTAATTTAATATAATTTACACAATATTTAGAACAGATAATAGAATTAGTAACAAAACAACTATAATATGAAGTAACAATAATGAAAAAAAAAAAAAAAACATTGACGTAAATATTTTAAGTGATAAGAGCAAAAAAAAATATATAATAATATTTACAAAACATCAAATCAACGACAAATTTAAATTAACAAAATTAAAATATAAATAAAATGCTTTTGCAAACAAGAAAAGTGAAATTTTTTAAAATTAGAAATTTTAAAAGATGTTTCTAAAATCCTATAGAAATGTGAATGTTTAATGAAAAAATCTAATGGACATTAATTTAATTAAATTAAATTAATTTATTATTATTTTTTTATGCAGTTAAACTGTTGAATGTTTATATAAATATTATGTTTTGTTAATATTAAATTTGTGATAACCCTGACCCATGTTAGACTTTTATTCTTATATTTTACAAAAAAAGAGAAATAAAATAAATTAAAATAAAAATAATAATAAGAAACAGTTTGATTTTTTTGCACAATTTTCTTTCAAGACGTTTTTTAGACAAAAAAAAAAAAAAAAAAAAAATGAATAAAAGAAATATAAATAAAAGTCAACTACAAGTCAACAAATAAAACCAGAATTTACGAGTATTTTATACAAATAAAATAAAAATAAAATAACAAAAAAGCTGTAGTTCCAGTTTGCTTGAGATTAATAATTATAAACGTTTAAAAATCAGCACTCGTATCTTTCGTCTTTGTTTATTTTACAGAGTACCAGTATACTCCATATATAAATATATATATATATATATATATATATATATATAACAAAACTGGAAAATCGACTTTTATAATATTGAACATTAAAACCAGTAAGAGGTTTTTGTTGCCACATATCTGTATCTATAAAGTTTTGTGACGAATTCTAAACACCTTTCAACAGTTGATATGAATTAATTTGCTGTAAATGATACTTATTTAGTATTTCTATTTAAGATTGTCTTGATTATGAAATTAAATGTTTTTATAAAATTACCAAAGGGTTTTGACCTTTTCTAAAATGTTTATAATAAAAAAGTACTTAATTAAATCGAATATAATATAGATTGGTGCTCATAAATATTTTCTATAAATGAACCATTTATTTTTAAAATTTTTAAAAGATTTTTCTTTTAATTATTATTATTCATTCGGAAGGGATATATATAAGATTGTCATTTTATAAGAAATTCTTTAAATATATATCCATGACCTCAAATAATATTCGTGATTACGATTAAAATTAATTTTTGAAAATATGTTTGTCTGTCTGTCCGTCTGTATGTTGAAATAGTTTTTTTGAAACTCATAGTATAATAAATACGTTTCTCTTTCAACATATATGTGGCATATAGTCTCGAAAATCTTGATATTGAAATTCAGAGAAATCCGTTTAGGAATGGCTGAGTTGTAAACGATTTTCTAGAACAGCCTCAAAAATTTTTCCAATTTTCATTATCCAAATTTAATAATATTTTCTATTTTACATATAATATTACGTATATAAATGTTATAAATTTTTGTTTTTTCCTAAAAAAAAAAAATATGAAAATTTTCATCATTAAAAAAAAAATAATAATAAATAATTTGACAAGAATTTCTAGGCACGTTTTGATGTGTTTTTAATAAAAAAAAATATCATTATATTTGTGTTGCGTTTTACGCTTTTTATATAAGCAATAAAGCATACCGTTTGGGTTTGTTACTGAAGGACTTTAGGTCCTAAAGTCGATCCTTGGCCAAAACTTCTAAAAATTGTATTATAATCTACCTTCAAACAAAAATTAAAATTTAGAAATATCAAATTAAGGAAATTACAAACATATTTTTAATTAATTAAAAATATTTCTTTGTTATTCATTAAATAAAAATTACATTTTTATTCGCCAGGATTTGAATCCATATGAACATTTTAAAACTCCTAGCTTTGAATTCTTACCCCCTAGGACACAAGGCATTTTGACATTCTGAATTTGAAAAATAGTTTTACTTTAATTTGTGTAAAAAAAAAAAATAATTTTTCAACATTGTGGAATTTTAAATATATTGAATATAGAATTAATTATACATGTTAACATTATCGCTGATAAATGTGCTCCCAATTTATGAACAAAAATAAAATTATGAATATAAAAATGACAAGAAATGAAAAAATTTAAAAATAAAATAAAATTCAAATAAAACATTTGTTAATTCTTCATTTTATAAAGAAAAACATGTAAATTTCGTAGTCCAATTTACAAATAAATATAAAATGCTCCCAAATCGGGTTAATGTCGTTCTTTTGCTAACAGTTAACGTTAAACTCAGCAGGAGCTGTTGATGAAGAAATTTATAATTTTACATATCTTTTCTTTATTCAGCTCTTTAACACAAATGGTTTGGGCGATCTTCCTAAGTCATATGCCTAAGGAATATTCGGTTTACAAATATTAAGTATATTTCCAGATTAAAGCAAAAATTTTGATAAGAGATAATTTCAGTATGTTTAAATATTTATGAAATATAGATTTTGTGAAAGTTATAAAAGTTTTGGACCAACCGAATATAACACTTCTACTTGTTTTCAATGTGTTATATCGGGAAGTACTTTTTCATTAATTCCAAAGTATCAATAAGAGTACGTTTTCTTGTGTTTAAGAAGCATCCAAGGATATTATTAAAAATATATTCAAATGATTTTTTTTTTTTTTTGCTATACATTGTTGAGATTCAGTTAATATTTTTGCAAATACTTGTTACTAAAAAGAACTATTTTAAATAAATGAAAAATAATGTTATGCATAATTTTTTTTTTTGTTAACAAATATGTCGGTTTATATAAAGATTATAATTAATTTCCCTGCGCCGAGAAAAAATTTGTAATTTTGTAATTTTGTAATTTTGCATAACATGGTAAACATGACTTCCAACTCTATGAATAGGTTTCAAAAAAGGAAACATCTTTCTTTGATCCGAATTTGCACTAATTCTGGATCGCAAATTCATAAATACTTATACTTGCGACAATAGAAAATCTGAAAACATAGTTTTGAGTAAAGTAACTTCAAAATTATAAAGTAATAAAAATTTTAATTTTCATCAATAAAATGCATGTAAAAACACCAACATTAATTTTGAATTTTATGAAAAATCATAATCACAGTCACTTACATTCAAAAGATTTATTTGTGAAATAAATCTGATTTAGGAGATTATTTTGTAGTATTATGTCAACAAATGCATTTTTATTTTTATAAAAAAATGGGTGAAAGAACTAAAAATATGAACCCTTTGTGAAAAAATTTTATCTACATTATTACGCTTCTAAAACGTTCTGGCAAATTCTACTACTTTTGAATACTCAATACTTTTCATGTGGATACTTGATATTATCGATACTTAGCGGATTTTTAATTTGAAATGTAATTTCTAATTAAGGTTATTAAAAAAAAAAAAACAAATATATTTGACTGATTATCATGAAATACTATAAATTTATGTTTACAAAACATAAAATAAATAAAAACGTTAACTAGAAATTCTAAATACTAAAATTTACAATTTTGTTAGCTAAACTCTTTCCATTTTTTATTCTATATTAAAATTTTCCATATCAGAGTTACCCTTCCATAGCTCCGTTCCTGAAGGGTGTGTGAGGACTCCCTTGTAAACTTAATAATGTACACTTCTCTACTACACTTGTGTGAAATTTTATATAAATCGAAGTAGCCAATAAGAAGTTATAGATTTATTTACAAAAAATGTCAAATCTGCCTCACTTTGAATTATAATGAACTTGTCCACGATTTTCAATGGTGAATAAGAAATTGAAATCTTTATGTCATATTCACACGAAAATGGTAAACTTGTGAGAAGTGAAAAAGTCACCAAAACGCGGAGAAATCACCCAAATATGAAAAATCGCCAAAAGGAGAAAAAATCGCCAAAATATAAAAAACACGAAAAATCACAAAATCGCCAAAAAGTTTGATGGTGCAAAGCAAAGCACAAGTATGTAAGATTCGGAATAGTCGAATATAGCACTTTTACTTGTTTTAAAACATATTTTAGTATAATTTTGAATATTCTAATTGAATATTTCGTCATTATAGCAAATTTCCTAGATTTTTTCATTTTTACTGTCATTATAGAGAATTTTAAATTCAACCAGAAATCAAAATATTTGAAGAACACATTGCTCATTTACTTCAAGGCTTTCATAGCTCAGAAAACCGTTCTTGCACAAAACACATTTTAAATTTTCAAATACATATTACTTTTGCAGAAAGTGAACGACATATTCTTTTTTCAAACGGTGGCCATAAAAGATATCTACACGAAATTTTTATAAAAGACAAAGCTTGATATAGTGCATATTTCTTGAAGTAAATGAGAAGCGATATTTTTAAATTTCAACGGCATATTTTAGTTTCTTATAGCATAATTTTGCTCTTCTAATAAGTTTACATATTTCTGTCAAAAATACAAACATAACAATTAACTTAATGGCATTGACCGAATATGTAGGGTAATGGCGTTAAAAAACAAGAAATAAAGACTAGTTTAACATCAATAATCAAATGATAAATATTAACAAAAAAAAAAAAAAAAAAAAGAAGAAAAGAAAATTGTCTTCAATTCATACTCATAAAACTAAACTTTTTTAAAATTTGAAGAGAAAAACATTAACAAATATTTAATCATTTTGCAAAAACAATAACAAAAAACAAACAAACAAAATGTTTAAAAGAATAACAAACGCAAATCCAACTAATTTTAGTGGGGGACAAAAAAAAAATACATACATACATACATACATACATACATACATACATACATATATACATATCTACTTCTGAACTGGTCAAGTCTTGGAAAATAAAACTAAAATCTTTGTAAACAAAATATTTCAACATTATTTTCTGGTTATTGTTGTTGTTGCAGTTTACGTGACCAAATACACGATAAGAGTAGCCAAGTAGTTTTTAATTATTTCAATATAGGTATTCATTCGAATAATGTTCGTTCAAATTATTCGAACAATTTTAATCGAATAATTTAAAAATTATCTATTTCGAATAATGAATAATTGGAATATTTTTATATCGAATAAAATTAATAATTTAATTTTTTTACAATTCAAGTAATTTTATTTGATTATATATATATATATATATATATATATATATATATGTATATGTATATATACATATACATATACATATATATAATATCACAAAATATTTCTTAGTGCCAAATTTAAATAAATGCAAATTTGACCTTTTTTAAACAGTTTTTTAACTAAAATTAATTTAAATTTTAAAATTTTCCACGAGAATTCGATTTCCCTGCAAAAAAATCTTGCAACTTTTATATTTAAGAAAAGTTGTTTGTCGTCACAAAGATAAAAGTTTCAGGGGATTTTAATTTTATTTTTCTAATTTGTTGGTTTTATCAAACATTTTTTAAAAGTTTCACTATACAAATTTAAATGTGTTAACGTAGAAAAATTTTGAAGCATCTGCGAAACAAAAAAAAAAAAAAAAAAGCATCGATTTTTTAAAAAAATTAAAATCTTGAATAAAATTAATATCTTGAATGATAATATATATTAAATGGCATTATAGCACATAGTATACCAAATATGAAGATAATTTAAAAATGCATATTTCCTTTTTTAAAGATACTCCCAATGAACTGCTGACTTTTTGTATGTTATTGTTATTTTTTTACAACAAAATATTAAAAAAAAATTTTTTAATCATAGTAAAAGTTTTATTGAACATTCGGCAGAATGGAATGCATTTTCCCTTCAGCGTCCCACCGTGGTGTTCTGTGTAAACATCATCTATTTAACTTAGAACTTTTCGGGAAATAGATGATGTTTACACAGAACACCACGGTGGGACGCTGAAGAGTGCTGATGACGGTTGTGGCGAATAAGAAAATGCATTCCATTCTGCCGAGTGTCCAATAAAACTTTTACAATGTATTCTTCTACAATTATTCAATGGACTGAAGCCGAAAATACAAAAATTCTAAAAAAAAAATATATATTAAAATCATAGATATTTAACTTTATTATTATTTTTTAATTATTCGAATAATACGAATAATTTTAAATAGGTGCTCAAATAATTTGAACAAAATAAATTATTCGTTTTGTTCGAACAAAAAAAAAAAAAAGTTTAAATACCCTAATATTTATTTGTTTATGTGTTTAAATTTTCTATATAAATCTCTCATATATACATTAAAGTGCATCGATTTATATGGGGGCAGAAAATGTTGGAAATACACTCTTCTAAAATTAAAGACTGATGATATGTTATAAACTATTTTCCAAAATATTTCGGTTCTATTATAACGTTTTTGTGAGCTGGGCCATTTTTAAAATATCTCCAAAAATATTATTTTCGATAAACTGTGTACACAACTTTTTGTCAAAAAAAAAAAAAAATATATATATATATATATTTATATATATATATATATATATATATATATATATATAAACATTTATTTTCATAATTTCTTAAGCATTAATACCTTTTTTTATATTTTTCAAGTGAATCAAAAGTCAAGAAGACTGAAAAAATTGTTTAAATTTTCATTTATATTTTCAATTTGTAAAAAATTTTTTTAAAGGTTTCTTCGGCAAATTTTAAGTTTTTAATGATTTTTTAGCTACATTTTGGGAACAGAACAGAAGCGCTTTTTATCAAAATGATGTACTGCAGAATGCGAGCAAAATTATGCAAAATTCTAAACATTATTTTTTAACAGATTTGACATTTTAAGACATTTGTTGTTAATATTTTCATGCATAACTATATTCATGTACCATTTGCAATCAAATCTAATAAAACTAAATCAAAGATTTAACAAAATTTTTACAAAATTCTTTTTCTTTAGTTTTCACTCTCGTGAAATTAAGATTTTAGCAAAATTTTCTATAATTTTTTTTTTTAATACCATTTTAGGGCATCTTATTCAAAACTATTGATATACGTATTCATTTAACATTTTAGTAACAAAAGTAACGTTTAGGTTAAAGCATACATTAACTTCGTATAATATATTAACTAAATCTCGAAGACTCCCTTTTATTCGATTAAAAACACGGTTTTAAAAAAATTTATCATAAATTTCATAAATTAATTGATTTTTAAGAAAAAATAAATATTTCAATACAACTTATTTGTAAATGTATAAAATTTACCCTTTTATTTTTAAAGGATTAATAAAAACTGTAATCTTCATTAGTATCAGAGTAGACCTTTTCAATGGTACCTTAAAGGCTAATATATGTTTTAAAATGTCCGAAATATATACAATTACATACATACATGTTCAAATTATGAAAATATGACAAAAAATTTTAATAAAATCGTAATATTCCGCGTATAAAAAGAGATATCAAAATTATTTGAATGCATATTTCAGTTGTTAGCAAGTTTCTATTATATTTTGAAGTTAATTTTTTTATAATGAAAATTTTGAAATTCATATGTTTAGAGGAGTTTTTAAAATGGTCCAGTACGTACATTAAATTATTTAAATGTAACATTTTGGAAATCATATAAGAACATACTAATCTTCACTTCTAAAGGGGTACATTTTCAACATTTTTTCATGATGCACTCTAATATACATAAATATACATAAATAAACATAAGGTCTCGCCTGTTTTGTTGATTTTTTTATTTTTTATTTTAAATTATTTAAATGAAATACAATACATACATATACACAGTAGAAATACACGAAATGCATAATAATGAAATGGTTAAAAAAAAAAAAAAAAAAAAAAAATGAAATAAAAAAATACCCACACCATTCATTTATGTTGTATCTACTCGTATCTTTGTCCATATTTAATTTTATTAACATTTCAAATAAGTTTCTAAAAACAACTTACAAACTACTAACTTAATCAAAATGTGATGATTTATTTAGTGATAACAATTTTTCTATAAAACATTTATAAAACATCTTTTATATATTAAGAAATAGGAAATAAACAATTAAATATAAATATAATGTAATGTAATCATATTAATTAATTATCATATTTAATCACATTTAAATAAATTCCCAAAACAAGTTATGCATGAGAACGTTAAATATTTGTAAATTTCTTTAGAATAATTACTAAATTACTATTACATCAATCATTTTAGTTTACGAAAATATTACATTCAAATTTAGAATTTAATTAGATTTTCTTTTTTTGCATTAATTATGTATTTGATTGCTTAAACTGATAACTTAAAGGGGAAAATATAGCAGTTCTTATCAAAATTAAGCTTTATTATAAAGTCTTCGAATAAATTTTTAAACTAAATTACAAAAGTATTTAGGTGATATGTCATTTCAGTATTATGAAAAAAAAAAAATAAAAATAAATAAATAAAATTTTTAGTGGAAAAAAACGGCTACTTTGTGAGAAAAAAAAACACATTTATTTTTTGACCTATTTTTTATAAACCGTTCACAGAGCTTCATCTTTTAAAGTGCTATTCCAGTATTACGTATTCAAATTTACAGGTTTTAGTCAGAATTTGCATTATAGTGTTTCCATACTTGGATTTTTTTTGTATTTGGTTGTTTTTCAGATAATTTCTGACTAAAACCTGAAAATATGACAAGTATTAAATTGAAATTCATTTTTTGTTTTTAAAAAATCGTAAACAATCAAAAATATCCAAAAATCTCTTTTTCACTTTTTTCCAAGGTTGGAAATCGATACCGTTACAAATACCGATACCGATTAAATACCGTTTAAAATTAGTTACCGTAACCGATACCGAAATTATAGTTTTTAAAATACCGTTTCCCTCTGTACCGGTATATAACGTTAATTTAGTTTAGGTAGTTTAAAAATTCTATTTCCATGTAATATGGTATTGTAAAAATAATTACTCATACTATTTACTTGAGGAAATAAGAAAGATGAAATTATTTCTAATAATAAGAGTTTAATAAAATATTTAGAATTAAATAACAAATTTCCATATTACGTTTAAACGCACGATTATTGCAAATAAAAATAATTTGCAAATAAATAACTCACTGTTTATACGCAAATTACATAAAAAAATGTATTTTCCTTTTTGTTGTGCCAGATGTGAAAAATACAACTACTGTCATAGAAAATTCTATGAACGTAAATGGAAGTGGCAACGCCGTACGCATTATTTGCAATTAGTCTCACTAATCACGATAAGTTTAAGTGAGCTACTAACTTGCAAATAAAATGTGAGTTTATGCAGCAAAATTTTCATATCGCAATACTTTTAACTGCGAGTAAGAGGTGCGTATAAACGTAGTATATATTAAGCTTAAATACCATTATTATTATTTTTGTATTATTATTTTTGCCGGAAATAGTCAGGCATTGATATTATCTCTCAATAACAATGATTTATTGAAGGAATCGCGCTCCATTCCAACCGATCATTATTGCCATTATTATTATTATTATTTTTTTTTTTTGATAAAAAATCTTAGTGTGAACACAAAAAAGAAGATTTAGAATTTCCTTAAAAGTTTTCAGTGGCTGCGGTGAACGTTGTCCAGGCTTATTTCTATTCCTATATCAATTAATGTTGAAATTCACGATAAGTTCTTTGTTAACTATATGACATTTGCTTCTTTGAATATTATTCTCTCCTTAATTTTAAATTTTCTGAGAGATTAAAAAATTTCGTTCAGAAAGTTACATATTGGATCATTTTTGATTAAAGCTTTAACAATGAATTTGACGATCATAAATGGTCTAAACGATTTAAAAAATTTGTATTACTCTTCGAATTTTCTGCCTCTCGTTTCTCCAAGGTTGTGGCGCCGTAAAAGAGAACTTTTAAAAACTGCTAGTGGATAAATAAGGTAATGGGAAGTTAGAAACCTAATTAGTAGTTCCTTTTTGGAGCACTATTGCTCCTCTACAAAATTTCTCGTCTGTGACACATTTGCTCTAACTCTTACTTTTTGGGGAATCATAATTTCTTTAATAACTTGTATGGCGATTGGAATGAGAATTTCTACGATATCCGCAACGCATTTTCCATTTTGTAGTGTCAATCTCTGATATTATCAGAGAATACAGGAATGTCTGTTTTTGCAATTATTTTGCAATTTTTGGAATAAAAGTAGCTTTTTTTTTTAATTTGTAGCAAAGTTATTTGAACGTTTTTGTCTGTATTAAAAATCTGAGGTATAGTACAAATGCCTTTACGTTGTATTTCCATAAAATAAGAATTTGTAAAAATTCAATATGAAAAACCACGTCATCGAAATTGATGCAGTATCTCAAATAAACTCAATTAGAATATGAACAAAATTAAACTGGAGAAAATTTGAATCCGCTTCATCGGTATCATTTCTCAAACGAAAAAAATTCATAACAGGGAACTCTCACTTATTCCAATAAACCATTGAAAAAATATACACATCAGTGCACATTTTAGAGATAAAATATAAAAAATTGAAGATATTTTTTTAAATATCCTTGATAGAAGGACAAATAGAGATTTTTTCATTTTAAAAACGGCATTGTTACAAAAATAATTACAAACCAGATTAATTAAGCATCGGTTTCAGTCTAAGTTTATTTGAATCGAACCTAGGTCCGAAGGTATAAGTAAACTTTGAACAGAGATAAAAACTAAACCGCAACAAATTTTTAAGCTTTAAATTATTTTACTATTTTATTAAATAAATTATACAAATATGCAATTTCATACTTTTTGCGAAATTTAATTAAATTTTTTTTAAATGTAATTTTTCTAAGGTATCTTAGTTTCGGTACCGATATACCGATAACAATATAATTTAATATACCCTTACCAATACCATTACCTAAATAAAGATAAATTGAATACCGATACCGTTATTTGTTTCGCTTTCCAACTTTGCTTTTTCCATAAAACTGAATATGTTACAGTTGAGTAATTCCATTTTAAATTTTAAAAATTTTGACCCTTGGTTACCGATTTAGATAAAATTTGGTGCATGTGTAAAAGAGGTTACAGAAGCATGTAAAATGAATTTTTCTCATTTTTATATTGAGAACTGTGGAGTCTCTATAGCTTTGAAAGTAATTAACATATTTATTTAAATGGCCATATAAAATTTTTTGTAGGAATTTTCTTTAGTGATGTGTATCCAAAAAAAGTCCATCTTTAACTTTTTTATATCTTTTTGGTAGGAAGCTTTTTCGGTATACTTGCTACAGAGAAAATTTCAGAAAGGTCAAAATTTTTAAATTTAAAATGGAATTACTTAATTAAATGTTCAATATTTTATTTAAATCGCTACATAAATGTCAACTTTATTCATAATTTAGTGACTTTGATAACAATTTTATAATTTTTTATATTATTGTGATATCTTTACTTAATTGTAAATCAAGTCGATATTTATGTATCGATTTTAATGAAATATAGCCCGTTTCATTTGTTTCGTATACAGTTTTATGACAAAAAATGAAATTTTGTTAAACTTTTTTTAATTTATAACGATATGTTGATATAAAAAAATTAATTTTTTAAAAAATTTTTTGCATTTTCCACACAACTTTTTTAATACCTTCGAAACTATGAAAAAAATTAAAAAATGTTGAGTATAATTTGGAGCAAATTTTAATTAGCTTTTTAAATTAATTTTTTGATATTTAATTAAACCAAATTAGACAATTCGTTTTCGAGATATGTTACAACATGTTGTATACCTATTCACTTGTATATGTAATGTCTATATAAATCATTAAAAGCCCAAACATCTCGGGTGAAATTGCTAAAAAAAAAATTTAAATGCTTGTGCACATACAAGAATGGGAATTTCGAATGACATCCATGACAATATTGATTATTGTATTCCCAAAACCTTTCTGGACAGAGGATTATCAGTTTCAATCTCAACTGGTCTCACTATAAAAGCCGGATCGATTGAGGTTTACACTGATGGATTCAAATCTTCTGAATGGGTTGGGGGAGGTAATTTTATTACCGCATTTCCTTTAAATTTCTGGATCACTGCACTGCTCTTCAAGCGGAGATCTCGGCCATTAGGAGAGCGGTGAATTGTCTAATATACTATAGGGTATTCGGAGTGGATATTCAAATTTGTACCGGTAGTCAACCCGCGACTAAATCTCTTTCGGTTGTCTATTCGGCATACAGGCTGGTACATAAATGTCGGACATCTCTAAATGAGATGGTGAGACATTCAAACCTAGAGTTATTTTGGGTAAGAGGTCACATAAGTACCCCGGGAAATATTAATGCGGATGAATTAGCCAGAACTGGATGCCTTCTTCAAAGTGAAAAAACGGACCAATTAGTTGGCATACCACTGTCATCTTGCGGATCTATGATACTGCAGTACTTGTCGAGAATAACTCAACAAAGATGGACTAACGAGTCCGCATGTTATATCTCGAGACAGATATGGCGCCAGTACAATCAAAAACGGTCAGCTACAAACACTTGAAGCCAGTATTACAAGGCACTGGATTGCTGGTGCACACGCTAGGAGACTAGGATTCCCTTTTAACGACTGTTGTAGGAGGAGGAAGAGACAGCAGTATATTTTCTTTGTCACTGTCTTGCTCTTGCGAATATAAGGACTGTTGAATTTAGTATTCCATATATGTACGGATTATTTGATCTCTCTGCAATTGATGTCAGACGGATCAGATCTTTTATTCGTGCGTCGAAGCTGTTCTCGGACATGTGAAAACAGATTCACACACAACGGAACCAATAGAACCCAAGTGAAGTTAGGTTAGGTTAGATGGGCATCTGTAAATGTAAACTATACACATTTACAGATGCCCATCTAACCTAACATAACCGAACCTAACCTAACACACAAGGAAATAGTAAATTTTTATAAATTTTGGTCGAGATGTCTGTATTGAGATCGTCATATTTTCTTCATTTGGAAAGACATGTAGACAATATGTATATCAGGACATAGGTAAATTTTTATATTACTCTACATCTACACGAAGAGATTTATATTTCTTAACATTAGAAATAATGTCGGCAGAATAATTTTATTTCCAACTTTGTTTTAAGGGGTGGAAAATACGTACATGAGAAATTTATATATTAAATTGTCTTTTTTTTATCGAAAATTTTAATTTATTTCACATTTTTATTTGTTTTTTTTTTTTCAAAAAATAATTAATTATTTTGCACGTTTCTTTTTGTTAGAAAAGAGCAAACATTTAAAAGAGAACAATAAATTTGACAGCTCATGTAATGTGCAATAGATTTCTTATTGGTGCACTCGTAACATTTTAAAGAGAGAGATAGAATTTGACAATTGCCAACATAAAAATGTCTACGTGTAGACTAGGGGTTATTTTTATATTTTTTTACATACCTAACAAATGGAAGGAGTTTAGGTAAAATCTATTTAGAATATTTATTACTTATAGTTGCTAAAGCTCTCAAAACAAATTTTGGTACGCAAAGAGCTCATTATCTTTCTCATACACTATTATTATTATTATTTTTTTGTGCAGTTATAAAATATGCTTCTAAAAATCTGACTATTTTCTATATTTTTGAGCGTCAAATCAATCTATACATATGTAATTATTAAAACAAATTTTTTGATTTGAAAAATCTCCCGTGACTTTTTATTTTAGTCCGAAGAATTTGAAATTTTATTAAAAATCAATACTGGGTGGAACTCTAAATTAAATAAAAATTGTATTTGAAGTATGTAAAAAATTTTTATCAAACAAATTTTGAGGCCACTTTTTTGTAAAAAAAACAGCACATTTTTACACTCATTTTAAAGTATTGATTTTACTAATTTTTCTCGACTTGGCGATAATTCAAAGAAAATTTCAACACGTTATTTTGGAATGCATTGGAAATGTTAGGATTTTTTAAAAAATATTACGTAAATTATTTGAGAAAAAACCAAAAAAAAAAAAGTTCCGAATTCAAGCTCAAGTATCTTTTTAATCATAATAGGTATCTCATCTATTTCTTTACCAAGTTTTTTTTTTTAATATTTAAAATCGGACTTGATTTGTAGTTTACGATTTTTTGAAAATTTTGCTTTCTCGAGTTGGTCAACTTTAACACTCTGTAGATAATCTCGTATTATAACAGGATGACTATAAGATGATTTTTCTGAATGCTCTACGACTCTACCAAACATTTCAATTAGATAAAACCAGTAGTTTTGGATATTCAGATTTATATGCTAAAGGACTAGATTTATTACCAAAATTTTTGTGCAACATATGGTGTAACATAAAAATACCATAAGCTTATTCTGTAAAGATTTTAGTATCACCGAAGACACAACTTTGTTAATATTATTAAATTAGTATTTCTTGATTAATCTTTCATGAAATCAATTCATTTTATCTACAAATGAATTTGGTCAATGATAAAAAAGAAAAAAAAATTGTTGGTAGCACAAACAAATATCTCGTATAAATTCGACAATTAGCATAAAAAGTTTGAAGTAAACATTTGTCGAGGCAAATTAAGTCAAAATTTATCATTGCAAAAATGTTAGTTTTTTCCTTTCTTGCTTTTTTCATATTGAAAAATTCAAAAACTTTTAGCATTTAATTTAAGATTTTTAAAGTATTTTTTTTATTACTTAAATTTAAAACGAATACATTTTATTATTTTTTGGACTTGTTAAAATAACAATATTTGAATATAATTTTAATATTAAGGTGTTATTTGACCTTCTCGATTTATATACATAAATATGTACCTAAATTTGTAAATACAAACCATAACCAACAAAACAACAACAAAAAATAAAAATAGCTTAGTAAAAAAATAATAAGCAAATAATAATGAAATTACCAGATTGTCTTTTAAGTATCAAAACTATCAATTGTATCCAAAGTATTAATTGAAAAAAATAATAAAAATCAGGCAAATTCATATACATATATACAAACTATAAAGGTCAAACTAAAAACAAAAACTATTTAAAAATAAATAAAGGTTAAAAAAAGGGGAATAATTGCATTATTTAACATGACTTAAATTTAAATAAATAAAATGTACAACAACTACAAAGATGAAAATAAATAAACAGACAAGTGTAAAGTATATTAAAATGTAAAGTAAACAATGTATAGGAATTTACAATAAATATTTTTCGTATTATTTATTTGTTGTATTTGTATATATTTTATATTTATTTATATTTATTTTATACCTACCAATTTCTAGCCTTTTAAATTATTTGCTGTTTGAATTTAAAATCATTAAATTTGACCTTTTTTTTTGGTAAACTGTATAAAGAGACATTTAAATATGACTCAAAGTATAATTTAAATAAAAACACACCATAAAATACAATAAAAAAAAAGAAACGAAAACTTTAGATATAATTTTAAATAGCAACAACAAAATGCTTTGATAACAACAAATTTAACACTAAATATTGTAAATTGAATACGAAAGTAATCATTTGGCAATATACGACTATAAAATATATTTATAGCAATTTCTTTTCTGGCTAAAATGTTGCTTTTACGCTACTTTTTGCTTTGTAAAACTATAGCAAAGGTCAGGAAAGAAAACACTATTATTTAAGCAGCAAAAATATATATTTAGCTGATTTAAGATCAACTTATTGTACTATTTCTATTAAAATTTCTTTCAGAAATCCAGTTCTCAGAATCATTCGCTAGCTTCAAAACTCTTATACTTACTTTCCCCATACTTCCAGCCACCAAAGTTTCAAATATGTTACAAATCTTATGAAAATATAAATATACCCTTTGCCATTTGTGTAGCTAACACAAAGAAATAGTTTAGCAATACACTAACAAATCAAACGTAACAGAAAAAAAAACTGATTGTGAATATATATTTTTTTATTATCACAGTTTCTTTATACTCGTATTTTATTCAGCTTAATTTGTTTGTTAATTTCCTATTTTCGCAAAAAGAAAAAAAAAGAATACAGACACTAGAGCTAAATATAATAAATTTAGTCTTTTTTGGTTTTGTATGTGTATAGTTCATACTTTGGCACAAAAAAAAAAAAAAAAAAAACGATGAAATACGCAAGTTTTTGAAATCTCTAATAAACTATGCGTCATTGTTGTGACGTTTTATTGATTTTTTTTTTTTTTTTTAATTTCATCAGTTTATTTATATTTCATTAATCAACAAAGCTAAATTTATGTTCAACTTAATTGTTTTAATATTTATTTTAAAATGAGTCATTTATTCATTAAGTAACTTGTATGTAATTTTAAAATAAAATTTTCCATTCAAGATTTTTAATTAAATATTAAGGCAAATATTTTAATATTTATTCTATAATTTTTTAATTACATTCTAGCTTAATCCAGTGTTTTTCAAAGCGAAAAATAATATTTGCTTTGTATGTGGGATTCTAATTTTCTTGGGCCTACTTGCTCTATTTTCAACTCAACTGCTAAGTGTAAAAAAATTATTGCCACTAAAAATTTAAGACTTTCTTAGTGAAATAGTGCTTTAGATTATTAGCTAAGTTTTATCAGCTATTGAACTTCATAAAAAAATTATTCCCACAAAAACTTAAGATTTTAGCTGTTATAGTTCATGAGATAAGTAATATTTGCTTTGTATGGGGGCTAATATTCCCCCAAAACCTACCCGTCCTATTTTCATTGTTAATCTTAATAGGAAAATTTTTCCCACCAAATCTTAAGAATTTCTCTGCTATAATTAAAATTTGTATGGGGGCTATCATTTCCCCTTGACCCACCCGCCCCATTTTCATCTCAACTATGGAACTTCATAAGAAAAATATTCCCACAAAATCTTAAGTCTTCTGCTATTACGATTGTTGAAATATGCGGTAATTAATATTTGCTTTGTATGGGGTCTACCATTTCCCCTGCTTCTATCGAAAAATAAAGAATGATACTGTGAAAATTTAAAGAAAACCGGTCCAACGGATTAAGGGCATTAGATAATTATTCTATAATAAATTTCCAAGGAAAATTAAAAAATAACTAGTTTCAAAAAGCATAGTTTTGTTTTTGTTTCTCATTTCGACCAGTTTTCTCATAAGACCTAAATAATCCATAACAGTGCTTAAAGTCTAATTTTCTACTGGCAAATAGATACAAGAAAGGCAATTCGTTTATGGTCCTTCGAAACGAATGTCAAGATATTGCAACAACATTTATAACCACAATGTTGCCAGCACTACTTTCTCTTATTTGCTGCAAACGTCTGGTGCTGCAAATTGGGATTGACAGTGCAAAGCGGGCTCGAGGTTTAGATACTATATTTGGAAATTAATGGAAATAATGGTGTCTATTCTTGAAAACTCGTCGAAGAAGTGAAATTTTCAATTAAAACAAAAACAAAGTTTAAAAAATTGTTTTAAAAATTGTAACAGAAATCGGGTAAAAATGCATCGTATATATTGAAGGGTTTGTGAAATGGTGAAAATTTAATTTTTAGAAGAGACTAAATCGCCTCTGCTACGAATATTTAAAAATACACGCTACCAAAATATGCTTCAACATCAGTGTTGTCATTGTATGGAAACACTTAGTGCTGAAAAAGAGCTAGTGACATTAACCCTTATTTTATTTTTTTTAAGTAATAGGTCAACAAAAATATGTTCTAAAAAGTGTTTTATGGGCATTAAAAAAGTTCTTAACATTTTTTAATTTAGCTCCTTTTTGGCTAGCTACAATTGCTAAATTTTTTTTTGCTGTAAGAAATAGGAAAATAATTGTGGAATTGGGTTTGAAAAATATATTTGACAATAAAAGATAATGTAAAAATATACTCTTTAGTGTAACATATGGAAAATTATGTTCTAAGGTATAAAACATTCAAAAATATGTAATTTAAATTGCTAAAATATGTATTAAAATATAACAAAACATGTTTTTATGGCCAAAATACTAATAACAAATCGATGCTAGAATTCTTAAAATGGTCTAAAATTGATAAATAAAGACTGAGAACGAAAAATTTAGTGCATACAATTCAGCTTATAAACATGAAACCAATGGAAATTTGAATCTCATTCATTTAAATTTTGTTAAAAGTTTCTTCTTTAAGTTTTAAATTAAAAAAGTAAAAATAATTTTTTATACCTTTTTAATAAAATATTTCATATTTTCTGTAATACGCTCCATGAGAGCTTTAATGAGTTTTATTTTACTTTTTTTTTGTTGAATAGGTCTACTTCTTTTTAAAATCTATTTCATTTTTTTAGTCAGCTAGACCAAAATTTTATTCGACAATTAAGATTTTTTTACACCATATAAATCCGCCAGTAGGTACTTTTGACCTTTTCTTACTTCGTAGATCTTCAGGCCAGCTTTTTTAACTTTTTTGATAAAAAAGTACAGAGCAATTTAAAGTATGAGTCACATTTTATACAGAGATGTAGAGATTTTCTCTTAAAATTCGTATTATTTTGTCTATGCTCCTGCAGTGAGTAAATTGACTTTTTCTTCGGTTATCTTGGTTCCTTTCCAGATTTTTTTATGACTCAAAAAACTAAATTTTCCAACTCACCTTTTATATGGTCGACAAGTGTTTTGATTATAAATTTGAATTAAGAGTTTGCATGGATTTTTCTTAAATTTTAATTTTACATTCACGTACAATAAGAGTTATAATTACTAAAGTCCTTAAATAACAATTCATTTGAAGCACAGGAAAAGTATGATATTGTATATTTTTGGTTGCTCTGTTAATTATTAATAACTTCCAAAAAAAGTTCAAGAAACGCATTTACTTTCTTTAGATGTAGTGAAAATCTAAATTTTTTAGAAGTACCTAACCTTTTCTTAAGACATCCTGAGTGTTAAAACTTTATTGGTTTAAAATAAGATTTAATACCTTTAGTACAGCACACTGAAAATAGTTGAAATAGTTCAATTAGATAAAAAAATAAGCATTTAATAATTTTTTAGTTGAGAAAATATGCAAACATTTTTATCTCAATTTCCACGCACAGTACAACTCGCTTAAAGAAACCCAGCAGCTATTATAACTGTCACTTAAGTTCGGTGACCGAACTAGTAATTTAGAATCAATAGCGTTTACAAATCAACATATACATATGTTCCATTATCAACAGTTTTTAACCTGGCTGAAACTAACTTTAATCCTTAATAAGTTTTGGAGTAACACTATTTTAAAGCAACGGATTACAGACCTGAATTCACAAGACTTGAAACTAATAGAGTGCAAAATGTTAGCACCATAGATTTCATTTTATAATTATGATTGGTGTTTAAAGTTCAAAAGCTTAGAAAATGGGTTAAAAATTACTTAACTTTTTCCCATTTTTATATACTTTTTGTTCGGTCGTTTATACATTTTGATCTCATTCGATCTTATATAAACTAATCGAACTTTATTGTTCTGCAGACTTTCAACAGTTACATATGTAGTCAAATTTTGATGACAAACAATTTTTTAGTTTTTAAATTTTTGTGTTTTTTGGGACGGAATCTGTGAATCCCTCAACGGATTACAAATTTTGAAATAGGGACTGATATTGGTTGTAATTGTATACATTTTTTTGCGCTATATCTCGTTGATATGCCCGAAATAGTCAACGTAGTAGATAGTCTCAAAGTTTGGAAATCAAGAACGAAAATTTTTTAAAAAGTCAGGCACATTTCATATAGAATAGCATAGATTACTGCATGAACTTAGTTTTTTGTTATTTTACTCAATAAAAACGGAGGAGGATTAAAAATAAATTTAATATAAATATTTTATGGACTTTTTGAAAATTACACAAAAATTTCAACTTTTATTTTTTTATTTTTATATAGCAAATTACAATTTTTCCAAAGCCTGGATATATAGATATAAAAAATGACGATAAATTTAATTGATTGGGACCATAAATTTGAGTCAAATGTTGATAGTCGAAAACGTGATACTTTTGTCAAAATAGATTTTGGTAAGGCACATCGTATGGACAGCACAAAATTGACCGTAATTGGTATAAATAGGTGGTGTTTGTAACGCTTTACGGAAATGTAGTGGCGTATCAAAAAATTTCGAAAGATACAAATTTTAAGGACCAAAAATACTTTTTCTTCGGTTAAGAATAGATCAGAATATTATATAGCATTTCTTTGTAATAAACCCTAATAAAATGTATTTTCGTATAATCTATGGACTAATAACTTAGATTCAGTTCCCAATTTCGCAAAATTTTTAAAAATTTCGTTTTTTATTATAAAGAAAATTTCTTAAATTTGACTAGGAAAATCATACATATGCATAAATAAGTGCGTATTTCTAGTGATGTTGTTTATTACAATCATCCAGTCAACCACTATGTAAAAGCTTATACACCCAGCAGGAAAATATGTTAGTGCTTCATCCCTATCGGCCTTTGACAATGCCGCCACAACTTTACGAAAAAATTTAAAATACATTCCGCTTTCCCTTATAGGAAAATTTCACAAAGAAAGCTTCGGCTTCCTTAAAAAAAAATCCGATACTAATTCTTGTTTCCCTTTCATTAGATGCGAAGTACACGCAGAAAAAAAATATAGTTGTAGTGACCATAATCAAAGAGCAACATATTGATATGATTATAAATAATAATTGTTATGATTGCATTTTATCATATTGTGTCCGATTTTATGGTTCGTTTTTAATATTTAATGGCTGTAGAAATAATGCCATTTTTTATATTAATAAAATTCTGTTTCTGGTAAAAATATTCAAAAACATAAAATTTTTGTAGTCAACTATATTAAAATGTTTATTGAATGTAAACATTGAATGATAAAAATGAAACAAAAACATTATTCTCATGAACACGGTATTATTAAAATTAATGAAAATTAACAATAAGACCATGATATTGTTGTAGTGACAATGCCGTAACCATGTTTTTTCTCTGCGTGTAGAAGGTGTAGCATTTATTAACTTCCTCATTACAAACAGAAATATTTTAAATTGCAAGACTTACAAAGCTCAAAATCATTTAGTCTTATTTTAAGTGTCGTTAATGAAGATTGTCCGCATGTATTTTTTTTAATCGACCTTTTATAATAATAACCCTTTTATAAAAGTATTACACAAAAGAGAACACATTTATTTAAGTCCTTTCCTGCTCGCTTATTTTTTGAAGGGAAAAAGGAAGCCCATGGCTTCAATGACACACCGTGTAAAAAAGAAATAATTTTGTGGCCGCTAAACAGCATTTTTGCAGCTAAACTTAGCATATTTTACTCAGATTTAAACGTAAATTTTTCATTTAGCATTTTTTTATTAATTAATTTAGCATTTTGCGTAGTAAGGATAAATCCTATAATAAATTATTTAAATATAAACATTAACGAATGTAGCTCTGAAGATCAGTACCAGCAAAAGGTAAATAAGTTAAAAAAGTTAAAGAATATGAGTACTAAATGATTAGTTCAATAAATCAATTAGTCTGTTTTATGAATTTTATAAAAACGAGAATTAGGAACGATATAGTATTAAACATAATAAATTTAATATTATATTCTTAATATTAGATGTGCTTCAAAAATATTAATAAATGTTTTGAAACAGATTTCTCCGAAATAAATTGTTATTTTAAATATATAATATTTAGACATGAACTTATTAAAATAATCTACTATTCTACTATGGCAGAATAAGTAAAAGTGGTTAACAACACGAGAAACTGTCTGAACAGAGGTAGATTAAGGAGGACAAGGCACAGTAAATCTTTGTAGGTAATGTGAGGATGTTGAGGAACTGTAAGTTGCAACATCATTGATTTAGATGGTTAGGTACGCAATGCCACAACCATCTGGGTGATAAATACTACCAGCCATGTTCAAAATGAAAAATTGTATACTTGCTAAAAAGTGGCTAACTTTTTTATATGTAAATTTCCATAAGAAAAAGTTAGTCCCTCGTTAGCAAGCCTAGCTTTTTTTAATTTTGAATAAGGGGGTATGTATGTATATAGCTGCAAACTAAAGATTGTGCGATTTTTTATGTGAATTGAATGACTTGATGGTAGCAGATAGAAGCTGTTGGGAGATGATTTTGTATAGCTACTTATGACTCTCTACTGATTCTTCTTCATATTGTTTTTTTTTCTTCTTCTGTTTTATAATCTATTCTTTTTAATAATAACATAGTTAAAATTATATAAAATTAACATAAAATGCAAATATTCTACTGAAAAATATTTTTCGCATCTGGTCACAATGCCCTTCTTTTTCCGGCAGGGCATGTATTATGTGATTATTTTGTGTGTTTTTAAAATATTTTTTTATTTTTCTTTTTTTTTAATAATTTTACACATGAAAAAAAAGTATTTTTTGATGCGCAATTTCGTATTTATATCAAAGCAAACAAACATCCTAATAAAAATGTGTATGTATGTAAGTAAAAACAATTGTACTCGTATATACATATGTATACAGTAAGTATGTAATCGTGTGATATACTCTTACTCTGTGTTATTATAGAAGAGAGTGTTTATGTTTCAAATTTTGTTTTCTTTTTAATTTTAATCATTTTTGTTGTTTTCTATTTATATATATTTTTTATGCTTTCCAAACAATAATAACAACATTTTTAAAGAAGAAAAAACTGAATGGAACTTTTTGTTCTTCTGTTGTTGTTGGTATTTATTGTTATTTATAAATTTCTTTAGAACAGGTAAAAAATAACTAATTTAGAAAAAAAAATAACTTACGATTAAGAGTTCTTTCTTTATTTTTTAATCTACAAAGTAATTTGTTTAAACATACATTCGTATCTATCTAAAAGTTTATATTATTTTATTCCTATATTTATTCCTATTTTATTCTATAATATAGACTTGGGGAAACTAGTTTTGTTTGGATACACATTTAAATTGTGTAAACTAAATTTAAAAAAAAAAAAAAAACAAGAATCAAAATTATTATATTTATTTAAAACAAGCTTCTGGAAAATTAAATTTTTGTTTTAATATTTAGTTATCACAATCATAAGCTACTTAATTATCATTATAGTTATTAAAAATTAAATTTAAATTATGAAATATTTAATAAACAAAACATTTTTTTAGAATTTTCGTTTATTTTGTCAGTTTAATACAGAGCTGTGTAGACTAATTATCCTAAGGCCTTATTTTAAAAATTACTTGAAGGATTTTCACAACATTTTGTTAGGTTCTAAAGCTCGTCATTATTCCTTATAAATTCGTGGAAAAAATACATTTGGATTTAATAATTTTTTTTTTTTTAAGAAAATAAATGCTGATCAATTTAATACAGTAATTAGTAGAAATTAGGAATTCGCACGAAAAATAAGACGTATAACTTTCACTATACGTAGAAAATGTGTACCTTTCTTTAGCTGGTTTATATTTTTCTTTATTCTCAGTAAGAATTTACTAAATTTCGTTGTAATACCAGAATTTGTTTTTCTTAAAATAGAAATTGAACGAAACTTATACAAACGTATAATTTCAATTTACAGTGAAAACCTTTGTTGAACATATAAAATAATTGCTAGAAATGCAGTTGTCAAGTGAA
This sequence comes from Protocalliphora azurea, assembly GCA_932274085.1. Classification (NCBI taxonomy): domain Eukaryota; kingdom Metazoa; phylum Arthropoda; class Insecta; order Diptera; family Calliphoridae; genus Protocalliphora; species Protocalliphora azurea. The sequence goes on from OW026519.1 coordinate 5,141,131, forward strand.
ATACAATTTGTCAGGTCATAATATAAAGTTCATGACTATGGAAAGGAAAGCTGACAGCGAACAGTTTGTAATATCGTTAAAATGTTTGTAATATCTCATAAACTACTGGTTCTAAGCTTTCTCAAAAATCGTCTTATAGTCACCCTGTTATAATACGAGATAATCTACTGGGTGTCAAAGTTGATCATCTCGAATATGAAAAAGTTTTGAAAAAATCGTAACTTCTACAAATCAAGTCCGATTTCAAAGATTTACAAATCTTTGTAAAAGATTGATGTGATGAAGAAAAATACGCTTACTCACCTGTGATTTGGAATTTTCAATTTTTTTGTCTTGACTTTTTTTGGTTTTTCTCAAATAATTTTCGTAATATAGGAATGAAAACTCTTTTGAAAATACCCTAAGGTTCAAAATATATTGGAAAGTAATATGTTGAAAAAATTTTTTTGAATTATCTCAATTCGTCTAGCCATGAAAAATTATTACAATCAAGACTTTAAAATGAGTATGAAAAATTGTGTTTTTAACAAAAAATGCTCTGATTATTTTACTTATTCTAAAAATTTAATTAATAAAAAAACTATTTTTTGTATGGATAATAAATAAATTTTTATTTGATTGAGAGTTGCACTCTACGTATAGCACTGGTCGAAAATGGTGAAATTTTAACAAAATTCCAAGTTAATCAGGCTAGAAAAAAATAATAACGCGAGATTAGACAGGAGAGCATATTTTATGAAAATAGTTAAATTCTTATAATCATATTTTTCAAGCGCACAAAAACATATGGAGATTCATTTTTTATAATTTGTATTTAACATAATGTATTAGAAAGATTACGATCTTTTCGTGTACCAAAAATCATTTTTATAGTTTTAGCAAGTAATTTTTTATACATTTTCAAATCTAAAACAAGCTTTTCTTAGAAATTATAAATATTAAAATTAAAAGTTTTTTTTAGCTAAACTCTTTCTAATTTTTAAATATGTAAAAACTATAAATACAATAATGCTATATATGATGTCTATTTCTATATGCACTATTTTTTTCGTGCGTACTCCTTATATTGTTCTGTAAAATTAAAACTTTTTTTATTAATTGAAATTTTAAATTAAATGTTTTTTTAAATATTTGCAAACGTAACAACAAAAATTCTAACTTAATTTGATAAATATATAATTAATTTGAACAAAAGAAGATTTTAAAAAAATGTATTTTTATAAATAAAATAAAAAAAAAACAACGAAAACAACAACAATAACAAAAATATCAACTTAATAAAGTCACGTAGCAACGAGAAATATTATGACCACGTTCTAATTGAAATATTAATTCAAATTTAAGCTGTGGAATTATTCTAAATATGACAATCACAAACAGACAAACAGTCAGTCGAATTTGACAGACGGTCAAACCAAAGAAAATAAGGAGATACAGGGCACAGACTAATAAAAACTTTTATATGAATAGATGTGGATGTTGGGTGTTGAAAAAACAGTGACGCAAAATGTTGATAAATATTTCAAAAAAAAAAAAAAAAAAAACAAAAAAAAAAAAAACAGACGCAATCACAAATATATTTATTATATACAATATTTGTGCGCGAAAATCAATCTTTAATAAATGAATATAAAAATAAAAATATTTACACACGTTTTATGGTTGGAAATTTTTTTCTTCCATTTCTGGGATATTTATAAAACAATAGTAAATTTTTATAAAAAAAAAGAAAAAATTAAAAAAAAAGAAAAATAGAATAAACACAAACAAATATACATACATAAATATGTATGTATGTATCTTGTGGTTGCCGTTTTGTGTAAATACAATTCAATGTTTTTTTATTTAGTTGCTCTAGAAAGAGGGAATATTTTATTATGAACTGCGCAATTGTTTTAATATTTTAATAAAAAATAAATGTTAAAAAAGTAGCCATAAAGTGAGATTTGTTTTAAACTACAATCAAATAATCAGATATTTTGCTACAGTTATTTTTTTCTAATAATAAAAAATACATAAAATTGTTAAATTTATTAGCAAAAATTTAAAAGCATTAAAATTAAACCTAAATAAATGTTTTTTTTGAAAAGGTCTTTTAGTTTTTGGCCCAATTTTGCAAAAAATTTAATTAAATGTGCAAAATATAATCTTTAAAATTTGTTTAATAACATTGAAAATAAATATATATTTATATTAATATATATGTATATATATACATACATATATATTAATATAAATATATATTAAATATAAATCAAACATACATACAACTACTATGTTTTAAAGATTATACACGTATTTTCAAGAGCATTGTCAAGGTTAAAATAAACACATATGATTTTGTTTTATGTATATATATATATGTATGTATGTATATATATATATGTATGTATGTATACATGTATGTATATATGTATGTATTACATTATTATTGCATGTCATAAAAAATTTATAGCAAAATTTATGAAATTTAATTAATTAAAAAAATTTTCTTTTTTAATTTTTGAAAACGAACAATAATATTGAATATTTTTGGAACAAATGCACCTTGTGAAAAGAAAAGTTTATTCAGCTTAGAGAACTTTAAATTTTATATTCTTAATTTATTTTGTTTTTTTTTTAATTTTTATTATTTTATTTTATTAAGAGCAATATTTGTAATCTTTAGTCATATTTACTTAATTTTAAAAACAAATGAATTATAATTTAATAAGTACAATTTAATTCTTTTAAATTGGCAACAAGTGGTTTTATGGAGTTGTTATTCAAAAATTTCGAAGAATTGTTATTTATTCTAATAAGTACCCAGCAAAAACTTTGCTTTCCTGGTATGCTAGCAGGTATAATTGGAAACAAAAATAGGGGTACTCTAGGGGTACTCAAAAATATGTACTTAAACGAAAACAAAAATAAAAAAAAACAAAAAAATTTTGCCGTCAGTGAGACTCGAACTTGGACACACACTAACCATTCATTTTTACTGACTAACGTCTTACTCAGTATACCATCTCGCACATAACATCCTAAGCGACAAAAACTCTATTTAGTTCAAAATATCTTTTTGTTATAAAAAACTAACAGCTTCAGAATGGGGTTGAACCAACAACCTTCTGGTTGTTAATCCGGCGCTCTAGCCAACTCATCCACGTGATTGCAGTATTACTGTGCTATTATACTACTGAGTACTTATTAATGTAATACAGAGTAGGCAAATAATAATGACCCCTCATTACCAAGAAACTACTTTAATAAGTAGTTGTTATTACCGAAAACCAAAAGGTTTTTCCTGGATATTTAAAAACTCTTATTAAGTTTCTTTTACCAAGAAGTAATTTTATTTGACTCCCCTTAAATGCTATAATTTCGAAAAGTAAAAATAAACCAGACACCACGTGTCTTCTACCCACTCTTATTTTCTTTTTCAAATATAAAACGTCAGAATCAAACAATGTTTGGAATTAAATGTAATTTACAAAAGATACAAATAAAACATAGATATGTATGTATGCATGTATGTATGTATGTATATATGTAAGCATACTTATGTGTAGTACATAAAGTATATGAATACTTAGATACATTTTAGTATATTGTATTAATATGTAAATCTAAGTATCCTACAGTTCTGAAAATTATCCACGAATTTAAAATATTACTAGAAAAGCAATTAAATATATAGTTATTTTAATCAGGAATAGAAAAAAATATTTTTCTTGAAATATTTAGCATAAAATTGCTAAATATAGAAATGTAATTCTAAGAAATAAGTACGATTATGGGATATTTTTGGATAAAAATAATAAATATGGTACAAGAGAAAAAAATTATATCAAAAATAATTGTTTTCTTAACCAAAAAAAAAAAAAAATAAATAAATAAATTAAAATCAAAAATAATTATTAAGTTTTGATTTTAATGATTCATTGGTTTTCAATTTCATACAAACAATTTCCTCTTCAAAATTCCTCTTCCTCCTCATTAAAAACAAAAACAACTATTGCCTTCCCATTTCCCTACTACTATTGTTCATAATTTTAATAAAAATTAAATAATTCACTAAAAGTAAGATTTTTTACTAAAAACTATAAACCAGTTGTTTTACTAAAAATCTGATTTTCGATTTTTCAAAAATTAAATTTTTGAATAATTAATTGTTTCAGGAAAAAATCAAAATTTTAGTAAAAATTTAGAGAAAAATCGAATATAAATAAGTAATTCTATTTATTATTTGTAATGAAAAAATTTATTTTCTGAGCAAAAAAAATATTTATTTGTTGAGTTTTAATTTAAAGTTCAAATTTTAGAACGTGCATGCTCTGGTAGGAAATCAATACATGACTTACGGATAGTAAAATAGATAATTGATGTTCTCCTGCATTACAATGGTCAGATGACCAAAAAAAAAAAAAAAAAAAGATTAAACTCTAGAGTAATGTAGGGTATAAATAAATGTATTTGCACATCTTTTATTAATTTATACGAAAATAGTAATATTTAAATAGTAATATTTAATTTATATTTTGCGTTAAATATACATATTTAAAATTTTTTAAAATTCCAAGTTTTATATGTAGTTTGTATACACTTAATAGGAATCAATAATTTAAATTCTAAAGCGAAATTTTCAAATGGAAAAAATTATAAAATTACACTTTTATTTGTACTCGAAAAAAAGCACAATTCTTAAAATGGATAAATAATTAAGAGTTTGATTCATATAAAGCCCAGAAAAAAATATGGTTTTTGCATATTTTGGGTTGCACTAGGGGATGACTTATTCAACATTTTTTCTTTTAATAATCTTTTTAAAAATTTATACTTTAAAGTACAGTAGGAGCTCGATTTGCGCAACTACCTATTATTGCAACTACGTAGGTATGTTGCCAAATTAGAATTTATACATGAATATTGAAAAGGCCACAACAACCGGCGTATGTACGTCGCACGATGGCTCAGATCCAATTCCGTGTTAACAGCGATTTCCAAAATATTAATGACATTCAATAGTAAACATATTGCAACTAAGGTGGCCAAAAAATTAGATAAAAATATTGGTAATTGTTGGCGTGTAATGCTGTTAAAGACAAATATTTATTTGATCAGAAGTAAATTATCATTACTCGCAAACTATTATCGATAATTGGCTGCATTTTTTTGTTATGTTGGTAGGATCATGGACTTTAAGAAATGCTATGATGTGTCACTGTACCGTTTACACCTGCTGTGTTATTAAATGTTTTCTCAGGTACTATATTTTACTCAAATTTGAATTTTAGTAGATTAGAACTTTTGAAGGTAAAAAGGGGTTAAACAAATTTTACTATCAGAAAAAAAGGCGAAGGTGTCCTCTTTAAACCCATATATACTTTTATACCTATCTGAACCCGTCCATTTTCCATTTGAATGAAATTACTCCTAAAATTTTTTCATGGAACACAAACTAAAAATCAGTTATGATTTGGATTTTAAAACTACAGGATCAATAAGAAACAACGTAACCAATAAAGAGTTAAGAAGTTTAAACAAGAAGCATGTTCAGGACGAATTTCTCAAATATGTGTTGATTATAGATAATGATAAAAACAAGGATCAGGAAATACGAATTATGGGAACACAGCAAAAAGTTTCTTTTCATCCCAGATCCCAGATCCCAGATTTGTTTACAGATTTGAAACATTTATCGATGTACTTGTGTGCAATGAACAAATTGACACTAGAATAAACTGCACGAATATGTGTAACCAAATATCCATGGAGGAATATGTCGTAATCGTAATACTTTTTTTGTCCAAAAACAACCGATTCTAATGGAATCTGTTCTAGAATTCATAAACTGAGATCCTGTTCACAAAATTATCCTGGGTATTATTAAAATGTTTTTTATCTGTTTACAACTTTTTTTTTCATACTAAATGCGATAAAAAAAAAAATAAAAGTTCAAATTTAGTCTTAAATTTTAATAAAATTAAAAATGGAGAAAAATTCAAGAAAATATCTCTACATAAAAAAATTCTAAAATATCTCTACCGATTCAAAAGTTACAAAGTTTTGGCTGATGAAAAACGATTCTGGGCCACTGTGCATTGTACGTTCAAATAGATTTAATTCTATTTTTACGAAAACTACGACCGTATTTGCCATTTGAAAAATAAAAATAAGGAAAAACAATTAAAATATTTTTTAAATTAAATTTGTTATTATTTGAAAAGAAAATTCAAGCAAAATAAATAAATAAAATTTCACAGTTTGTTTAGTTTTTCAATTATATATTTCAAACAGAAAGGTACGTCTACGTTGCAATTGTGGGTAAAATGAAAGTAAATACAACACAAATACGTAGTTTTAATGATTTGTAGATATATTTAAATACATTGAATTGTCTCCCAATCAAAATTAAATTTGTAATGAATCCGGATTATTTTTTTTTTAGTTAAAAAATAGTGTATTGATTTAAACGAATTATTTTATTAATATAAGTTTTTTATTAAAATATATATATATATATATATATATATATATATATATATATATATATATATATAATGAAACGCTTTAATATTATTCAGTGGTCACTTATCGAAACTTTTTCGGTAATTGCAACAACACTGGTTTGATATCGCACTGTAATTTCATAAATTATTTTCTTCAAGACTAAACATATTTTGATATAAACTTTTGCTTTAGGATAAAATAAAGCATTTCTCTTTAAAATCAGTTAAAAGCTTAAAAGGCTATTATTAGACATTTTCTAAAATTTATCAAATAATGTTTCGTATATTTCAAGCCAAAGTAATTTATATAATATTTGGATCATATTTTATTAAGATATTAGACATACAATTTTATAAGATCTATATATAGAATCGTTATATACATATGTATGCTTTTATAGAAAAAATTTGAGCAAAAATTTTATTTTTATAAATGTTAATTTTTTTTTTTTTTTTTTATTTGACCAAGTTTTAATTAAATTTATATGTTGGAAAAGCTTAATTATTCTACTTTCCAGCTTAAAAATTAAAAATCAATAAATAATAATCTATAAAATAATACAAGAACCTACAGTTTTTTTTTTTTTTTTTAGTAAAACGCAAATTTTTGAAATTTTAAACACTGATTTATGATGTCCTCCAGAAGATCTACTACATACATTATATAAGTTTTTTGCAACCCAATCGTGAAACATTAACTCAAGATTTCACGTAGTGATCAGAGAAGTTTGTCAGAAATATTACATATTATTTTTTTTAGAATGTCCATATAATCAGCCAACCAATTTGCTATTGGCTTCTTCAACATTTAGATTTTAATTTTTTTGTAGGGTGTTATTAAAGATGTATGATTTTTCTATAATTTTAATATTTTAGTAACTTTATTCAAAATATGTTGTTTTGTAATAATTTTTTTAGTTTGATTATTTGATTAAATATATTAAATATTATCGAGATATTAAAATCTAAAATGAAACTACATCCATATATTGGAGGGTGAGCGAAATTCGGCCCAGATAAACAAAAACACTCTTACTTACTATCTTGTCATTTGTTATTATTGTTTACAAGTCATATACAAATACATATCGAGGGCATATATTCTAAAGAGGTTATCTGCAGATTTCCAAAAATATATATTTTTTTTTTTATACGTTAAACACTTTGTTTTTGTGTCGTTTATCAGTGGTATCAATTTTGAAAAGAAGAATGAACTCTAATACATTTTTTTTTTTTGCATTTTTATTTTTGGGCTATCTATAAAGCATATAATTCTTTTTAAGAAAAAAAAAAAAAAAAAATGTGATATCTGCATGTTTTTATTTGATTTTCAAAGTATTGTGATATTAAAACTCTATAAACAGCGTTTTTGAATGTTTTAGTCACAACTGAGATATTGATAAGAAATTTAAAACAATTTTAACCATTTCAAAATAAAAATTGGCCAATTATGGACCGATTCTCATAAAATCTGGCACTGAGATTTCTACTTACATAAAACTTATATGTGTCAAATATTTAATTAATACTAACATTTCTATGGAATTTGTGCATGTTAAAGTGATTTTCGGAAAACTGATCTTCATGTAATTTGACACTAAGATTTTTGCTTATATAAAACTTACTTGTGTCGAATTTTATTAAAATATTCCTATATTTAAGGCATTTATGTTCGTTAAAATCTTGTTCATAGAGTAGGTTAAATAATGGACCGATTTTGACCAATTTCAATAAACTTCATCCTTGTGCCAAATTTCATCAAGATATCTTTAAAATTGCAACCTGTATTTTGTTTACAAAATTTACATGGACAGCCAGCCAAACGGAAATCGTTAAATCGACTCAGAAAGTGATTCTCAAAGTGAATTTGATAAGTTCGCGAATAACGGGTTTAAAATATTTATTTTTATGTATAAATAAATCGTAGAAGACCGGATTGCGAGATAAGCGAAAGAAACGGTTTTTATTCTCTCCTGAACAATTGTGGTTTTGCAGATAGCCCATTTTGAATATTAGCCCTCGATATAATAACGTTGCGTGTTTATTTTTTATAAAAAATTAAAAAAAAAAACGAGAAAGAAAAATGTAGTTGGTCAAGACCGACTTTATGATACCCAACACCATTGTGTACGAGCATAAAAATTCGGGAAGGGGAGGGACACCTGTGCCCAATTTTACTAAATGCAAAATAAAATATACAAATACAGAATAATGCGTCGATACTAACTTCTAGATGATTTTATTCCTCGAAATGGATTTATATTGGAGCTATGGTAAATTATGGACCGATTCTCATAAAATTTGGCAATGTTGTTTCTACTTACATAAAACTTATTTGTGTCGTATATTAACTTGATACTAATATTCGTATGGGAATTATGCATGTTAAAGTGATTTTCGGAAGAGGGGTTTATATGGGAGCTATGGTCAATTGTGGAACGATCTTCATAAAATTTGGTACAAAGATTGATACTTGTAAAAAACTTCCTTGCACTGAATTTCATTAAATTACTCTTATTTTTAAGGCATTTTTGAGTGTTTAAACTCTATTGCGGGGGGACATTTGTATGGGGGCTAGGTGCAATAATGGGTCAATCACAACCAATTTCAATGGACTTCGTCCTTGTATCATAAAAGTATCACATGCCAAATTTCATTAAAGGTTTACATGGACAGCCAGCCAGACGGACATCGTTAGATCGATTTATAAAGTGATTCTGAGTCGGTTGATATACTTTAAGGTGGTTGTTGCGTTGCAAACATCAGCACAAACACATAATACCCCAACCACCTATGGTGGTGTAGAATATAAACAACGTTAACGAAAAGTCTTTTATACTCCATACAAAATACTATTTTTTCATATCACCATACACGCACACACAAATCCATACATTTTACTTAAAGACTTGGCCTCAATGTAGATAATTTATTATCTATACTCACATATATTCATTTATATATAAACACACAAACTAGTGTAGTAAGTAAACAATAAACAGAAAGTATATTTTATTTGTATTTTTTTTTTTTTTTTTTTGTTATTATTTTTTTGCTTTTAAAAAATTGTGTTTTTTTTATTGAGTTACGTTCTGTTTTTTAAATTAAACTAAAAATATTTTTAACGAACAATTATTTGTTGGTGATTTATTTATCTTTAATACTTTTTAGATGTAGATAAATAATTAAATCTAGAAAAATGTATTAAAATATTTAATAAAATTTATTTATTTAACACACGGAGAAAATATTGGTTGGAAAATGGTTCCAAATTTGAATATTTGGTATAATACATTAAAATTTCATTATAGTTATGGAAAGTTTTTCACTTTAAATGAATATCTTTCTATAATTATATTTTAGTTAGTTATTGTAATCAATTGGATTCAGTTAAAATAAATTTAAAAAATTCGGGAGTTACAACCAATCTGAATTTATATATCAATACAAAATGTTGGTATTTGCAATTAAAAAATATTTAAGTTAAACCTTCAGTTATAGTTAGTCTTAAAGTTCGGTTATAAAACCAAAACGAAAAACAATTCGGTGTTTCTAAACGACAGAAATTTGTGTTGACCAAAAAAATGTATAAACTGTTTTGACATTTGAAAAAAAATAAAAAATAATTAAAATTAATAGAACAAAGTAATAAAAATTGCATTACAAACAAAAGAATTTAATAACGAGTGTAAAACATTGACTTATTTTCTGTCTAATAATATATTTAAAGGGTGAGTACTTAATTACTACTGGAAATGTTGATTACCATATAGTCTATTTTTATGGATATTTTCTTTTTTAACAGACCTTGTGGCGCTGGACAAATTTTAGCAAAGATGCCTTACACTTTTGAAAGTTTTATTGTCTTAGTACGGAAGGCAAGGAATAAACTATTGTTAAACATCCCATTAATTAGTCTAATTTGTGTTTGATTTTGTATATTTTTATAAGCTATGGAATCTATAGTTCTATTAAAGTGTTTCGTCAGACGATGTGCAATGAATTTATAATCCTTATCGAGATTCTGGTTGTTAAATTGTTCACACAACCTTTCCAATCCATTTTCTTACCTAACACATGACCTCATGTAACGGTAAGATGTTTTAGTCATGTAGTCATGTATTGCCAGCAATAATTTTAATACATTTTCTTATTCATAGGACAATTAAAAGTACTGTCGTCCATCATCATTCATGTATATCAGATGTTACAGATATTAGGCATTTGATTTGTTTGAAAGGAATTCAGTGGCATAGAAATTACGTCCATTTATTTTTATATTCTTGGCTAAAAATAGAAATAATGAATAACTAAAAGGTATAAAATAATAGCTTAAAAAATTATTTTGATTTTTAAGAGGTATTGCTGTGGAATTATAATTTAATAAATTAAATACATTATATACATATATATATATATATATATATATATATATTTTTAATTTGGACCAGCCTAATAACCATATGTATACCGAATTACAATAAATAATCGATTTATATAGTCACCACAATCGAAATATGATATAGTACCTGTAACCAAACGAATTCGATTGGTGAAAAATTCGGTTGTTACAACAAAACTGTTTTCTCTGTGTACATATTTAGAGCAACTTGTATTTTTACTATAAATATGGATTATTTTCGTTAAATAATTGAAATATTTCTAAAAAATTCACACACGGAATAACTTAGTAAATTTAACGATTTATCAAAGATAAAAATTATTCCAATTATTTTTATCACTTTTCAATTATTTTTCTTATGGTATTAATTAATAAATTAATCAGATATAAATAGAAATATGTGATGATTTGAGTGATTGAATACACACTTTTTTAATAGGTTGAATTTCAATTAATAAAATAATTGAATATAAATTTATCGTAATTGAAATATGATTTTAGATTTTTCTGTGTATAATTGGAATTTAATACATTACAAAACATCATTTTTGAGCAAAATAATCAATTATTAGTATTTTAATTGAAATATTTTTTTCTGTGTAAAGATAACATTTAAGATAATCCTATAATTTTCTAAAACATTTCAAAATCTAAAAAATACAAATGTTCAATAACTTTTCTTCGTAATTTTTTTATTTTATTTGCATAGTAAATTTCAAATTTCAATTTATTTTTAAAAAATTTGTAACAATGTAAAATTTAATTCATTATTTTTTTTTTTAAATGAGGTCAATTATCTTTTATATTATTTTATAAATAATTTGTATATTCTTTTATCTTTTAACATTTCAAATTTTCAAGAAATTTTTCAAGAAATTTGTTTAGAGTTTAATTGTTTATCTAGTAATTTACAATACAATTTATAAAAAAGTAACTAATTTTATATTTTCATTATCAGTTAGTTTCTTTTTAGACTTTATTTTTTAATCAAAAGTAATAATTTTGTGTAATTCAAACTACTTTAACAAATAAATTGTTGAGTGGCGTAAATATTATCTGCTTTAATATTTTTTCTTTTATGCTTTTAAATTGGTATTTCCTACAAGTAATAATTTTTTTGAAATGAACAATAAAATTTAAACAAAAATACTAAAACGAATACAAAATCTATGAAACATTTATTTACACACACATTTACATACATACATACATATATATATATATACATACATACGTACATACAATACAATTATATATGTATATTTGTTTGTGTGTATTTATGTACAATCTTCCGCATTTTGTAGCTATTGAATGTTAGACATTAATAACACCTACACTGTTTCCAAATAGATTTTGATGAAATGAATTTTAACTCAAAACAGATATTGAAAAACATGAATAAAAATTGCTTTATTAAAAATTTATTAATTTTGAAGTTTTTAAATTGTTTGATTTTATTATTATGTTTAAAAATTTTGTAATTTCTTTGACGAAATGGTGTGCTGTAGTAATTCCTATAAATATATTTAAATAAATATTTAAAGTATTTATTTCCTAATATGTAAATAATCTGTATATTGTTAAATCCCTGTTAGTAACAAAAAGGATCAAAATCAATTAATTTGAAATTTCTTAGAAATTAATCAAATTTCAAAATATAAAGAAAAAAAAAACTATAATATTTCTAATATAACTTATCAGAATTTCTTTTAAATTTCTAATCTTAAAAACGTGTTTTTAAAAATATAAAACAAAATTGAATAAAACGTAAAATATATAAAAATTATTAATTACATAGAAATTGGTTAAGAAACCATTGACTTTATCCGAAGAAAAAAATAAAATCGTGGAAATTTTGTATTTGACACAAAAACACACACTTTCATACAAGTGCCTTAAACAATAGCAAACATGTCAAAGTTACTTCGTTATTGACAAGTCAAACGCTCAATCTAGCTGGCGATCCCCTCGTTGGCAACACACTCGAAAAAATTACCAAATTGAAAAAGAGCAAAATTTGAAATGAAACTGGTAGTTTTGGTAGACCTTCATAAATAATCACGAAAAAAAAAACTGAATAAATAAAATGTATTTGATGATTAATATTTATTTCTTAATAAAAAATTACAAAAAAAAAAAAAAATAATAATAATAATAATAATAATTTTTTGACTGTTCAATAGGAAATAATTCGAAATAGCTTGTAATCATTTCAGTATTGTTAAACATTATATTTTTAGACTGATTTTAATAAATACTCAATATTTAGATTCGTTGGCTTAAATAGGCTAATTCTTAAACTACAACTAATGAAATCTTAAGTCTCTTTACTGAAATCATATGTAGTTTATTTCCAAAATTATGCCAATTTCAACATGATTAACTTCTCAAATTTAAAAAAGTAAGAAAGAGATAGTCGGTCAAGCCCGACATATTATACCCCACACCATTGTGTATGTCCATCAAATTTCATGGAGGGGTCTCATATTAGACATGTGGAGAATTTTGGGGCGATACTTTTACTAAGTGTCAAATAATATAAACGAATACAGAATATTACGTTAATACTAACATTTATATGAATTTATGCACTTTAGGGTGACTCCCGAAAGTGGGCTTATATGGGGCAAAAGTGGGTAAATTATGGGGCGATCCTCATATAAATTATCACTATGATTTCTACTTATATAAAACTTATTTGTGTCGAATAAAAACTTGATACTAACATGTGTATGTGATTTATGCATGTTAAAGTTATTATGTTAAAGTGATTTTCGGAAAAGGGTTTTATATGGGAGCTATGGTAAATTATGGACCAATCTTCATGAAATTTGGCACAAAAATTTATATTTATACAGAACTTCCTTACACCGAATTTTATTATAATGTTGCAATATTTAAGGCATTTATGATCGTTAAACCCCGGGAGGACATTTATATGGGGGCTAGCTGAAATAATGGACCGATCATAACCAATTTAAATAGGCTTCGTTCTTGTGTTAAATTTCATTGAATTATCTTCAAAATTGCGATTTGTACTTTGTGCACAAGGTTTACATGGACAGCCAGCTAGATAACCGTATAGCCAGCCAACCGTTCATCCAGCTGTCCATCCAGCCAACCGTCCACCCTAAAACCCTGTATGAATTTAAAATTGCATAATCGTGTTATGCAAGTATGTATTTGCTATCATAGGAAACGTTAGAACATGTGGAATAAGTACTAGTAAAAATAAATTAAATGCAGTTAAATTTTTTTAGACTCTGATCGGAAAATAAATCTGAATCTCCTAAACTAATAGTCGGATCGAATTGAAATGTATCAGAGAGTTGTTGAGGAGGACCTAGGCTTTCAGAAAAATCAACCTGTAATAATACGAGATAAGCTGTAAGATATCAAAGTTAACCACCTCGAGTATGAAAGTTTTAAAAAATCGTTACTACAACAAGTCAAGTCTGATTTCAAAGATTAGAAAACTTTTGTAAAGAGCTTGATGAGATGAATTTTGTTCACTTAACTATGATATATCTTATGGTTAAAAAAGTATTTACGCTTGAGTTTGGAATTTTAAATTTTTTGCCTTTTTTCTGAAATAATTGCGGTAATTTTTTTTAAATATCCTAAGATTCCCAAAGCATTCCAAAATAACGTGTTTCTTCGAATTATTTTGTATTGCCTAGCAGTGAGAAATTATCAAAGTCAGGACTTTAAAATTAGTACGAAAAATTGTTTTTTTTACAAAAAGTGGTCTGATTCTCTCACTTTTATTCTCAAAATATAATTAATAAGAACAAAATGTTACTTTTTAAAACATTCCAAACGAAATCAAGTGTGTTTCAAAATGTTTTTATCAACACTTGGAACAAACGAAAAAATGTTAAAAGAGTGTGTTGATTTTAAAGATACCCATGGCACCAATATTAGCCCTGAAGAGCAATTCTTTTCAACGTCGTATCCTCTTTATGTGTTGAAAATGACATCACTATTGAGCATAAATATTTAATAGCAGGACATTCTTAAATGGAGTGTGATTCGACCCATTACCTCATCCAAAGAAAAATTAATAAAAGACAAACAAATTTAACACCGTCTGAGCTGGATCAATTCATTAAAGAATCTCGTATGAAACCATTTCCTTTAATATTTCATTTTTAATTACAGTTAAAAAAAAAACTCGAGATCCCACCGTTAACATGATTCGAGCACTGGAATATGATCCGTCTCAAATAATTTATTATAAAATTAATATTAATGACAGCTTCTTCATGTTCTTCCAAATCATACACAAAACAAATTTGAAGATGTTGAACCTTCTCAATTACACTCGGAAAGGGTAAAAATAAATGGCAGAAACTTCAGGAATTAAAATTTTTACTTCTGCAGACTGACACAACTTTATGATAATATATTCCGTATGAAAATTAGCATTTAAATCTTTAATTAATATGAAAAATAATGATATTTTGAAATTTAGTTTGAGACGAATTTAAAAATAAAAAGTATATAATATTATTTTTGTTACGGCTTTTTTGTAAAAAAAACACGAATACAAAAGGCCGTAACTAACATAACTCAAAAACATTTGATTTTTTTCATATATTTTCCTTTAGAAATTAAACTACAGTTATTTTTTGTAGACAACCGCAAAATGTTTGTCTCAAATTGTAAGTAAGTTTTGAATTTAAAAAGTTTTTTTGCTTCTCCTGCAAAAAAGCAAAAAGTGTGGTTACGGCCTTTTGCATTTTAGGTGACGATATTTAGGTTTCAAAATAATACTTTATTAACAAAAACGGCAACTTGCAGGGTTAAATTAAAAAACTATTTTCCATTTAAAATTTATTTTATTATTACTCTCTATTACTCTCTTATATTTACCCTTAATACTTACTCTTTTACCCATTAAGTAAAGTCTCTTCTGTCATCTTCAGCTCTTATTTTATTATTTTTATTTTGCTGCTGGCTCCTTGCCGTAGAAAGTTTTGAAACATTTAATTCAATCTCTTTTTTAAATAATTTGGGGGGATTGGGGGATTAAAATAAATTTAATTGAAAACTAAAAACAAAAAGTTTTTTATTTTTCTTATTTTATAACAAACAAAAAAAGAAAAAGAAAAAATACTTGGTAAAAACTTAAAAAGGATTTTAGGGGACTTTTTCTCTTTTTAAAATTTACTTTTTGCGTTTTTTTAAACAATTTTTCTTTTTTTAATTTTGGGCGGATACATCAATCTTTATTTAAAACCTATTTTGCTTTCTTTTATTTATTTTATATTATTTTATTTTAATTTTACGCTCTCTTTATAATTTTGAAATTTTTTAAAAGCAACACTTTATTTTATTTTGTTTTGTTTGAGTTTTATTCACATTTTTGAAGGGAATAAAAGGGATTTATAGTATTCATTCATCAAAGGTGGGTATCTTTGTTTTTTATAGGATTCTTCTTCCTTTTTTATTATTTTATTTAGCTTTTTGTTTTTATTTAAGTTTTAATTTTTTTAATAATATCTTTTTTTCAATTTTCTTTTTTTGGTACTTTGTTGTTGTCTTTTTTTATTATTTGTTTAAAAATACTTAAGGCATTTTATATGTAACTTGATTTTCGTTATTTATTTCATTCATTTAGTCAAATGTTTTTTGTTTAGGAAAGACTTAAGAAGGAATTTTTGAGTTGTTAAGTTTTTTAAGTTTTTTTGTTTTTTCTTTTTTTGTTAAGTTTTTAAATGTTAATTTTTTTCTTTTAATTTATATTGTTTTATAAATTTAAAATTAAAAAAACAGCAAAGCCGTTTATTATTTAGATTTTAGATGTGTGTATTTTTATTTCCTTTATGCACGGATATATGATGTTCTCGAATTGTTAATTACAATGAAAACATTAAACCTTATTTGTCAAATGACTGAAAAAGTTAAATGTGTAGAACTTTTAAAAAATTGTAAATATTCTTCAAAGCATAGAAATTAATTTAAATATCCAGCTAGGAATATATAGTCAATAAAAGACTCTCATGGTAATATTCATTTATGTTTATTTTTTTAATGATATAATAAAAATTATTTTAAAATTAAATTATTTTAAAGCTTGCACAAAAAAAAAACTAAAATAAAATTTCCATCATGATAATATTGGTTTATTACATTACCTTTTAAGTTTACTTCAATTACAAAATTAATTATTTCAAGTAAAAAAAAGTAATTGAGTTCAAATTTAATATTTGAAAAATCTTGAAAATTTATAATATTTTAAAAGTATTTTTTCCATGTACAATAATATATATAATATATATATATATAATTTGTTCAATTATATATATAATTTGTTCAATTATATATGTAAATAATATAATTGATTCAATTACAAAATTAATTGACTCAATTAGAAAATTAATTGATTCTATTATCAAATTAATTATTTCAATTAAAAAATGGTTGAATGAGCCCAAATTTAGTTTTTTTTTATGAGTCTTGAAAATTTATAACATTTTAGAAGTATTTTTTTTTCAATGTATATTATGAATTTAGAAAATATTGGATACATAAATTGTTAGGATGCTTTTTAAAGATCTTTCCATAACTTTAAAAGTATTTACATTTATTTATATTTTTTATAAAATGTGTAGTTTGTAATCATTGTAATGTATATATATATATATATATATATATATATATATATATATATATATATATATATATTAGGTAATAAGTTTTGGGGATTTTTTGTGATTTATTCATGTAAAAGCGTGTTAAAATGTTGTTACTCGTATTATTTATTATAAGTTATTTTGTAAGTAAGTATCATTATTATATATAATTTATATATTGCTGTTTAGTTGTTGTGTTTTGTTTGTATTTGTTTTCTTTTTGTTTTCTTTTTTAATTCATAAATGCATTTATAAGATTTGTGGGTGTTTGTTGTTATTTTTGTTTAGTTTGAGAGCGAAATGATGGACATTTGTTTTACTTGAAATAGCTCTTCATGTTCTTGGACTTTTGAGCTTAATTAATTTTAATATATTTTGTTGATTTTTTTTTATTTTTCGTATTTATATACTTAAAAACTAAATGGTATAAAATCTTTGTTATTTTTGTGAGTAATTGATGAGAGTTTTTGTTAAATGATTCTGATTTGTGTTTTTTTTTTTTTTTTGTTATTTAATTTCCTTTATTTATTTTTTTTATTTTTTTAATTTGATTTCATCACATTAATAGAAGGTTTTTGGATTTAAGGTATGATATTTTTTCCATTAGACTTTATGTATATATATAATATTTTTTGAATTTTTTTAATAATTTTTATTTTTTTGAAAAAATAAAAAAAATATAAAATCTTTTTTAAATTTTCTTATTTTCATTTGTTTTTTTTTTTCTTCATTTCTAACTTAAATATAATTTCATTTTATATGAAATCCAATGGGTTATATTTAAGTTTTTTTGTTTTTGTTTTTTATAAGTATTTATAAGAGATTGATTATAAATTTTTATTTTATTTGTTTTTAAATTTATTTATAGTATTTTTTTCATATATGTTTTAATTAAATTTTAAATTTCTTTGTTGTTGTTAGTTTTTATTTATTTATTTAATGGCACACCAAACGCACGCAATTCGTTTTAATTCATTGTATATAAAGTTAGATTTAACACCATGAGTTTATTTAATTTTATTCATTCATTTATATTTTTCTTTAATCTAATTACATATTTTTATTTTTTGTTATTTTTATTTATTGTTTAAAGTTAATTATGAATTTAAAGCAAATAAAAAAAATAAAAAAATAATGCAAAATTGTTTAATTTTTAAAGAAGTTCTAAGTTTAAATTTTATTTGTTTTTTTTTTTTTTTACTTGAAATTCTAGTTTTTGAAAAACCTTTTTTTAAAGCTTGTTGTTTATAAAAGCTTTCCTTATTTAATTTTAAGAAAGCTTTAAGCTTTTCTTTTTTTAATTTGTTGTTAGAATTTTTTTGCAGAATTAAATATGATTCTCATTTTGCTTTTAGGTCAAAATTGGAACCTATTTGTTTTAAAATATCTTTTTTTATATAAATTCACTTAAGATTCATATTATTGTTATTTTTTGTTTGGTTTTTGTTTTTTTATTAATTTTTGTTAATAAAACATTTCTACACTATAAGGCAAACCGTTAAGTAAATCCTACATGATTGATGATTACAAAATTTTATGATTTTATTTTGCTTTTATTTTTTATTTTAATATTTTATATTATTTCTTTTTTATTCATTTAAATTGGAAGGATTTTTTATTTTTATTTTTGTTTTTTAATTTTATTTATTATTATTATTTTTTCTTTTTGTTAAAGATGTTTCACAACCACATAATTTTATTATTAACAGAAAAATAATTATGGCTTTTCAATATACATTTTAGAAAATTTTGGGTTTTAGGTTTACTTAGACATCTAGAAATATATGATTCTGGAAAAAAAATAAAGGTAACCACTTATAAACAAACAGTGCAACCAAAAATATGCAATATCATATTTTTTCTTGGACTTAAATGAACCAAACTATTAGTTATTTACCCGTTTAAGAGAAGTTTTGCATGTTTTGGGCTTGCATGTCATATTTTCATATTTTATAGAATATTTTGCTTATATAAATGGTACATTTTTGCATTTTTACTTAAGATCAAAAATTTGCTTATGTTGCACTCAAAAGAATTTTTTACATAATTTGAAATTTATCATTAATTTTTTTACTGTCAAATGCGTTTTTCAAATCCAAATTTGCACTTAATTATATTTTAGTGCAAAAAATATAATGTTTAACAATTGTTAAAGAAAATCAAGTAATTTTTGTCATTGTTTATTTTTCAACTTAAAATTTAACCAGAAAAAATATTTTAGGAGCTTATTTTCAGATTTTAAGGGTAAATGTTCCAATTTTAAAGCCATTTTTAGAGCACATTTTTTGTTGCTGTTATTATAAAATTTAGCAAGTCTTTATTTGACCCTAAATTTCTTTTCATTGAACTAATTGATATAATCTAAGATTAACATTAATCGAAGGTTTTTGTATATTTTCAGAAAAAATCGAAACTTTATTAGTCGCCGATTTTTTTTATATTTTTAGCCCTAGAGTAACTTAACTTAAGGCTGTTAATATATTATCAGATTAGCTTTAACAGTAGATCTTTACCGAGCTTTAATTGAAATAATTGTTATAAACCGGGATTGAATTTAATTGAAGATTTTTATTTGGTTCCAGTTTTGTATTAACTGATTGTTTTAATACAATTTTTGATTTGCTTTAAAAGCCTTCACCCAATACTTCTATAAATTATTTTAGTCTGATATGTTTCAATCTATAATAATAATTTGATAACTTTGTAAACATTAGTTTCCATTCACATTTCCCCTTTAAGACCCAGTAGTAAACCTTAACCCCGAAATTTTGGAAAAAAATTTTAAGAAATTTTTTTAGTTTTTAAACAATTTTGCATTATTATTGTTGTTCTAATTTTTGTTTTGTTTTCTGTTTTTCTTTAAAAATATTGATCCTTTAAATTTTTATGATTTTACAAATTTAAAATTACAATTCTACATTAATTTTTTTCTGGGTTTTAATATACTTTTTGTTTTTGTTTATGAAAATTACATTTAATACATTTAATTTATATGATTTTTGGGTTTTAATACGTACATTTAAAAGTTTTTTTTTACTTGTTGTGAGAATTTATAATTTTTTAATGTTTTTTGGTTTTTTTTTTCTATTTAAAGTAGTTAATTATATTTTTTAACATAATTTGTACAATCAAGTAATGATTATGGCATTTCTTCTTGTGTGTGTGTGTGTGTGTGTGTATGTATGTATGAGTGTTTGTTTTTTATTAATAATTTATTATTATTATTTTTTTTTCTTTTTGACCACTTTTTTCAGTAATAATTTCTTTAATGTTTAATGAGATGTTTTTAAAGTAATTTAAGTGATCATTACTTGTTTGTATTTTTTTATAATTTTCATTTTTTTGTTAATAAATTTATGTAAATACAAAAATCACAGAGAATTATATGATTATAGTTTTTTATTAATTTCCAAATGTTTTAAATTTTATAAGTTTATAATTTAGCTTTTTTATATTGTTTTATATTAAGAGGTTTTGTGTCATTGTGTCATTTTTAATAATTTAATTTAGAGAATTTTTTTCTTAATTTTTTATTATTTATTATATATTTATTTAAAACATTTATAACAAAAAAAAAATAATAATAATAAATAAATATATATTTTTTTAATTTATTTTAAAACAGGCAAATCTTATAAAACTTAAAATTTGAGAAATTTTTTTTATTAAATTCTCAAATATTATTTTAAATTTAATTTATTTTTATTTCTAAAATTTGCCTGTATATTAAAAGATTTTCGTTTTTTTTTTTTTAGATTTGTTTAATTTAATTTTAAAAAATATATTTAGGGAAGAAAATAAAATCTTTATAGTTTTATATATGTATGTCAGTAAGTATTTAGTGTTTTTATATATATTATGTTATTAATTATTATCATTTTTATATTATCTTGGTTTAGAATATCATTTTTTTACATTTTTTCTTTTCTTGTTTTTCTTTTTTCTTTCAGTTTTTTTAATCTGTAAGTTTTCTTTTAAATTTATATTTAAAACCATTTTCATATAAAAATCATTTCCTTGGTTGGTTGTGTTTATTTATAGGTTTTTTAATATTATTTTGTTTTATTTACTAGTTTGGTGTCGTCAGTTGGTTTGTTTGGTTGTCCATTATTGGTTCCCTAAAAATTAGCATTGTTTAACATTTTTCAAAATTGTTTTAAAAGTTAAACTAATTTTAGTTTATACTAATTTTTGTTTTTTTTTATTCATTCATTTAAATATTATTTTATTAAAAACCTTTTATTTAAGAAAACAGTTGCAAGAAATTTTATCAAATAGTTTTTATTTATTTATTTATTATTATTTTTTTTTTTTTTAACTTAACAATTAAGCATATTTAGTTAATTTTTGATAATATCAACTTGCTTACAAATTTGTTAAATGATTTGTTTAAGAAAGAGTTGGTTGGTGGTGATGGTAAGTTTAATAGATTTTTCTAAACTGAACAAATTCCAACATTTTTCTCTTCTCTGCTTAGAAATCTAGCAAAATACACTGAGAAAAATGCTTAAGGTTCCATTTTATTCAAGATTTTTTTTAATTTTGCTTTAAAAATTTTTATATTACATATAATATTTTTTATATTACATATAATATTGTGTAATAACAATTTCATTTCATATGTTTATATTTTTCTTTTTGTGAATTATTTAGTAATAGTTAGTATTTTATTAAAAAAAAAAACATATATTAGATATTTAATAATTTAGTAGAAAAATGTCACTTTTTATTGCTTTTTTTCTTACATAAATAATTTTTCCTTTTTCCAAAAAGATGACTAAAGAATAAAAAAGAATTATCTAAAATTGAACTATAGCCTTAACTAAGAGTAAACAGTATTATTCAACTATTTATTTCCCTCTCAATTTTTTTTATTGATTTATTATTCTAGTTCAATTTTATTTGAGAAGTTACTCTGTAATTCGATTCATAAAAAAATAGTTGATTTTTTTTTATTATTAAAACCTTGGTTTATATTGAAGTATAGATAGAGTAACGCCTCTTAACTATAAGTTTAATTCAAGAGAGTACAATTCCTATTCCTTAGCTAACAAATCATTTTTATTTTAATTTTTATCAAATAGGAAAATATAGACAATAAATAATATGCACTTCATTCTGTAAAATTAACATTTTTTTTAAACAAAGTAAAAATTGAAATCAATTATATGCCCAGAAACTTAAATGATTTCAAAAATTGTTTGTGCCTAAATTAAATATTGATTTTACTTAAAAAAATATTTTTTTTTATAAATTTAATGCCGAGAAGTCAAACAACCAAATATGTAAAAAAAAAGAGTAATAAAACTTGGGCAATTTGCCAATTTCGAAAATGTTGCCAAAAGCAAGCAAAACAACAACAAATTATTTTCGCTAAGCATCAAACTAAGCAAAACAAAACTGAAGGAAACAACTGAAGTCAACGACACAGGTAAAATAAATTGAAAATGAAAAACAAAAAAGAAAAAAAACTAATGATAAAAGAATTTGAAAATTCAAATAATAAAAGTATTTTATTATTTACGCGATTACGCTTGTGTGCTACTTCAAATAAACACAATCCAAAAAAAAGAAAGATTTTCTTAGAAAAACAAAAACAATTTTAAACAAATATTTTTTATTTGTGCAAAACAAATGCCTCAACACAATATTTAATATGATGAAAACTTCGTTTATTTTTAACAAAATAAAAAAAAAAACAAGAAAAATATAGTCATTCAAGTCCGACGATATGATACCGTACACCATTCTGTATGTGCATCGAAATTCGGGGAGGAGTATTAAAAAGAAGCTATGGCCAATTGTTGACCGATACTTGTATTGATAGTATTTTATGCTTATATGTAACATACGTATATTTTATTTATGCCCTTTAGGGTGATTCCGGCAAGTGATTCGTCATTTATGGACTGATCCTCATAAAATTTGTTATTACGATTTTTACAAATATTAAGCAGATTTTCATAAAATATTAACTTGAAAGTAAAATTCGTTATTTTGGGGAAAAGGGTTTATATGGGAGTTTTGGCCAATTGTGGACCGATCTTCATGAAATTTGGCATACGAATTGTCACCTATATAAAACTTATATCTGCCAAATTTTATATATTTAAGGCATTTATGATCGTCAAACCCCCATTAAGAGGGACATTTGTGTGCCGGCTAGGTGAAATAATGGACCGATCTTAACCAATTTCAATGACTTCGTCCATGGACCATAAAAGACATGTGTGCCAAATTTCATTGAATTATTTTCAAAATTGCGACCTGTAGTTTTATTACAAAGTTTACATGGACGGACACTGTTAAATCTAAGCAGAAAGTGATTCTAAGCCCTTTGGTATACATTAAGGTAAATTTTTGGGTATTAAAAACATCAGCACTCTTCCCTCCTATGGAGGTGTTAGGGTATAAATCAACGCCATCAACCAATATATAGTCTGCCCCATAAAATTAAGCAATCTCGCCAAAGATAAACAATCACTTTTTTGGCCATTTTTCTTAAGGTATTCTACAAGCAAATTTATATATACACTTAGCAAAATATTAGTAGCATTTCAAATAGAATGTCATATCGAAACTTTATGTTAATATATGTATTAATCAAAGTATTTTAGCACTTTAAATGGCATATTTTATACTTAAGACCATAATTTACTCTTTCCAACTCCGAAAATAATGAGCGGATAAAAAAATAATGTTAAGATAACTTGAAAATAATTTTAATCGATATCCATTGGAGTTTTATTTATCTAAATTGGACGAACCGTTCACTAGTTATACTAGAGTGATCGAATAAAAAGGGGTTACATTAGTCAGGGCCATAAAAAAAATCAGTACGTGATGAAAAAAAGTGAAAGCAGATTCTTGTTTAGAACTTCAAATTCCAACTAGTCCACCTACTTATGTTTAAAGGAGGACAAAAAAAATGTATTTACGACCAGTGTAATTTACCATTAGTATAATTTTCTTTTTACGTTTTTCATTCCGTAATAATTTTCATCCAATAAATTGATAAAATTTTTGCAATTTTCTGATACAATGTATTAGCTTTGACTGTTTTTAAGTGCAAAATAAAATATTTTGTAGCAATTGCTAATAAATTCAAGTTATTTTAGCATGAATAGAAGATAATTTTAAATTTGGACAAAAAAATATTTTAAGAAAAAAAGTTTTTAATCAAGCTATAGACGATGTTCAAAACGTTTACACATTGGGATCTTATTATTTCAACAATTCAACTTTTTTATATTACATCTTTACATTGCCAATACAACGCCAGTTTATCTACCTCCTAATTCAACAAAATTTCTATAAGTGTATTTTATTATCTCTAATATAAGTAGAAGAAGATTCTTCAATAACACATTGCAGCAAACACATGTAAATAAATAATCAAAAAAAGAAAAGAATAAACCAGCTAAATGAACAAAATAAAATGTACTAAAATAAATTTTACTTAGTATATTTGTATGAAAGAAATAAAATAAAAAGACAATTTTTTTGTTTGTTTTTGTTTAAATTGAGCACAAACCTTTACAAAAGATCTGCACTACAATAATTTATTTGAATATTTTCAGTGTTGATATTTTTTCCAGGCTATTTTCTTTTTTAATATTTCTGTTTTAGATGTGTATTCGAATTAATAAACATATTTTTTTATTTTTGAATTGCAAATATATAATTTTCTTTAAATACATATAAATATAATTTTGGTTCTATTACAATTTTATTTTATAGAATATATATATATATATATATATATATATATATATATATATATATATATATATATATATTAAATACTTATTTTTATTATACAATAAATTTTAAAAGATATTAAGATTTTTTTAAACAAATTTCAATTTGTTTTGCATTTTAATCAAGTATTTAAAAATTGTTTTATTGTTAAAAAAAAAAAAAAAATAAAAATTTTTTCAAATAATTCTTTTACAATTTTTTTGTTTATCTCTTTGCTTTTACAAAAAAATGTATTTACAAAGAAATGGGGTTTTAAAATTTTTTTTATTTTTGTTTTTCATATTCCGTTTTGTAAATAATCGTTTTTCCAAATGTTATCGTTACAAAAAAATATTTTTTTTTAAATATTGATATTTTTGTTTTTTTTTTTACTTCTTGATATCTCGTTCTTTGATTTACTTCACATTTTTAAGGTTTTTTTAATATTTGTTTTAACATTTTTTTAAGTAAAAAATAAAGAAATTTATTGTTTATCAAGATTTTTTTTATATTTGTTTTTATTAAATTGTTTGTTTTAAAACTCATGTATTTATCACACATAATTGCATTTTTAATTTTAATTTTTTTAAACATTAAAAAAGAAAACGTAGATCTAAAACAATAATCCAAAATTAAAAAATCTTCAAAAGAATCTTAGAAATAAATGCAAAAAAGAAAAGTTGCAAAGCTTGAATATATAAAGCTTAGGAACAATTTCCATTGTTGTTTGAAAACAAATTTCAAAGGGTTATTTATTTTTTTACCTCTTAAAAAATGATGTTTTTATTAGTTAAATTTTATTTTTAATTTTGGACTTTTACTTTATTTCCACGTATTTTTTTCGATTTTTGTTTGGAAGTACTTGGTATATTTAAAAAAACTAAAATAAAAACATTTGTTTTTAAATTAATATTCGAGCATATTTTGCGTTAGATGTTTGTTTTATTGATTTTTCATAGAATATACTCTTTTTGGGTTTAAATAAACAAATTTTTAAAATATAGATTTTTATTTTTTGATTTTTCTTAAAGAATTTCTTCGATTTTTTCTGAAATAAAACTCTTAGAGTTTAGTTATTTTTTTTATTAATTCTTATTTTGTTTTAAAAATTAAATTTTAAAAAATTGTTTATTTAAAATTTGTTTTCTTATATAAATATAACTCATAGATGTTTTGTATGTTTTTTGCTTTAGCTTTTGTTTTTCTTTTTTTTTTTTTTTTTAATTTTTTGAAGCAGTAGTATACTTTTGTAAAAGTTTTTATTTTTGTTATCAAAAATAATAATAAAATAAAAATAATATTATTAATGTGTGTGTATTTAAAAGTCTTTGTTAAAGCTTGTTTCACATTATTTTTTTTTAATTTTTTCTTTTTTCAAATTATAAAATAAAAATAATAAAAATAAAAAGGATTTTTCTTAAAGGTTGTGTTTATTGGTTTCTTTCTTAAATAAAATAAAAATGTATTGCATTCTAACAAAATTTAAAGATTTAATTTATTTAATTAGTTATATATAGCCGGCCAAAAATACTTTAACTGATTTTATGTTTGTTTAGTTTTTAATTCTTTTGCTATTAATAAAAAAAAAAAAAACATTTTTAAAAGAATTTTGTACTTTTTGGTGTCAAAATTTAGCAATTTTTCCAACAAACATATAGAATTAAAAAATATTTATTTATTTATTTATTTTTTTACAAAACATAAAATCCTTTTAAGAGTTTTTGGCTGAAATAGCCAGTTTATTAGGAAATGGAAAAAGCAAAAAAAGTTAGAGTAGCAATAAAAATTTGTTGTTTTGTTTTAAATTAAAATAATAAAATGCAAAATTCTTTGTATTTATATATAAATATAAAGAGCACTGCTCTTTTTTATGTTTAAACTTAAGATTGCATACAAATATCACGTTTTAATAATTTCATTTAATTTAAATTTAAAGTTTCCTTTCTTCAAAGAACAGAAAATCTTTAAAATTTACAACAAAAAGAAAACAAGTTTGACTAAAAATTAAGTTAGTTTAATAATTTTGTTAAGTTTTTTAAACACTTATTTTTAAAGAAGTTTAAGTAAAATCTACAATTTGTACAAAATGAAGTGCAGTTTTAAATTTTTGTCTTATTTTTTTTTTTTTTTTTTAGTTAAAAAAATAATAATTGAATTTTGTTTTATTAGTATTGGGACGTTTGCTTTTGTTTTTAAACATAAATATAACCTTAAAATCTTTTTTAAATGATGTTTTTTTTTTCTATATTTTATAAAACATTAGCAGTTTTCCATTTAATTTATTTGTTAATATCGTTGTTGTCGTTTTAAACGCTTTTTTATTTTTATCAAATATAAAAGACTATTTAATTCAGTTTTATGTTGTTTTTGCAGTTGTCATTCAACTTTTATTTAAATTTAATTTATTTTTTTACAAAAAATATCTAGTTTACATTTTATAAAGTTCATTTTTTTAGGTGTTTTCGTTTTGTTTTATTTATTAAATAATTTATAATATTAAATGCTAACAAAAAAACAAGGTACTGGGTTTAAGTTTTGTAAATGTTTTCTTTAGATTTGGTTGTAAATACACTACGAGAATCAAATAAAAATACATGTCTAATATAAGGATCATCAACATTATTTTTATACATCGTATAATAAGAATAATATACATATACAAAAAAGATTTGTGCCTGGGTTAAAAAAGAAAAAACGCGATCATTTAATATATCCCTTAAACAGAAAGTGAAAAATAAAAAAAAAAATAAAAAAAAGATTTTTATAGAGAAGAGTGAGATAAGATAAAATTACTTATTACTATAAAAAGTCTTTAATATAAGAGGAAAATACAAATTACATATATAAAAAATGAAATATATAAATTGTATATATAACTCTCTTATACTTAAAACTCTGCCTAACTTAATACACTATCTTTTGCAATTAAAAATTCAAAATTTCCAGAATTTTAGATAAAATTAAATTAAAAAATATATATATATATATATATATATATATATATATATATATATATATATATATATATATATATATATGTATATATATATATATATTTCAAATTAATTACAATAGTTAATCATCACACATGTTTTAAAAACATTTTAAATAGCTTATTTTATCAATAAAAAAAATCACTCAACTCTGGCCTTTATTAAATATTGGAAAACATTTTGGAAAACTAAAACATAATAAATTATTGCCAAAGTTTTTAAGCTGTTATAAATTTACATTTACAAAAATATATTTATTATATATAAAATATAATTTATAAAAAAAAAGAAAACTAAAAAATCAAAGGCTCAAATAAACGATAGAAAAGATATGCGATAATATAAAAAAAACAAATACAATTAAAACAAATAAGAAGAAATTTGTTAAGATAAATTCTTCTTTTCTAGAAAAAGTAAGTTATTTTCTAAAAATAAAGCTACAAGATTATGACAAATAAAATGTAGAACATATCACAGACAATGATGACAACTTTTTTGCAATACATTTTGACAATATTAGGAATTCCTATATATCACTGTTATTAAATAAACAAAATAAATTAGATTCTAGTTTAATAATCAATTAGTGAATAATTTAAAAGAACTTTTTTATAAAATATTTACTTGGTAACGCCTGAAATTACATGTTTTTTCCTACAATTTCCATTTTTTTCTTTTTTTTTAATTTTAGTTCAAATTTGTTTTTCACAATTTGAATTATTTGCTTGTTTTTAAGATATTAATATTTGTTTTCTTTTATTTAAGTTGCCATCACTGATCACAATTAAATCTGTCATAAAATTCTCCCTTTGAAACTGTGACACCCTAAAATTATTTGTTTTAATTTTATCATTTTCTTTGCTGCATTTTACTCTCTTTCGTTTACAAGAGCCTTTAGAGAAAGATTTTGAAGAAAGGAAGAGGAAAAAATACATATGTATAAATAAATAAGTAAAACTAAATTTGTAATGTTGATAATTGCTACACAAAATTGTTGATGTATTGCAAATGCAAAGATATAAAAATAAAAAATAAATAAAAAATTAATTACAAAAAAAAAAAAAAATAAAAGAAAATTTCTAGTTTAAAGTGAACTTGTTGATTAAAGCGTAAAAAAGTCTAAGAAAAAAATATTTACAAGTCTAATACAAATAGTTTGGCTTTTTTCTATTTCGTCTTCTTTTTTCTTACAAATCTCAAATCTTTTATACATAACAATTCACTTCTGTAAGGTGTTTTCTGTTTAAAATAGGATTAAAGTGAGGCATGGGGAAGGGTCAGTAGGGGTCAATAATAAGGCTTACTTATCTTAAATAAAAATAAAATATGTATTAAATAAAATTTAAGTATGTATACTAAAGTTGAAATATGCTGCTTAAGATCCTGCTAATGTTCTCTCTTTTGGGGCTGTTGTTGCTGTTAAAAAGCTGTTTGTTTTTGTTGTTTAGATTTTAAGGCTTTTTATGAGTTGTTGCTGTTGTTGTCTTTGTTACTCCATATTTTCTTTTTGGTGTTACGGAAGAATGGGTGCAGGAGTAAAATTGTTGTTATTATTGTTGTTTATGTTGTAATCTTCTTGTTTATTTTTGGTTGAAAAAGCCTTCTCATTATTATTTGTTTTATTTTGAGTCTTTTGGTTGTTAGAAAATGTTCTCTTGTTATTGTTTTATATTTGTTGTTTCTTTTTTTATTTGTTTGTTTTGCAAATGGTTTTGGTGGGTTTTTTTTAAAGAACGTATTTTTTTTATTTAGTTTCAAAAATGAATTTTCACTGTCTTTAGTATTTTTTATTAATTAATGAGTGTATTATTTTCCTTTTTTCTATTTTAAGTTTAAATGTTTTTTCATTTTTCTATTTTTTAATACAATTAAGTCTATTTTGAATATCACTTTTAAAAAATCAAATTTAGTTTAGAGATGTTGTGTATTTAGTTGAATAGTGTTCATGAGGGAAACTCTTTTATTTATTTTTGAGATTTGTTTAGATTTTTTTATTCAAAACTAATTATTTAGTCATTGTTTTGTCTAGCATTTTTTTTTTTGTAGATTTTAAAGAATTTCATTCTTTAATTTTTTGGTTTTAAATTAAATTAAATAAAATTATTAATAATTTATATAAGTTCACATTTGTTTTTTAGTATTATTTGTTTTTTTATTATTAATAAATTGATGATTATGAATTTTGCATTTTTTGGCATTTTATTTTTGTTGTTGTATGTTGTAGTTGTTTATTTATTTTAAAATTATACGATGAATTAGGGCGTTTTTTAATTTTATTTTTATTTTTTTTAAATTTTATTTTAAAGTTAAAATATATTATTATTTTTAATTGTTTTGTAATAAACTTGAGATCACAAGCACTTGCCAAACAAACAGAGAGACAGACAGAAAGAGGAGTACATATGTATGATCAACACTAATATTATCTGCAGCATGATCGAATAAATTATTTGCGATTTTCTTAGCAACTCCTCTACTGCTGCTGCTGTTGGGCATAGAGTGATGATTTTGGATTATTGTTTGTTTATTTTTTAAATATGTATATATTTAATTTTGTTTTAATTATTGACGGATTTTGTTGTTGTTGCTGTTAAAAAAGTTAAAACATTGTTTGCGGTTGCTGTTGTTGTTAATTTAATTAAGTTAAATTGGCGTTTTTTGTTGTTTTTGCTTTATTATTTTGTAATTAACTAACAATGCGGTTACGATTGCACATTTAGCAACAATTTCAAATTGTGCGTATCAAAATCATCGAGCAAATTACGCTTCGAGGACTTGACCACATGGCCGCCATAACTGTGAGTATCATGGCCATGTTGATGATGAAGATGATGGTTGTGATGATTTCTGGCCGCGGCGGCGTGTAGAACACTTTGTAGGCCGGGACCAGCACTGCTGGCGGCCTTTTCGGCGCTCTTACTACCAGTCCAATGTTCTGGAGGCTTGGGTAAAGCAGTGGGGGCTGGGGCATCGAAACACTTGCTGCCGGCAAAGTGAGTGAGGGCGGTGGGAATGAGAGGATGGGTAGGTGAGATCTTTCCACCACCCACACACATCAAAGGGCTTGAGTGTTTGGAGCGTGGTTTTCGTGCCGAATTGTTAGCTACATTGCCAGTCATAATCGGAGATATACTCAGGCCTCCACTCAAAATTGAAGCGGGCGATTGGCGTGTCGACTGGTGATGGTTGTTCTGAGGTGATCTTTGTCCATCCCGATACTTTTGCGAACTACTGCCATAACGTTTGCCTCCACTACCCGGTTGTTGATAACTCTGGTTATTGTTAAAATAGCTGCCACTATCGTTATGTTGCTGTTGGGGTGATCGTCTTTGCTGCTGATGTTGGCGTTGTTGTTTACGCATTGAAGCGAAATAGCCATTGCTGTTTGAACCAACGGATGATACACTGGAGGCGCTGCTGCAAGTTGAGCTGGTTGATATGGCCGAAGACATGTTGCTACCAGGAGGAGAACTACTCAGCATCGGCTGGTGATGATGTTGATGATAATGATAATTTGTACTGCTGCTAACAATACTGTTGGAATGTGCACTAAGGGGTGGTGTTGATGGTGGGGAATTACCGCCGCCGCCTCCGCTGACTTTAACGGCTCCTCCTGCTCCATTTTTAGAACGTATTGATGCCGCCGCCGCCGCCGCGGTTGCAGCTGTTGTCATTTTCAGATTTTTACTAACGCTATTGTGCGAGTATGTCATAGTAAAATTTTTATTGTTTTTTGATTTGGTTCTTGAGTAATGTTTATTTTTTCTAATTTCTCTTTTTATTTTTATTTTTTGTAATCTTTGTCTGATTATTTTTCGTTTTATTTGAAAAATTTTGTTTGGATTTTTATTTGTTTTCTTTTTTTAATTTAATGCTTAATATTTAAATATCACACACAATAAAATCAACGCTTATTTAAATAAATGGGGTTTTTTGCGAGTCCTGCTTCTTAACTTTTCCTGCTTCGAGAACGTCGTCTTATCCTCTATAAAATTCTCGCCGCTCTTCCTTTTTCCTTCTATTATTTATGCTCCTTGACGACGTCTTCTTATACTTCTCTTCCTCTTTCTCTTATTTACAATATTATATATAAGATTTATTATATACTTTTCTATATATATTTGCTTTTTTTATATAAATTATATTATTATATATCCTTTATTATAAATTTAATCAGTCTGTTGATTTGTTTAAACTTTTTGTTGTTGTTTTATTTATCCTTAGCTAACGCTTTATCGTCGTATTCTTCTTCTCACTTTTTTGGTCGTCACTGGCGTTAACTGTTGTGGTATGTTTCTCTTATTATCCAATTTGTCGCCTTCTTTTCTACTTTTTTATATTGATGTATTTTATTGCGCATTAAATTTTGGTCCTTTACACACAAGATGAAATATAGAAGAAAAAGAGAAACCAAAGAAAACAAAAAAAAATTAAACTTAGTTACAAAATTACTTAAAATATTAAAATAAAAAGATATAACGAAACAAGAAATATTTATGTATGCAAATATGTATGTATGCATAAGTGTTGAAAAAGTTTATGAATTAGACCTATTTATTAGTACTTAAGAACTAATGATTTGGTCTAACAGTCAAAAATAAAATTCTTATTAAATGGATGTAAAAAAAAAAAATATATATATATAAGGTCCTTGCCAAAGCGAATTCAAACAGGTGACCTCACTTAATCAACTGATCATTTTTTAGTACTTCAAACTGTCAAACTCCATATAACACAATTTTTGCCTACGCGCTGTTTTTTTTTTTTTTTTTTTTTTTTTTTTTGTGTCTTACTTCACAGAACATTTTTAAGAAAATAAAAAAGAGCCTGTATATTAATGAAAAACCCACTTTTTAATTTTTTTCCTCTGATTTAATTAATACGGTCATGTTGTATATCATTAGAAAGGTATTTGAATGCACTTTTAAACGATGTTGGAGTAACTTAAATTGCATTTGTATTAATAAAGATATTCACAAAAAAATCCAAGAGCGAGCAAAATTTTTTACATTTCTTTAATTACAAGTATAGTACTTTTACTTGCTGAATCATCAAAAAATTATTTAAAATTTATTTAAAAATCAAGTGTGATGGCTGGAGATCTTGATTTATGACAGTTTATTTGTTGTTTTCAATACAAATTGTCGATATTACAAATCAAGGCAAAAAGAACTTGCTTTTAGCAGAATTTATACATTAAAAAAAAAATGAGTTATTGTATTTGATGCTCCGACGAGTTTATCTATTCAATTCGCCTTGTATCTAACTCTTATTTATATATAATACAACTTTTAATCTATGCTTTTTTTATTTAATAAATAATATTAACTAAATTATTTTTGCTTGACTTTTTATTATAATATATAAAATTAGAAAATTCTCAATTACTTTGACATTAAATTTGTATACAGTTTAAAAGTCACTGTTAAATTCAGAGTTACAAATATGTGTATTAAAATTTTCTAAAGGGACACAAAGTAATATATTTCTCCATGGCACTCATAAGAAAAGCATTAGTTTGTGTGTTTCATGATGATCGCGAACCAAATTTTTGGTTCGTGTAGAACTTTTTAGATTTTTCCACTGCATTCGGCAATCATCATCGGAGATTATTATTTGTAGTTTTTATCATGGATGAAAATTGAAAATATTTTTGGAATCAAAATAAATTTCAAAAAGTACTTTTTTCACCCTCAGAGTACTAAAATTCAAAGTTTTGACTGTTATTTATGTTTTATTTAGTGCAAAACTCAAAGAATGTAATTAAATACAATACTAATTCAATAAGTAATTTTATTCAGCTTAAATATCATAGTAAAATATGAAGATATTAATAAAATGTGGCCCTGTTGTTATCGAAATAAACTTACGGAGAAAAAATCGTCCAAGACCAACTCCTTCAAATCGAGCACTTCAGCTTTAGTTTTGTTAAAATATAAATTAATTATTTGCAATTTTATTTACGGAGCATAGAAACTTGTAGTTTTTAGTAATGAATGTACATATATACTTTAGAGTTGACAATTTTATATGTGTGTTTGCATACAATTCAAATGTTTCTATAAAGTAGATTGTTTGCCCTACAAACTTCTCTTTAGATTTGTGAATGATTTCATAACATTAAATATCAAATTAAGAATATACTATTTTACAAATATATTTAAAATTATCTTCCGGATTGGGAATAATTCAATAATAGAATTTAATATCAATTTGAGAATGGACAGTTTTTCAAACGATTCTCAATTTAAAATCAAACTTAAAATTCAAACCTCTACCTACATTTGAAATAAGTGAGAAATACGTTTGATATCAAACGTTAAAGTCATCATATTTCAAACGTTTGATATCAACAACTACTGCGCTTTGTTATAAAAAAAATACTGAAAGCCATTGCAATTTTTTATATATGTTTGTGTGTGTATATGTTTGATAATTTTTTGCCCATAACTCAATTGTTTATGGACCGATATGGTTAATTATAAAAATCGAAATTGTCGAAAAATATTTACAACAGATTTGTACAAAAACGAATTCTGAGGCTTATATAGAAGCTTCACAAAATTCAAAAATGCGTTTTGACCGATATCTCAGTTACTAATGAATGAACCTATTTTGTCGTTTCAAACATTATAAAAAAGATTCCGAATTTTTTGTGCAAAACGAAAATTAGAAAAGTCGAAAACAAATACGTTTTTTAAGATCTTTTTTTGTGACATCTTGGCCATTAATGAACCGATTTTTTGATTATTACGGGTGTCATTCTAAGGAATATATATATACATATATACATATATATATATATATATATATATATCCGATTACTGGGGCTTCTCTATCAATAAGGATCCAGAAAATATATACATTTTGGGGTCTTAGATGAATACTGTAGAAATTACAAACCTGTGGTGAAGGGTATAAAAAGGCATAATTTGAATTCCTATACTATTTTTCCGATTTCAATTTGATTCTTATTATTATTGTTGATATTATGGCTGATACAATTGATTCAAAATTAATTCTATTAACGCAATTTTTTTTTTTTTTTTTTTTGTAAATAATTGTAATTTCTCGAAAAGAAAAAATTTGTTATTAATTTGCGGAATGTACAGCACATAAGCAACAAAATAGAGATTATGCTATAAACTAAAACATACTTTATAAATGAGAATTTTCCATGAAAATATCAAAAAATATGATGCAAAGAAAGAAGACCAAAATATTCTGTATTATAGTTAACAAAATACAACCTCATGGAGGAAAAAAAAAAATAAAACGTTAATTGGAGTTGGACCGTAATGTGTGAAAAAAAAAATAGACACGAATGATAAATTAATATGATGATGGCTGAATATGGATAGGACTCCCAAAACAATATTCATATCACTCAAAATGCATATGACAAATGTAAAATACGTATATTTAACAATCTGTAAAATTCACTACACTATTTCGTTTTATTACATATATTTGTCCAATTTAAAAAATCTATTGTATTTTTTAATTAATTTGCAAATTTTTAAATTAATTTGTTTTTACTTTTAAAATTTTGTTTCAAAAATATATACAACATACAATGTTACAACATAGGTTGTGTATTGTAGCTGTGTTTTGTTGCAATTTCATACAAAATTTAAATTTGTATACGTTAGGAGTAGGGTTTGGGGTTTTCAGAAATATTTCTTTTCCCGGGAAATAGGAACAAAAAAATCAAAATCCCCGGAATTCCCGGGATTTTTTAAAACTTTAGTTATATGGAAAAAGGTCATGACTTCTTATAAAGAAAACTTTTTATTAAATAAAACGAAACATTTTAAATCGTACTAAATTAACGAAAAATTAAATGACGTTAAGGTATAACGCCATTTCTAAGATTAAAAAAATAAATATTTTATACAAATAAAGTTAGTGCCTTTAGTAATTTATGTTAAAAAAAACTGTGTCTTAGATTTTTACGTTATTGTGTTTTTGATGCTAAAACTTTTTAAAAATATATCTTATTCTCTTGGATAAATTTCATTATAAATAGCTTGTCGTTTATTTCCACTTTATTTCTTTAATTTACATTATTATTTTTTACTTAACTAATTCATACTAAATTAAACATAAATCTGGAAAATACTAAAAATTGATTCGCAACGTT
Organism: Protocalliphora azurea; assembly: GCA_932274085.1. Lineage (NCBI taxonomy): Eukaryota > Metazoa > Arthropoda > Insecta > Diptera > Calliphoridae > Protocalliphora > Protocalliphora azurea. The sequence goes on from OW026519.1 coordinate 5,177,538, forward strand.
TTTTTGATCAATCATAGCGTTCAGCAGTGTTGCCAGAAGGAGAGAAAAAAAATGAGGCTAAATTGAACTTTAAAAACTACTTAAAAATGCCCCAAATAATAAAGCGAGAAAAAAGAAATTTTAAATTTTTTATTTAAGGGCCTGATTCAGTATGACAATCAATTTGTTTGAAAATAAAATTTGTATGAAAACTGCTCAAAAAACATTTGAAAAAAGGAGTAATTTTCATACAAATTTTATTTTCAAACAATTTGATTGTCGTACTGAATCAGGCCATTAAACAAAATGACTCAAAGCAAAAATCGCTCAAAGCTAATTCCCATGCAAATTTTACCCAAATTTTCATATGAAAAATAACCCAAAATTTGTGGTAATTTTTCGTAATTTTTGAGCTATAATTCGTTTTTAATTTTTCACTTTTATTTATTTTTTTATTTTAATTTTACAACATGCAAGAGAATGTAAAGTAAAAAATCAATGAGAAAAGTTTTTATTTGGAAACGAGCGCTCTATCCAACTCATCCACGTGATTGTAACATTACTGTGCTATTATACTATTGAGTACTTATTTATGTAATACAGAGTAGGCAAATAATAATAATGGCGCCTCATTACCGAGAGACTACTTTAATAAGTAGTTGAAATTACTGAAAACCAAAAAGTTTTTGTTGGGATGTTTAGAGTAACGTCAATCTTTCATTGATATAATAAGGTGATAAAAATAGCAAGATGTTTGCTATAGAATTTTAAAAGTAAGAGAATATTTAATTTTCCGCTTTCCCGTAAGTGATGGAAAATCCCGGGATTTCCCAGCCGGAAATTTCCGGACCCCAAGCTTTAGTTAGAAGTTAACACGTAGTAGGCTAGTACAGACGGTAGGTAAAATTGCTTAAAATTTATGAACAAAAATACAATTATGAACAGAAGGATAACAAGAAATGAAAACATATAAAAATAAAATTAAATTCAAATAAAAAACTTGTTAATTTTTAATTTTATAAAGAAAAACGTGTAAATTTCGTAGTATAATTTACAAATAAATACAAAGTGCTCCCAAATAGGGATAGTCTTTTTTTTTTTTTTTTTTTGCTAACAGCCAACGATAACACTAAGCTGAACAACAACAAAATACAGCTTGTGATAAAAAATTTTAGACGGTTGCACAAAATTACAAAAAAAAAAAAAAAATGTTTATAAACACTAGAACAGAAAAATATTACAAGAAAAAAAAATTAAATATTTTTAAAATGCTAGATTTTAAAATATTTATAATCGTATTAAGAGTATAAAAAAAAATTAATATTTAAAGAGAGTTGAGTACTAAAATTTGTTCTTTGTTTTTTTTTTTTTTAAATAGCTTATTTTCAAATAATTAATTTCCTGTTCGTTTTAATAAATAATGATAATAATAATAATAATAATAATAATAGTTCAACTACTTAAAATTTTGTCAATAATTTTGTAATTTTTCTATATCTTTATAGGAAAAATATATAGGATTTATTTATTTACTTTTTTTTATTTATTTAGTAGTATTTAAATACCTTCCTACGTCTAAAATGCATTAAATTTCTTATTTAATTTTATATTTTTTTTTGTTTTAATAAATAATAATAATAATAATAATAATAATAATAATAATAATAATAATAATAATAGTTCAACTATTTAAAATTTTTTTCAATAATTTTGTAATTTTTCTATATCTTTATAGGAAAAATATATAGGATTTATTTATTATATATATTAATTTTTAATGTATTTCTAAAAAATTAAAAAATGGGGTTTAACATTTAAATATCTATGATTCTACTTTTTTAATATTTTTTTTTATTATTAAATTAAATAATTAATTATAAGTTTAACGTAATGTTTCACTTTTTTATTTTTAATTTAGTTACTTAGTTATTTAAAAATATAAATTTTGTATACGATTCTTTTGAAGTTATGTACATAGGGTCTTCACGAGAGATTTTTCATCATAATAAACGTCAAATCCTCATCATGATAAGAATTTATCACGTGTTGATCAAATTTATTTATATTATTACACCGCTATGATATAATTTGCTATCAAACATCATTTTGTTGTTTTTTTTTTTTTTAAGAAGAGCAATTATTCATGACAATCTCAATTAATTAATTATTTGGAACAAAAATACAATGAAATTAAAAAAAAAAAAAAATACTATCAAAATTTTGACAACATACCTCGACGAAAAACGAAAGAAAGTGATTTATTATAAAATTTTGTCTACGTATTCCCATATATGCTGATATATATTAAAAAAAATTGCAGAAGCTCTGCCGATGTTTTGTTACTTGTTATAATAGAAAAACCTCTTCTTTAAAATTCCTAAATGTTTTATAGTACATTCAGACTGAACATTTTAAAGAGTTTTCAAAAAACTCATTGGAAACATTAATGCTCACACTTTTCACTACACGTTTTTCAAGTTTTCAAAATTGCGAGAGGAACATAATATTGAATTAGCTTTAAATTTGCAATAAAAACTATTGACATTTTTTTAAATATAATTTTATTGTGCAATTTTTTATTTTTTTATTATAAATATTTGGTTTTTTATTTTTTATAAAAATTTATATTTTTAATTTTTTTGAAACAAATAAAGATTACCGACACTGTTGATTTTTTAACAAATTTTCTTTTCGTCAAAAGCACTATTTTTGGTTAAAAAAAGTTACATAAAAATTTTTCTCCGCTCTCTGTTAGTTTTCGAGTTAAAGGTTAATTTTTCTAAATATTAATTTTTAAAGTGTTGTATTTTTGTTATTTAATGGGCTATGGGTGTGACATGAGGATCATATGAAAGCTTGAAATGTTCTCTAAATAATTTTATATAAAGGATAGTACCGTTATATCGATATATTTTTGAGATAACGGTACTTTTGTAAAAAAAGTCAAAATAAAAAGTAATAAAATATCATATTGTCTCATTTTACATATCAATCGAAAGGCCTTTCCTATGATACCAGTATTGTTCATATTCATTACAGGAGGAAGGAAAAAATTGCATTTTTATACTATAACTTCAAGTACCCATAACTCGTAAACTAAGAGCGAATCATTATCAAAATTATTTAAAAATCAAGTGTGCTGGTAATCTTGATTTATGCCATTTTTTTCAATTTTTTTTAGTTTCTTTATTTCTTCTTTACAATGGTTGTCAAAAATTGTAGAAATCAGTGTTGATTTGGAAATTTAAATGTTTTTAAATTGGTTTTTATTAAAAACTTGTTATTTTGAAGTTTTTGTTTTGTATAAAAAATTTAAGTTTCAATAATGTTTTGGGGTCGAAAACCCATCAAACAGTTTGAGAAAATATAAATATTTCAAACATTTTTAATCTAACCAGTATTTTATACATAAAAAGGGGGGTTGATTATTATTGTATATAAAGTCTACTACCCGCATCATGCATTCTATACAAAAATATACATACATACATACATACATAAAGACGTACAAAAAAAAAAAAAAAAAAAGGACCTCCATACCCTGCCAGCATTTGGAAGTTTTTTCATCCATCCACTAAAAAAGTGTCGTTTTTGACACTCCTGGTTGCTCAAAATTAGAAAAACACACTTTTCAACTACAAAACACATTAGCATCGAATTTTGATCTAAAAAAAAAAACTTGATTTGGGCAACTGTTTACATTCCAGAGCAAAGAAAATGAATAAGTACGACATAATATTGCTCAGTAAATGTATAACTTTTAAATGGATTAATGCTATTGTTTAATGTTAAATAAAAATTGTGTTATAAAAATTTTAATTTTTCATTAGTGATTTTTGTTTTTAAATATTTCATATTTAATTTAAAGTTATTACAGTGTGTATAAATATGATATAAGCATTTAGCTCAATTATAATTAAAAATATTTATAATTATATACTCCAACTGTAATAAAAGCATGCTTATTAACAACAGCGATTATATTTCGATACTTTCTTGATGTACTTTTTTACACTCTTAAATGTTAGTATTTTAACACCCAAAGAATGCAGTGAATAGTGTCATCTAAAAAGTATTAGATCTGCGGCACATTTCTTCCCGAACGGTTACTTTTCTTCGATAAGAATATATCACATCCGACTGTTATTAACAACATGAGGTGTCGCGTTCGTTCAAATTTCGATTGAAAATGTTGGCAGGGTAGGTATAAGTTAAATGTGAAATAAGGCAACACAGCAGTTTCAGTCTGTAAATGTTTGAATGTGTGTATGTGTGTGCTGAATAATGTATATTAGCTACGTTGCCACTTTTACTTTACTGTTTAAAAAACGTGATTTTCTAGCGATTTTCCTGTGTTAAATAAGTATATTTTGTACGTATATACATATGTTTGTAACTAAAAGAAAAACATAAAAACAAATAATCGATTTTTACCTAAACATCAAATCATTCAACTTTTATTAGTAATAAAGCAAAAAAAAATTAAAACACAAGTAAATAAAAACTAAAAAACCTACATAAATTAGCTGTGTACTTACTTTAGACTTTGTAAACCATTTAGTTTCTTTTCGTCGTTGTTGTTGTTGTTGGTGTTTATTTGCTGTCGTTTTATTTTTACGTTTTAATTTTATTTTGATTAAAACCGTAGTAATGCTGTCTCTTTCTCACGCACGTATCTTGTAAATTTGTAATAAAATTCCCAGAGTAGTGTTGAGAAAAATAAGATGGCTAGCTTTTGTTTTTGCGTTAAAATACACAATAATAAATAAATTGAAAGAAGAAATCACCTTCGTTACGTAGTGGGAAATTTTTCGAATATCACAAAAAAAATTTTACGAAACTTGAGGGAATTTTTTCTTCTACTTTACAAAGTGTTTTCTGTATTATTTAAAGTGTTGTTTCAGCAATATGATTTCACTTGAACACTGGATTTTTTTATTTAACCTTTTACAGAAAAATTTGTTTTCAGTTTTTACTTCCTTAGCTTTCAACCTCAATTTTTTTCTAAAACAAGGTACCGAAGAGACACAAAAAATCACTGTTTTTTTTACAAAGAAAAAAGGACGATAGGAAATTTTTTGTGTTTGTATGTATGGATGTATTGATATTATACTGTCTATATTGCAGATTTAAATGGTTTTACAACTTATATGCTGACGACGGTTTTTAAGTTGTTTTTTACTTTTATTTGAATAACTGTTTTTCTTATATGTATTTCAATCAGTTTTTTTCTTTTCAATTTTAATTTCCGCTTTACCGACGTCTCCGCGTTTAAAAACGAGTAAAACTCACAAAATATAAATCGTTGAAATTGTTTTATGAAAATTAATATTTCAACGTATTTTAGATTTTATTAAAAAAAATTATTATTTGTTGTTTTAATTAACTTTAATTTGTTGTTTTTTTTTTTTTGATAGCTTCACTCGTTGTACTATTTTCGAATTTAACTTTTTTACCACATAAACATATATAATAGATGTCTACATACATATATTTATATATATATATATATAGATTTTTCTTTTTATTATTGAATTTGTGTAGTATTATTAAATTTGATTTGTTATCACTTATTACAAATTATATTTAATTAATAATAATTATAACAGATAGATTACTATTATTTTTGTGTATTCAAACTTGAAATTTCACTTAAATATTTCTTTTTTTTTTTGTAATTTTTTTATATTTTTTCAATATTATATGTATTGCGTATGCAACGCCTTCTCCGAACCTTATACCATGACTCTTTCGAATAAACTTAAAAACGAAATGACAAAGCAGCTAGTTTTTATTAAAAATACACGATTTTTGAAATAGGTGCAAGGAAAAGAGATGGCAAATGTTTTTCCGCTAAGTTGTGTTGTCTCTGTTGGTGGTGGTTTGGATGCTTTTAAAACGCTATGTAGTTTGGAAGCCACTGCTTCAAATTTATGTTGATTAACAGTGTTGGGTTGGAAAATTAACAAAATCGTGAGTGACAAAAATACCTGAGTAATTATATATTACGTATTAAGAAATAATAAGAAGTATTTTGTTCACTCACATATGCATATAAGGACATATGTTTGTACATATTATACAATAAACATTAACTTTATATCTCACTGTGTTGTATTTATTTATTTGCTTTTATCTTTTAATATTCACATATTGTTATTGTGCCATTCGACCCTTGGGTCCATCACTGTTTATTTATAACTCAACGCAGAGTCGTAAAATGTTGATTTGAAAATTAGTACTTTTTTTAGACAACTGCATAAATGTTAATTTAAAATTTAAATTAAAAATTCTGCACAAAAAAATTAGTGGGTCAATCTTTTTGAAATTTTGTTTTTTAAAGACCATTATATCTAAGTTTTAAATTTAAAAGAAAAATTAATTTTTTATTCGTTTTAAATAAAAATTTAATGTTCTCTAAAATACCCTAAATAAGAGTTTTATTGCGTTTTCGGTTAATTCTTTGTTGTAATTTGTCCATTTCTTTTTTTAACTCTATTACATTTTTGACTCAGCTTTAAATGTTCTTTAAATATTATGTTACTATGATCCAATAGCAGCAATACTCTGTTACTTTTTTTGTTGTAATAATGAGAACATAGATGGGGCCAAACAAATTAGAATTCGTTGTGTTTTCTAACGATAGGAAGGAATATTTTCTGACGGTACTCATTTGCATACAATTTCTCTGTTAAAAGTGTCATTTGTTATGAATAAAATGTTTTTCACCCACATGTACAAATGTCTTGTCAGACCAAAAGTTTATACATTTCCGATAACATTATACATTTATACATTTCCCATAACATTAGTGAAGACCAGAATGTTGTAAAAACTCCTCCAGTGCCTACTTTTTATCACCCTTTAAGCAGCGTTGATATTTGTGAAAAAAAAAAATTGTCTCAGTAATTTTCGCCCTCTCTTCTGCTTTAAAGTGTGCACGGATTTTTTAGTGCGCAGTCCTTATTTTAAGTACTTTATTTTGTTTAATTACAGTCGAACACGGTTATAACGAAAAACTACGTTTATAACGAATTCCCACAAATTATAGTTATGGATAAACAAAATTGCACATTTGAAAATGTTTCAAAAGTGTAAAAACAACAGCAAAAACTCATTTATTTCAATTGAAATTATTGGACAAATAGAAATAATTTTCATTAATTTCAATTTAAATTATCGGACAAATAAAAGAGGAATTTTATATTTATAGTTGTTAACCTTTTTAACACACCACATAAACATTTATCGAAAATAGCTAAAAATAAATCTGAATTTAAAATCGCTATTCCTCAAAGAGTATCTTTACTCAAAACATCCCAATTTCAAAACCTCTGTATAAAAGAAAACATTGAATTAATATAAAAAATATAATTGATATTAATTTGCCACATATCAAAAGACCAATGAATGCAAAAAAATATTCTTCCTGACATATTAAAATTATCAATGTTTAAAGTCTGAGTTCACACAAGGAAATTTTTCCTGCTGAAATTCTGATTTCGTGGGATATTTAGCGAAAGGGAATACGAAAGGGAACAAACCAAGGCATATTAACTATAAGGTAGTGTTGGAAACACAACTGACTTTTTTTTTCTTGATAGTTTTTTAGCTGCCAAATATTATTTTTTGTTATGATGTTTGTTTCTATGCGTGTTGGTTTAAATTTTTTATTTCATCTTTATTATTGTTTCAATGAACCAAATTTGATATTTAAGACAAACAATTGAGGGGAAAAATACCTGTTGTTTTTGTATTGTTGTATTTGTTGCAGAATTGCTCTAACCTTATAGTAAATATTCCTTGGGAACAAACTTCATGTACTTCATTTTCCTACGTCAAAACAAAAGCAAATCAAGGCAATTAAAGCAAGAATTGCTGAAGTAAAATTTTCTGTGTGAACGTAAAATGCAAGTTCAAAATAAAAATAGGAAAATTTCAGAAAGAAAAATTGCTGTGAGTGAACTTAGATAAAGGAAAGAAATACGCTTTCATTACAAATATTAGTATCGTAATAAAAAAAGTGTATTTTGTTAACAAATACACTTTTTTGAAATCTTACGGAATTTTACGTTTAAACAAATATACGTACGTACATATTTTACAATTTTTTGTTTAGACAAACTTAAATACTTACGATACACTACGACGTAAACATAATTATATATTGTTACGAAATTGTACTTGAATTCAATTATAACGGTTTTAACGGCTGGTTTAAAGTTAAATAATGCTTCTCAACCCTTCTCAATCTTTCTTAATGCTTCTCAACCTTTCTGTAGAAATTATTAACATAGCAGTAAACATACAATATTTAATGAAAAGCCTTCACTATTGTTTGTAAGTATGGCAACACTAAATGTTGAAGCTATTACGAGTAACATTAACATCGAAAGCTCTAGAATTCGAATATTCTAGTTTATCCGTTAAGATTATTGTAGAAATAGAGTTTTCGAGAAGCATCTAGAAGGTAATGCAGTGTATATAAAATGGCCGTGAAATTGAGTCAGTCTAATTGGAAGCATCGTTAAGTAAAGACAAAATAGCTGCCTTGACTGTATATTCTTATACATTATTAAAGTGTGCTGTATAAAGTGTGTAATTTAAGTGTGTGTGTGTGTATTAGAACATATAGTGACTATTTAAATTGTTATTGTTGTACATTTTTAAATAAAATAATAAGTCGTTACAACTTTTAAACTAAACTGATTTTATTTGCAATCAAAGTATCCGGTTTATTTAAAAGGAAATAAACCACGGTGTTTAAAAGGTAAAAACTTAACAATATTGTTACGAAATTGTACTTGAATTCAAATATAACGGTTTTAACGGCTCGTTTAAATCTTTCTCAATGCTTCTAGGCATTTCCGTTTATGTTAACAGCAGTTTGTAAAAATTATTAACATAGTTCTAAACATACAACATTGAATAAAAAGCTTTCACCATTGTTTTTAAGTATGGCAACACTAAATGTTTAAGCTGCTAACATTAACATCAAAAGCTCTAGTTTGTCTGTTAAGAACATTGTAGAAAGAAATAGAGCTTTCAAGAAGCATCTAGTAGGTAATACAGTGTATATAAATTGGCCGTGAGAACACCATTGAGTGAGTCTAATTGGAAGCGTCGTTAAGTAAAGACAAATTAACTGCCTTGGCTGTATAATCTTGTACATTATTAAAGTGTGTTGTATAAAGTGTGTAATTTAAGTGTGTGTTTATATTAGAACGCAAGTGACTATTTAAACTGTTATTGTTGTACATTTTTAAATAAAATAAAGAGTCGTTACAATTTTTAAACTACTAAACTGCTGTTATTTGCAATCAAAGTACAGGTTTATTTAAAGGAAATAAACGACCGTTTTTAAAAGATGAAAAGCGTAACAATATGTTCAACTAAAGCTGTTGTGTTAGCCAACTGAAACGTAGTTGGAAGGAACAAAACTGCTGATGAATTTTGTTATTTGTAAATTTAAAAATTAAAATTTTTTCTTAAATTCACAATGTAAAAAATGATTATGTGCATTTTTTAAATTATTTGAAAAAAAAAGTTATTTTAATTCCTACTAAAATAAAAATCGCAAAATAAAAATTATTTTTTTTTTCATAAAAATCGTAAACTTTTGCTTTTTGTTCAAAAACTACAAAAATCATAGTTATAGTTTGACATTTAAGATATAAATCATAACAGTACGATCACTTATATTGTTTCGTCCCATTTTGAAATTAACTTTACAAACCTTAAAAAAACCCAAATACATATATATTTTTGTTAATTTTTTATTTAATATTTTTTTATATAATTTTTATTGATTAAATTCAATTTAAAATGTTTTTTATACGCTTTTTGCTTTGATGCTAACATATAATAGTATTTGTTTTTCTTGTTGTTGTAATTTAATTTATAATTTTTTAATAAGATACAAGAGTTTATTGAAAAATTATTATTAATTATATTTGTTTAATTATTATTGAGGTTTTCATGTTTTGTTACGTTACGTAAAGGTTTATTTTACCTAAAAGTAAAAAAGAGAACTAAACTGTGTCTATTTTGAAAATGCAAGTAAAAATAAAAAAATAAATTTTAGATTATATACTTTTAAAAAAGAAAAATCCTTGATATTTAAGTTGGAAACTGGCAACAAATCGTCGGTGCGCTGACAAAAAATTCTATGTGTTTTTGAGCAACTTTTAGGGAGAGCGAAAAAATAATGTTCTGTGAAAGTCATACAAAATTGCATTTTAATTCTTTTGATAACTTCGATTCAAATTAAAAATATACGAATAATTTAATAATTTAATTTTCTAAAAAGTTCGTTTTTTAATTTTTTAAAACTAACAAAATCTATTTAAACTTTAGTATAATTTTGTTTCGATTACTTTGTTTTATTTTGTTGAATGAAGTATAAATATTTTCTAAAATTTTAGCTTCTATTAGGGCTTTAGATTCAAAGATTCAAGGGCAAACTCATTAGACCCCTTAGATACTCAAGACATATCAAAGGTTTTTAAAACTTTTAAAATTTCGAAAACATTAATTAAAAAAAAAAAAACATAAATTTATTATTATTATTATTATTTTTATTAAATATGCATTTATTTTTTTATTTTTTGGTATTTAAAACATGCATTTTTATTTAAAAGGAAAAAAGAGTTGTGAGTGAGTGTACTATTTCAAATATTTGAAAAACATTTTTTTTTTAATTTTTCTTGTGTATCAATTATTATAATTTTTTATTTATTTTTTGTCAATTTAACATACATCACAGCAAAAATTTATATATTGTTTTTTTTTATAATTTTATTTTATTATTTTTAATATATGTTTTAAAAAGAGCGCTAAGTGAAAATGGGAAGATTTAAAATACAAAATTTATAATTATAGTAGATCATAATAATAAAACTAAAAGTATATTTAAATATTTTGAAAAATTAATAAATTAAATTAATATTAAAAAGTTTTGAAAAGTACTGCTTAAATTATAATTTAATTTAAAAATAGAAAAACAAACTACTAAATATTAATGGTTTTTTTGAAAATAGCAATTTTTGTTATAGTTTTTTTTTTTTTATAAAATACGTAATTATAATTGCATATTATTAAATTTTTTGTTAATAATTTTAATTTGTTTTTTTTTTTATACATATATATAAATCTAAATACATGTAAATAATTATTAGTGCACGTATAAAAATTACCTTTTTTGTTATTTTTTAATGTATATATAATTTTTTTTTTTTAATTTTTTTAAGTTTTTCATAAAACAATACCATTTATTTGAAAGTTGAATATTTTGATTAAATTTTAAATATGTATATATATATATATTTTTTTTTTTTAATTTTCGTTTTATAATTATTAAAATCTAGAAAAAGCACAACACGTTTACAAATGGTCTTTTGGAAACACCATTTAATCTAGTTTATTATTTTTAAATATTTTTTTATATGTATATTAATTTAATATTAATTTAAACGCAAACTCATTTTGGCTAAAATATTTAGAGAGAAAAAATGTAATTTTTTGAAATGATTTAAACAAAAATATATTGGATACACACATTACATAGATTTATAGAATAGAGCACTTTTAAATATTTGATACTAAATATTGTAGATTTTTCATATTTGAAAATATTTCCATAAGATCGCGAGGATTTAAAATAATATAAAAAAATTCCAGAAACTTCTATAAATAGACCGATTTTCTTAATATGTCATGCGATTGTTAAAATCCCTACTTTAATGATGATATTAGGGAAAACTTAAAATCTTTTGCCTAAAATACATAAAATGCTATTAATTAACCTCTTTGTCATTTTATCAACTTAAGAAAACCATCTAAAGGTCCTAATAAAGATTTTTAAATCGCATGATTAAAAACATCGTTACGAATAAAGAAAGATACGTTCAGATTAGTCAAAAATTTTACAAAAAATATGTAACCACTAAATAAAATAACTTTTAATTACACTGGGGAACAGTCATTGTGCGGCCTGGAATTTATTGCAAATTTTTACTAATTTGAGGTCGTTGATTTCAAATCTAATCTCCGTTTTTCTCTATCAGCGATTTTTACCAATTCAGTTTTCTCAGTAAATTGTGAACAAAATCAAAAGTTGTGCACCGATTGCAATGAAATAAAAAATCATTTTATTCGAAATATATTTAACTAAATGTTTTTAGACCAAAACTGTGATTTTTGTCGCATTTTTATTTTTTTATGATTTTTTGTAATTAATTGTTATTTTTTTTTTTTCAAAAATCCAACTACATCTCTGAAACTACTTTACAAATTTAAAAACAATGTAAGCACGGCTTAAAGATAATACTGGGATTCGGATTTTTTTTTTTAACTGAATATGGTGAACCGTTTTCAAGTTATTCAAATATATGTAGTGAAAGTGCCTTAATTTTGGACATAACGGTATATCTCGAAAAGTCGAGCTGATAGAGAAAAATGGAGATTAGATTTGAAATCAACGACCTTATTAGTAATCAGTTAAAGTTTGCAATAAAGTTCCATGCCGCACAAAAAAAGTTCAATTTTGTTCCCTTGTGTTATTTTAGCTCACATTTTATAAATTTTGTTTGACGTTATTTTCTTTTTAAAAGCAATTGCTGCTAGTTTGATCAAACAAGGAGTAGTGTTTCCAAAACGCTTGTAACTTGTAGGCCGTTGGAGATATCACAAGGTCGGAGCTGTTGTGTTTTCGAATTGTTTTGGAGGATCATAGATCCCTAGCGGGTCAATGGGCTAGTAGACCTCCAAAGTTTTTTAAATTTGCCAAAAATTCATTTTTTATTTGAATGTAAAAACATTTCATATAGATAGCCCCTACATTTATATGTTATCTCTTTTAGTTAAAGAGACATTTAGGTCGAAACAAATTTTGGCCTCGTTTTTTTATATATGTAGATCCGATGAAAAAGTTGATATTATTCTGAAATTGAAACTGAAAAAATTTTTAATTTTTAGTTTTTTTCTTGTCGAAAATATATATACTATATTTTTTTTTTTGGGTTCTGGACTGTAGAGTTTTTTTTTAATATTTATAAAAGAAATTTTAAATCGTAAAACAGGAGTCGCTTTGGACAACGGTCTCCCTCAAGCCCTATTCAAACTTTCTCAATTTTGAATAAGTTTTTTTTTTTTATAAAATTCTCAAAAGGCAAAGATAAGATCAACAAAAAATATATTAGCACACAAACACACAAAAAGTATTTTATAAGTCAAGCCGTTTAGAACGGCAGGGTGCTCATTTGATTTGATTTTTAATATTTTTGTACAAAAAAGTGGATGTTTTTTTAGTTCTTTGATTTTGGGATAAGTTTATCTATATTGTATCAAATTTCATTGGATTACCTCTGCTCATTAAAATTTTATTTCGGTCCAATTATTTAATAATCATTATTTCTGAAAAAAATATTTGAAATCTAAATTTTAAGTTCTGGCCATTTAAAATTTTAATTATTTATTTTAAAAAAAGAAGCATTTTGGAACTACTTTCAAATTAATTTTCTGTTAATGACTCTATATAAAAATAAAATACCAAAACAAATTATTATTATTATTTTTTGGACTATTAATTAAAATATTTGTGAAAAAAATAAGAATTCATTTACGAAACTAAAGCAAATTACACCAATTTTTAAACTTAATTAAGAAATTAATTAAAAGAAAACACGAATGCTAATATAAGTTTTTTTTTTTGTTAAGAATTATAAAGTTTTAAATAGAAAATTACCAATTTAAATATATAAATGTTTAAGAGTGATTTCAAAAATTATAATTAAGATTAAATCGTTGATTTCGTAAGGTTTACTTTAGTCTATAGGTTACAATTATTTTTTAATTAGAATTAATTTGAATATAAATATATATATATATATATATATATATATATTTATATATATATATAAATATATATATATATATATATATATATATATATATATATTATATATATATATATATATATATATATATATATTATTGTAATTGTATTTCTGTTGTTTTATTTCTTTTAATTAGCACAAAAAAGCAAAACATTTTCAAGTTTCAATTAATTTTTTTATAGACAATATTATTAATTAATTACTGTTTTTGTTGTTTTATTTGTGGCTTCGAAATTTTGCATTAGTTTTGTTTATATATTTTTTTCTATTTTTTTTTTTATCTTACATACATTTAAATATAGTATATATGTATATAATAAGACTTTTACATAAATAAATACTAGTTGCAAATGGAGGGCAGGAATCATTTTCATAATTATTTGTTTGTTGTTTATTTTTTGTTTTCATTATTAATTAAATTAGTTTATGCTTTAAAATTTTTTATCATAGTATTATTTAATTAATAATATGCATTTATGTTATTTTATTTATTTGCTTTTTGTTATTGTTTTGGTATTAAGTTTCTAACAATAAAATCTTTTTTGTTTTCTTTATTATTATTTTAATTAATAATAAACTCTCTACTCTAACACATACAAGTCACATGTTATCTGTTGTTTTTTTAATATATAGTACATTATTTAAAAGATTTTATATATAAATCAATAAATAATATATATAAATGTCAAAATAGGGAAAAATATATATGTATTAATGTTTTGTCTCTATTTAAAATTTATTAAAAAATACCAATAAATATATGTGATATATAATTTTTATTTATTTAATTATTTTTAATGAACAGTTTTTTTTTTTATTTTTTTAGTTATTTTAAGAAAAGTCAAAGTGCGTTATTGTTCTTTAAAGATTAAGTAGATTTTAAATTAAATTTTGTTTTTAAATTTGGAAATTTATAGTTTAAGATTTTCATTGTAGTTGACCTAAATTCTTGTTTGCTACTTAGTGTTCGTTACTATCTTTTAATTTTAAATTTGCTTTAATTAGTTATGTTTTTTCTCCATCAAAATGTTAGCCTTTCTTATAAAATCCATCATGTTTAGTAAAAAAAAAATAGTTTTTTTTTATAAAACTAGCTTACCTTTTTTGGGGAAAGGAAAAGATTGCTTTTATGTTTACTAATTGTTATTGTTATTATTTAATAAATTCAAAAAATGAAACTCTATTAAATCACCATTTTTATATTATAATCTAATTTTAGTTTTTCATTATTATTTTATTTGTTTGTTAAACAAAGTCACACGCATAATGTTGTTTTATTAATTTTAAAGTATTTTTATTTATTTTATTAAAAAGTTTGTTTTAATATATGAATGATGAAAAATTAAAATATTAAAAAAAAATTTAAAAGTGTGGTAAAAAAAGCTATATAATGTTTTCACTTAATTTACTCAATATGCTCCAGTTCCAATTATATGACAGAAATTTGTAATAAAATTTCAAAATATATAAAAAAAAACAAACACACACACATAAAACAATTTATCAAAGGTAAAAATTATACCGATTTTTTTTAATTGTATCAATTATTCAAGTTATTAAGATTCAAATTTTCTAATATTTTTATGAGAAATAATAAGATTCATCGGTTTTCAATTTCTTAAGGTATTAGTTAATAAATTAATCAGATATAAATAAAAATAAGTGATGATTTGAATTCTTGAATATACAATTTTTTAATAGGTTGAATTTCAATTAATAAAACAATTGAATATGTATCATTCGTAATTGAAATATGATTTTAGATTTTTTGTGTAAAATTTGAATTTAATATATTACTCAGAACAATATGATCAATTAAACGATTTGTCAAAAATTTAATTAGTTTCAATAACTCTTTTAATTGTAACAATTATTCGAGTGACCAAATCTTAAATTTTTCTTATATTATATATAAAGCCACTTATCAAATTTCAATTATTTTTCTAATTTTATTAATTAATTAGTTAATCAAAAATGAATCTGAGTGATTGAATATACAATTTTTTAATAGGTTGAATTTTAATTAATAAAATAATTAAATATGTATTATTCGTAATTGAAATTGGAGTTTTGATTTTTATATGTAAAATTTGAATTTAAATTGTTAAAATACTTCGTTTTTGAGTAATTTATTTAATTATAAAAATGTTTATAATCATTTTAAAATTCTGATTAATTTTAATTGAAATTTTTTCGAAAATATTTTTTTCTATGATACAAAGCTTTGTCTTTGAGCAAATTATTCAATTGTAAAAATAATTAAAAGCATTTTGAATTTCTGTTTAATAATTTAATAAACTTTTTTCTGTGTAATATATTTCAGAAATTTTTATGAAAATCTAAAAAAGCTCTCTGTGCTGTGCAGAAGTTGTTTGTAGTATTTAAGAATCTTCATAGGTATTTCAGAAATTTATAATTGTTAAAAAAAAAAAAAAAAAAAAAAAAAATACCAACCAGACTGAAGGAATTTTAACTTTAGAGTTTGGCCATAACATTTATGTATTAGAAGTCGTGCTGTTTCTTTTTTTTTTCTTTATTTAGCAAACATAAGTGCAGAATTTTATCGCCTTATTGTATCCTTTCTTTAGTAAATTCTCCTTAATTTAAAACTTTGAGGTTTAATTGAAAAATTCTTTTAAATATTGAAGAAAAAATTAGAAATTTCGTAAATACAAAAAAAAAAAAAAAAAAAAAAATGAGGTTAAAGTTCTGTGTATTAGAAGTGAATCAAAAGCAAATACTGGATTTCCTGTCATATTTTATAGTTTCTTGAAACCAAACACATTTAAAGAATTAAAAAGTTCTCGAAATATTTTTTAGAACCTACTGAGCAATTCTATTGAAGAGAATATTTAAATTTTTTTCTAACATCTTCGAACATTCTCTTTTATAAAATGTAAATTTAATTCTAGCTTTTTAATTTGAAACACATAATTTTGTTTTGTAATTAAAATTTATCGTTTAAAAAACTCTTGAAGTTATCAACTTTATTTCAATTTTTAATAAATATTGCTAGAAATAGTAAATTTATTATATAAAGTTACTAATATGTTTTTGTTTTAATAATTTTGTTTAAATGGTTTTTAGGCAAAATCTATTATTGCCAAAAATAAAGCTCTCAAAACTAATTTATTAAAATATTTATAATTATTTTGTGATATTAGGTAAAAAAAAAAAAAAAAAAAAAATATAAAATAAAATTAAATAAAAGAAAACTACTATAATAGTATTAAATAGTTGTTGTTGTTTTTGCATAGTTGGTGGTATATATTGTAAGTGGACTACATTAAATACAAAGTGTACATTTGGAACAATTTGAACACTTTATAGCGTTAACATAAATACATACGTACATACATAATTAGATATATTAAAGACAGAGCGATAATTTTTTGCTTTAATAAATTCAGATACCTTAAATTATTATCTTATAGAAAAATTAAATAAAAATATATTTTTATATGGAGAGCAATTAAGAAAAATATATATTTTTTGCATTTGTTTAGTACACATTATAATTTTATGCAGTAATATTATTCGTTAGTTCTTTAAATTTATATTTTAATTATAATTGTATAGTGAAGAAAGGGCACAATAATTAACTTGGTTTTACTAATATAATTAGAAAACTTGGTGGCATAATATTTTTTATACTCGTCTCTTTTTAAAAGCAAAGTGGGAGGTTGAAGGTGTGTCTATTATGTTTGCAGTTAATGGTAAATAGACATTTAAATTTATTTGTAACAAAGCTGGGAAAATTATACAAAAATAAAAAAGGAAACACCAAATTTCGTTGTGTTGGTTGTTAAATCGTGTGTGCGTCTGTTTGATTGATTGATTTAATGGGCTTGAGTTGTTTGGCTACTTGGTTGGACTGGTGTTGTTGCAGCAATTGTAGCATTAGTGTTGTTGTTATTAATTGTTATGTTATTGTTGTTATTATTTGTTGTTACATTGTTGTTATTATTGTTGTTGGATACTGCTGTTGTTTGATTTGTTTGCTGTTGACGCTCTTGATTATCAAAATAATCCGAGGCATTACCACGGCATATTGGACAAGTCCGATTTGACTGTTAACAAGAAACAAGAGTATTTTTTTTTTAATTTAAATCGAAATACATATTTTTATGCCTAAACTTACCCTTAACCATTTATCAACGCATTTGGCATGGAACTCATGAGAACATGGTAGAACACGTAAAATTTGGCGTAATTCAAAATCACACATACAAACCACACAAGATGTTTGATCACCTATTAACATAAACAAATTATATAAATTACTTTTAAATACCATAAGACAATTTTATTAATAACAATTAGTTCTTACCATTATGTGATTCTGGATTGAATTTATAACTTGGCAATTGTTCAATTTCATTGCGAGCCAAACCTCTTGGTTTAGCTTCACCCAAACGTTCGGCCAAACTTAACAAGGCTTCATAGTTTTCAGTTTCGTTGGAATCAGAAGAGCTAAGCTCATGTTGATTGTATGGTGACAAGGGAAACATGGCCCTGAAAATAGCAAATAACATTTTCTGTTAGATTTGTAAAGAATTAAAATCAAAAATTAAAAAATACTAACAAGAAATTCAGTAAAAATCCTGGATTTATAATGCCAGTTGTTTGTATCTGGACTGGAGTAGCTTGATGTGCACCCAAAGCTTGTGGTGGCAACACATGTCGATGAGGACCATGTGGATGATTGGCGGGCCAAAAGCGGGTAATGCGACGGTGTGGAGGGAATGTACGTCTCTGTAACAATTTAAATTTAAAATATTTTAAAGAAGTTTCTCAAATATATATTTTCGTTTTGCATACTTCAGTAGAGATAATAATTTGTTGAGGTCCAGCGGATAACTGTGAGACCTGAGCAGCGGCAGCGGCAGCTGCTGCTATGGAATGTGAATGATGGGCTGCTGCCGCAGCCGACATAGATGTCAAATGTATAGGAGTTGCTTGTAACTGAGGCACGGTCGTGACACCCTGGGCATGGTGGTGATGATGACCCCCAGCTGGATCCAAGGATAAACTGGCGACAGCTGCTGCAGCGGCATCCGAACGCTGTTGTTGAGTTAGATGAGTGGTGTTTTGATAATTAGCTGCAGCTACAGTGGCAGCAGCTACTAGGGCGGCTGCCTGTTGTGACTGGTGCTGTTGTTGAACTGCTGCCGTAGCTAAATGTTGTGGAGCCTGAGCGACTTGTAAGGTTGCACTGGGGGCTGCTGTAAATCCGGTTGCATTCGTTGCAAACTGAGCATGGGGATGTGAATTGCAGGCAGCTTGAGCAGTGAAAGGTTGTGTGTATATACTATGTAGATGACAAGGAGCTAGACGAGGTTGTGGAGGCTGAGCGGGATACGTGCAGATCGAGGCCCATATAGGCTCGGCATGACGTAGGGATAGGCTAACGGGAACTTGATTTATATCAACCATTAGAGGCGGCGGTGGTGGTGGCAAAGCAGTTGGACTTTGTGCTTGTTGATGATGGGCAGGGGGCGGAGTGTGAATAAGGGCAACCGAAGGTCCACCATTAGAATTGGCCGCCGCTGCTGCCAATTCCCATGTCGAACGATGCTGGGCAGGCGGTTGCTGCTGCTGTTGTTGAATATAATGCTGATTAACATGATTAGCTTGTTGTTGCTGTTGCTGCAATTGCTGATGATTATGCTGTTGTTGTTGGTGGGGATGATGATAACCGTTATTAAAATAGTTTGGATTTTGTGCAACCGAACTAGAGTCCCGGAGGCGTGGTCGTCTTATAGGTGGGCTTCCCTGTTGTAACTAAAATTAGCATTTATTTGAATTTATACAATCCAAAAGGTTTCAAGTATATGCTTACCAAAATTCTCGGAGAACGTCTTTGCTCCCATATAGCAGGTGGCGATTGACTGGGCATACGTCCTGATATACGTCTTCGTTTTCTTGAAGGGCTATCCGACTTCAAAGCATTTGAACCATTTAAAGAGCTAGTAGAACCTGACATGCCTTCACCAGAACCCGAAGGTCCATCCAATAGAGAAGTCGCACCAGCTAAAGCAGTTGCAGACGTCGATGGTCCATTATTAAATTGATTACCATGATTGTGATAATATTGCGAACGATTGTATGAATTATTGCTACCTCCACCATTACGATTATTGTTGTTGTTATTGTTCCCCAAAGTAAAATTCGAATTAACATCACTATTATCGGAAATACGAGATCCACTGCTAGTCGTCATATAACCATCCATGTGCTGCAAAATAATATAAAAATTTAAATGTCAAATTATAAATATTAAAATAGAAATGAAAATAAATTAGATAAATAAATTAGGAATTATCTCCATAAATCAAAAAAACAAATTTTTTACTTCCACTACTATAGTTATATAACAAGTAATGGACTCAGAAATTCTATATTTATATACGAGTAGCTTCCAATGTTTCAACATAAATTTATATGCTTAAAGGAACGTTTTAATTATAATTAATTTGTTTTTTAAATTTATTAATGTTTAGTTGATTTTGCAACTCAAACGCTGAAAAATTATAGCAGAAGTTTGAGGATTTTTACATATAAATTGGAGCAATGAATCTTGTAATTACAGAACACCATAAATAATTTTCAGAATACTTTTCCAATATTTTGTGTTAATTTAAACGTTATATTATAAAAACTATATAAGGACTGCGCCCGAAAAAATCCGTGCATACTTTAAGGCTTATAACTTTTATTATACGTCATAATTGATACGTAAACAAATTAGTATCGATAAATTTTTTACATTTTTAATTATTCTCAAAAAATATGTACTTAATTTTGTTGTAATAGTATGATTAAATTTAACAAAATTCATTGAAATTTATTATCGAAACGCATATAAAACAACTGCTAGGAACGGAGCTGAGTTAGAAAAGACAGTCTTTTGAGTCATAAAACATACAAAGAGTTCACTATCACCGAAAAGAATCCTGATAACCGAAGAAAAGGTTCATTAACAGTCTGAAGAATCGCATACAACATAGTACGAATTTTGGATTAAAATGCGACTGATTCATTAAATTGTTCTGTATCTTTTATCAGAAAACTTAAAAAAAAACTGGCCTGAGGACCCACGAAGTAAAAAAGTTTATATAGGAACGTTAGAAAATATGTAAAAGCAAAACAGAGGACGAAAATTATTGAGATTAATTTTTTTCAAAAATATGAATACTGCTTAACGTCGAGTATACACAACGTAAATTTTTTTCTGAATTGCATATAATTTTTTATCTCTATTAATTAAATATAGGAAAAAATGTAAAGACAAATTTGTCAAAGCTCAACTCCAGAAAATTTTGTTTTAACGATGTAATAATATTGACAAATTAGACTATTTTTCATCTTAATAAAAATTATACTTATGTCTTGATAAACATTTGACGCTACAATAATATTGACAAATTAGACTTTCATCTTGATAAAAATTTGACTTATGTCTTGATAAAAATTTTTTTTAGTATAGACTCGACGTTAAGGGTGATAAAAGGAACGTACTCGCGGATTTTTTACAACATCCTGCTTATACATTACATATCATAGATTTATGGGAAATGTATCAGATAAATATCGAAATTGTCGAATAAACTTTTAGTCTGGCAAGACATTTGTAGATGTGGGGAATAAAGCAAATCATTTCTAACCAATTACACTTTTAACAAAGAAGTGTATGCAAATTAGTGCCGTCAGAAAAGATTTTTTCCTATATTCGAAAACACAATGAACTATAATTTTTTTGACCTAATTTCTCTTCTCATTATTACAACAAAAAAGTATCAAACAAATGGTGCTGCTACGTACCATAACTCTATGTATTTAAAAAGTATTGGATCACAATAAAAACATATTAAAAGAATATTTAAAACTGAGTAAAAACTAAAATAGAGTTTAAAAAGAAGTGGATTCATTCCAACAAAAAAAAAAAAAAAAAAAAAAAAAAAACCGAAGACACAATAATGTTCTTATGGAAGGCATTCCAGAAAATATTGAATATTTTATCAAGAGTGTACCAAACGGTAGCAAAGTATGCAGGAAAGTAAATTTTTGACAGTTATGAGGTGGATAAAATTTAATTAACCCATAAGGTTACATAAATTATTGACAAATGATTACAAAATCTTGACAATTATAAAATAAATAATAAAATAATATATTTTAAAATCGGCGCAATTTAATGTTTATTTTATAAAATTGTTATTTTTTTCATAAAAACAAATAATTATCAAAGATATATTAAATTTTCTAAAAGTTTGTGAAGTTTTAATAAATAAATATGTCAAAACTTAATATGGGAAAAATTTTCATTTGGCACAGCAAAAGTTTAAAATTTATTAATCATAGGAAAATTGAAATTTTCCACAGAACTTTTCTACCGTTTGGAACATGCTCTAAATACGAATAAAAATTTAATTTTTCTTTCATTTTTATAAGCTAAATTGAATGCACTTAATTTTTGGTGCGCAGTCCTAGGTATGTAGGAAGGTATGTACATATGTATATATATATATTTTTTTATAATAAGGTATTCTTAAATCTTAACTCACCAAATTGCTAACACTGTTGCTGTGACCATTTCGATCACATAGTCCTGAGTTGGTGGAATTGTTATTACTGTTGTTGTTGTTGCTATTGTTACTATTTCCATTATAATTTCGATTATGATTGTAACGGTCACCAAATTGATGAAATTCACCACTGCGATGTGTCATTGCCATGCTATTGTTATTGTTACTATTATTCAGATTGCCACGGCGAAAACTATTAAACTCACTGCTGGCATGTAAGTTTATTCCCCTACGACCGCTATAATAATTTGGTCCGTGAAAATGTTGCTGTTGTAAGGACTGGGAACTAGAGGCTCCAGAAAGTTGCTGATGATGATTGCTATTGTTTAGATCGTTAATTGATTGGTGATGAGATTGCAATTGGTGTGGTGTTGTAGCAATTGTTGAGTTTGTGGAAGATTTAATATTCGTTGTTGTTGCGGATGATTTAGATTTAATATTTGTTTGTAAATTTTCACAATTGAGTTGGTTGTCGGCGGTATTGGAATAAGTATGGTCAATGTTATTTCCATCGTCAATATGTGCGGCAAAAGAGGGCATTATTGGCGTTGTTGTTACAGTTGGTAAGGAAGACATTATTGTATTATTGCCATGTTGGCGAGATCGTTGGAGATTGTTGTTATGTGGGTGGTTTTGGTGATGATGATGAGGAAGACGTTGGTGGTGATGGCGTTGTTGAGATCGTTGTTGTTGTTGTGCACGTTGAGGAATCATGTCATTACAAGAATTTACATTCACATCATCAGTACAGTTACTTTTTGTTGTTGTATGTAAGTTTGAAGTTGTTGTTGAATTTGTTAGCGGAAGGGGGGATTGGTGATTAGTTGAAGGTGGTGAAGGTTGTTGTTGTGATGATGGTTGTGGTTGGTTGTGATGATGGGTATGAATATTATGGAGATGAGGTGGATAATGATTTTGGTGTACTATATTATTATCATTGTTATTGTATTGTGATTGATTATTACAGTTTTGATAATGTTGATGATGGTGACGATTATTTTTTTGGGGAGAGGAAAAGGAAGTATTCGAATGTTGTTGCTGTTGTGTACAAGGATTATTACTACTATTATTGTTAGTGTTAAAATAAGAACTACTATTGCTATGGTGTTGTTGTTGTTGCTTTTGGCGGGTCTGTATTAGAGGCTGAGGAATGGATGGTAGTATATTTTGAGTATTCGATTGACTTATTAGACGTGGGGACATCATAAGATGATTAGTTGGGCTATTTCTAGCACTGTTAGGCGATAGAGCTCTTAAAGATAAGCGCACATCCGTGGTGGATAATAGATTAGAAATTTTCAAACTACTCGTTTTATTTGCATTAACAATTGTACTAATTGAGGTGGATTGTAAATTTGTTATATTGGACAAATTACTTAAAGGTGACAAGGGCGAATGTTGTTGAATATGGGAAATTAGCGAACTAGAACAGTGCAAAGAATCTGAATTATTAAGAGACGTTAAGGCTAGCGTAGCAGCTGATGAGGAAGAATACTGATTATGTTGTGGGAGATCTGAATTTGACTGACAATGGCGTTGAAGGCCGTCATTACTTTTAGGTCTATTATTAACATTATTACTAATAATACTATTTTGATGGTGGTTGTGGTGGAGACTGTGGTAAATGTTATGATGGTAGTGGTGAATGTGATGTTGTTGGTGTTTGTTAGCACGATTTAAATGGGAATTATTATTGTTATTGCAGTGATTTTCTTTACTACTAGTAGAACAACTTCCATTATTAATTGTCTGTACATCGCTGATAATTTGATTTATATATAGTATGTATTTTATATATGTATATTGGGATTTTTTAATTTTATCAATTGTTATTTTTTGGTGGATTTAAATCATAAATTCAATTTATATTTAATGGTTTAAATTAGATTAAATTCATTATTTTTATTAAATGCAGTGGTAGAGTGTGTGGTAATAGTTTTGTAGTTAAATTTGAAAAAACGAGTATTTTATATAAACAAACACAACCCAATAATAGTTATTTTTTTTATTGTTTTATGCATTAACATTTACAGTAATACATATATGTTGTATATATACGTATGTATTGGTATATATATTTTTTGATTTTTTTTTTAATTTGATTTTTGCCACACATACATATAGAATAAATATTTGTTTAATTTTTTTTTTTTTTTTGGTTTTTTGATTCAATAAATATATGAAGAAGAAAGAAAAAACGGAAAAAAAGAAAATAATATATAAATGCCAAAATGCAATATTAAAATTAGTTTATAATATTTAATTAATTATTACGTTTATATAGAAATTGTTATATACACACATACAATTAAACAGATACAATTACAAATACAATTTACTTTGAGTTTCCATTTTTTATCATTTATTATTTTATTATCATTTATGTATTTTATTTTACTTTTTTATCGAAAATTATAATCAATTTAATTTTGCATGTAATGCGCACTACGAATTACAATTTTAAAATTTTAAACAGAAACAAAAAATCTCAATACGATTAAAATATCATTCATTCTTTATATTCAAAATCTAATTTGATAATGCAAAAAAAAAACTCGAAAAAAGTTAAAAAAACTATATGAAGAAACAATAAACAATTTGCATAATGGACAGTTTTTTATTCTGTATAAAAATATGGTTCTAATTCAATGTTAGATTTAATATATTTTTGGAAGATATGTATATTAGAAAATATAATAAACGAGGAGTTCCTGAAGTTTCTATTTAAACAGTGAGTGACTTTAAGCGATCCGTACCACAAATTGTTTGTTGCGAAAATCTGCCCTTATAAAGGAAAATTTTGAATTATTTATTTCCTAAAAATTTTAGGTGAAATATGGTAAATCAGTTCTAAAATAATGATCAGTATCCATCATAAGTTAGGCTTTCAATGATCGGTTAAAAGAAATAAGTTTTAGAACATTAAAAGCATCGATTTGAAAATGAACCCAAATTTGACACTCATAGATTTCTTTCTATGACAATCTTTTGGATTTGATTCGGTTTGAAGCTGATTTATTGATATAATAATGAAAGTGCAATCTAATCGATCTTTTATAAAAATGGAAGAAAGCTTTTGCTTTAATATGGAACTTTCATCCATTGCGATAATGTAAAGAAGTACTTTGACCTGAAAATGTGTCCAGTTTAAAAAGGAAACTTTTTAGCTTTTGAAGAAATCTTTCCTACATATGTATATTGAGGATAGTAATCGCGTTTTTTTTTTCTATCTAAAATGTTGACTTTATTTGGCCCTTTTCCTTTTTTATATACTGTTCAAAATTTCATATTTCGAAAAAAATCAGAATATTTTACCAAAATCCAATATTTCATTAAAAATTCAATATTTTAACAAAAATTCGAAAATTTTACCAAAATCTGATATTTAAAAAAAATTCAAATTTTCAATAAAATGTCACAAAAAATCCAAACATTTTACCAAAATCCAACATTTACTAAAAATTCAAAATTTTACAAAAAATCCGAACATTTTATCAAAATCCGTTATTTTACCAAATATTAAAATTTTACAAAAAATTCTTAATTTCATAAAATTTTAGCCAAAAATCCAATTTTTTGTTCTATTGTAACCACAAAAAAGACACGACTTTATGAGGGTGCGTGGTCTCCTATAACTTTTGAAGAAGTTGAAGTGAAGAAGGCGTCATTGGGACATAAACAATTTTTTGAATTACTTGGGTTTTTCCTCGGAAAAAGTATGTTAAAATAGAATAGAAATATTTGAAGGTACCGGTAGCTAAACTCAGAGAAAAAATATAGTTGAGCATTGTCACAGTAAACATATCATGTTTAAAATTTTTTTTTATAATATTATTATCATAACAATAATTAAAATTATTGCAGAAAGCATATTACGGTTATAGTAATAAAATATTCGTTTCCGTAACCATATTTTTGTAGTAAACATAAAATATGTTTTTCGCAGTGATTCATATTATACTCTTCTATCCAATTCTAAAATAAGATTGAAGATATGGTTGCTGCAATTATTTAAATGGTCCAATGACCATATTGTTCAATTTTTTGATTTTTGATTTGCTTCTTCAATTTTAAATGAAAATCCAACAAAAGTTTCATAAAAAATTTGTTTACTTTCACCATCTAAAATTACAAATCAACTTTGTAATCAATTGATTTTTTCTCAAATATTAAAAGTTAGCAAACATTAATTAACAAACGAAACAAAAAAGAACGCAGTGAACTTTAAATGAAAATAATTTTATAAAAAATGCTTACAATTAGAAATACGAGTATAATTATGTATGTATTAACTATTTATAACGAATATATAGGAATTAAGTTTTGTTAATTTATGTACACACAGTTTTACATAGGTATTTATTTTGTCATTAATTACTATTATTACTATTTTTTTATCACTTTTTTTCAAAAAACATTCATTTGTAATTTAAAAATAATTCTAAAATTAAGGCGTAGTGTGCAAAAAAATGCAAAAAAGAAAAAAAATAAATTCAATTTGAAACAAAAATAAAGCTGAACTAAATGATCACATTTCTGTCACATAAAACTAAAATATTAATTCATTGTTAAAAAATATATGTAGTAAATATATAGATATTTATATAGAGAAAAAACAAACGTCATTGTGATCAGTATATAAAATATAGTGTTTAAACACAAATACAAAAATTTCAATTTGTTTTATTTTAATCTAGGAATAACAACCGTAAATGAATATTTAAAAGTGAAATACAAAGTAATAGTAAAATATTGAAATTTATAATATGTATTTTCGCTAGCTAATTATTTTATTTTAGAGTTATTAGAAAGCTTTAAAAATATTTAATGTAAATAAAAAAATTAATTTAATTTTGTTAATTACTATTATTTGTTATATTTCACTTTAAAACTATTTGTATTAATTTTTTAATTGTATGTTTGTATTTGTACTTAATATTTTTCTTTTTTTTTTAATACATCTAAAAATTATACATTACTAATATTAAAATTTGTTAAAAATATTATATCTATATTTTTGGATAAAGAGAAAATTTTGTAAATAGCATTTTTTCGTTTTATTGATAAATTAACCACAATACAGTAAAAATATTGTTATTTTAAATTTGAATAATTTAAAAATGAGCGTATTTTTAGCAAATAAAAAAAAATTAAAAAAAAAGAAATAATACGATTAAAAAAAAAACATTTTATAAGGAGCCCTAATATGTATGGCCTACCATAAGAAATTTACACAAACATCAAAAAAATATCATTATTTATAAAATATATTGTATTCTGTAAATATCTAAAAATGTCAAAAAATTAAAGAAAATTGAATGTATTATAATAAAATTAATAATTTTTTTTAATTACAATATATTAAATTTTTATTCATAGTTGAAATAAATTTCGATGCTAGTGTAAACATTAAAGAACCTTTTTTTTAGAATCAAAAAATTTCAAAACCTTTATATATGTATGTGTGTTTTATATATACTTTTAGGTATACCCACCATTATATGTATACATATATATATATATATATATATATATATATATATATATATATATATATATATATATATATATATATGCATACATATACATATATATATATACATATGTATATATATATATATTTATATACATATATATATATATATATATATATATATATATATATATATATATACTTTGTTTATATATAAATCATAAGGAAGATGTACATTAGTAAAAAGAAATTTTTGTATGTAGTATGTATGTATTTTATGGTTAATAGATTTACGTATATTAACTATATTTTATTTAATTGTACTGTATTAAGCCAAGTTCTTAAAAGAAAAACAGTCAGGCAGCATTTTAATGTGCAAAAAACACACAATGGCAAATAACATTGTGTTCATATGAGTGGTAACATTAAATACTATTTACTTATGGAAATAATTTACATACATGATGAGTAAAATATAAAGGGATACTCACAGTTTGTTGGAAAAAATACATTATAAGATTTTTACTAATTCTATATTGTTTCTATGTTCTATAAAAAATATTGATTTCAATCTCTTCCTATATAATAAAGAATTATGTTAGCCGGGCAACACCATTTAGCTGGAAAAATCTTCTTACTTTATCTGATTTTTACAATTGAAGTAAATTTTTTGTAAAAAATTGGTTTTTGGAGAAACTATAAATATTTTATCTGTAATAAAATCTTTGTGTTAAGATATCTTAAGGAATCCCACGTTTCCCAAAAAAACTCCGAAAATCCCAAAAATGGGATTTTTCCCATTCTCGACGTCCCAGAGATTACGATTGAAAACTCTTAAAGACATATTACAGATTCCGAAACTGCATTATGTTTGCAGATTCATGCTTTGGTATTTTAGAATATATTGACTAAAGTCAAAACTTTAATATAAAATAGGTCAAATTCGAGAGGATGTGTTCTTATACCGCTAAGGTTATTAGGCTTGTTTTCTATTTTAAAATCATCTTTGTGAAGATACCTTTTAGGAAAGTATAAAATTATTATATGTTGTTAAAGAAAATTAAATTTTAGAGAAAGAACAGTGTAGAAATTGTAATTTTTGCAATTTTCGAATTCAAATTCATTTTTTTTGGACTCGGTAAAGATATCGACTTCAAATTTTCTTTATTCAATACATAATTTTGTTCTTTAATAGTTAAAGAAAAAAACTAATAAAATCGGTCAGAAATACTGGGACATATATGAAAAAATTGGACATGAAAGTACAAAATTGAGGTAGTTAAAATTGCAAATGCAAATAATGAAAACTATAAAAGATAAAATGTAGGCCTTATCGAGGGCTTTCAGAAGATGTTAAAATATTTGAAATCGGATAAGAAACAAAAAAAAATTGACAAACGTATAAAAGTTTTCTATGCTAGGGGTACCCTACTTGAGCCTCCTGTAACTTCTGAGGAATATGTGAGGTCACATATAAACCAGCCGATTAGAAGTTACAGATTTATTTCAAAATTTTCGATTCTGCCCCATTGTGTAATGTGAGTATCCCAAGTATATTCTCAATTATTATTAGATTAAAAAAAGTACATTAATAGAAAAGTATTAACTAAATTATTATTATTATTATTGTTTTTGTTATTTTGCAAAAATTTTTATTAATGTATATTTGTTTGTAATGAAAAATAAAATGCGGACAATAGAAACATCCTTTGACACAACAAACAATCAAATATTAAGTAAGTATTACTAAGTATTGTATTAGTAGAACCCATACATATCAATTTAATTTAATTCAATTCTATTAAATAAAAGCACACACAAATTAGGCTCCGTAAAAAAAATGTTAAAATACAATAAGAAAAATATAAAAAAAGGAAAAATTACAACAAATGAAAGAAAGGACAACACAAACTTTGCATTAATAAGAGTTTATAGAGTATATTCACAAAAAAATAAAAATAATAAAAAATATAAAAGTGTTAAAGCTGGTTTTAATTAAGGAATTTGTTTTTAAAAATAAAAATTTAAAAGCAATTTAATTCATTAATTAAAAATTTTATATTTCATTTAATCATTTGCTTAAATTGCAAATAGAGAATAAAATATTAGATTTGAATTTTTTTTTTAATTTTTTTTTAATATTAAGTCCGTTTTGGGGGTACTGGTCAAAATTCTGACTAGGAAATTAAAATCTGACTAGTATTGGAAAAGATTTATTTATTTACAGTTGCTTTGTATTTTATTACAATTTTTTTTATTTCAACAAGCGTATATTTCAAAACAATACAAATTTAAAATTATTTTTTATTAATTTTGTTATATTTAGTGTGTTTAATAACAAAAAAGAACTTGTAATTTTTAAGCTTATTAAAAAATGCAAGAAAAGCACTGTTTCATGATCATGAATCGATCTCAAGACCATAATTTTTTATTTGGACTTGTGAAACTATTTTTAAAATATTGTTTTTATAAAATTGTATATTCTCCTCAAATTTTCGATATTGAATGAAAGGTGTGCTTATTTAAACTGAAACTATAAATGATTTATATTTTAAATAACAACTTGCCACAATTCACTTTAAATAAGAGTTGAACTTTATTTATGATAATTGCTTTAATTTTTGGTAATAACCAGTATTTACTGCGCACATTACTTAATAATATGTGGTAATCGCTTCTCATAATATTATGTAGCTGTATACCTTACCGGTAATAACAAAATCATCAGGTTGCGTACGTGGCTCAGTTTATTAGAACGCACTGCAGTTCTAAAGCAATGTTTTGTAAGTGTTTTCGATTTAATTTTGAAGGTTCGGGGGGGGGGGGTGCCTTTCCAAAATTAGTTACCTCGTGTATGAAATTTTTTTAATCGCCAGAAATTCAGTTATGATTTGATTGTAAAAAAATGTTTAAAGATTATCTCTTTTAGTTTAAGATATGTAGGTCGAAATAAAATTTTCTCTCAATTTTTGACTCGTTTCATAGAGAATCATATAAAGATATCGTTTCGTATATATAAATATATCGATTGTACTAATCTGAAGTTGGAATTTTAAAAGAATTTCACATTTTCGGTTTTTTTTCCAAAAAGGTGATAATGTTTTTTGAAGAAATTTTAACTTAAATGCTTTTAAAATAAAATTGGAAGCGCTTTGGGCCCTATTCAAACTTTGTAAATTTTGAAAATTTTTAAAATTATTTGTAAAATTTTCAAGAACCAAATCTCAACAAAAACATATATTTGTTATATATCCCCATACGTTGGCTAAACACACAAAATGTATTTTCTGAGCCATGCCTTTTATAACGGCAGGTTAATTTTTTTTTTTTTTTTAATGAAAAAAGTAAATAGGGATTTTGGGTATTTTAGTACAAAAAAGTGGCAGTTATTTTAATTCTCTGATTTCCAAACAAGTTTTTCTATTTTCGATAAGTTTTTCTAAATTTCGATAAGATCTTTTTATTCGTTTAAATTTTATTTCAGTCCAAATACTAACATTATTTCACAAAAATGTTTAAGTTTTTAGAGTCATGGTCTGAAAAAATTTGGTCTACTTTATTTTTATTAATCATATTTGTCTACCAACAGTTCTCGAATTGTGGAATATTTATACAACTTGTAGTCATATTAATAAAACCTTTAAAATTATTTACATTTCCAGTTAAAATAATTACACCAAAGATTTTTTAATTTAAAACATAAAATAATAACAATTATTTTCTACTTAATACAAAAAAGGGACAATATTTAACAAAAATTATAAAAAAATGGTAAACCTTATTAACATGCTTTATATTGAAAGCGTTCGAATAAAGAATAACTTACACAACAACTGTAATTTTACATTATAATATTGCATTTGTAAAACACTTGTTGTTAAAGATTCTAATGGTTTAAAAGATAATATTAAATTATAACATTAAATTGCATATAATATTAAAGATTTATTTAGTTAGTATATACGTTTGTTTTTTAAAAATTAAATTATATTGTTGTTTTTTTTTTATATTTTTATATATTTAAACAAAACATAAGTAATATTTGCTACAGAAAAAAAGAAAAATTAAATATAAGGAAAAAAGTACTTCTTTGTGCTTTTCATGCAAATTCTTTTTAAATTCACAATTTCTTTTAATAATATTATTAATTTTTTCTTTTTTAATAATATAAACTATAACAAGTATTGTTTAGAAATACTACAAAATTAATAATTTCAATTTAATTTATATTTATTAAGTTTTGTTTCCTTTTGATTTTCTTTATTAATTTTTAACCATTTTATTTTCAAGGTGTACAACGATTAAAAATGAAATTGTTTTAAAGAGTAATTATTTAGAATTTTATAATTTTAAAAACGTATAAAATACAAGTATTTAAATGCCAATTTATGAAAACAACAACAGAACATAAAGATAAATTTTAATTAAGAATAAATAAATAAATAAATAAATTAATTAATGTATAAAGAAAAGAAAATTATAAAAATAACAACATAAATAGTGAATATTTGCAATGAAAATTTGTGAAAAGTATTTTTGTGGAAATGAAGCAAATATACATCAAAATTAGTAGTAATAAATGATTGATTTTATAAATTATTTATGTTTAATATTCATTTTCATAATTGGCTACTACATTATATATTACGTTAGGACACCATATGCAATTTTAATTTCGAAATATCGAAGATAATATTTTTCATATTTTCATGCTTTAATAAATAAAGAGATAAAGCAAGATTTGTATATGAAAAAAAAAAAAAAAATAATAATAATAAGATTTGTATTTGTTTTAATTTATTTCCTATAAATAGAATTGTAGGCTGTGACTTGCCCATTTGTTTGAGAAGAAGGAAGACATTTGCAATAAAAATTTAATATAATTTTAAGAATCTGTTTAGTTCGGAGAGGAACCATCTAGAGAAAAAAAAATTTTTTTGTAATACAGGATATGTAGGGTTTAAAATTTTTAATAACAGTGTTATAATTGTGAATTTATTTATTTATTTATTTTATATTTAAAATTGAACATTTGCACATGTTATTTGTTTACAAAAAATTATATTAATTATAATTAGACAACAAACAAAAGCAATATGTATTCATAGAAATCTTTAAAATCCAAACGTATGTATATTTACTAAAAATATATAAATATGTTTAGTATATAATATTTTGTGAAAATAAAATTGGAAATGGTGTAATTTAAAGAGTAGCAGCTTTACAACAACATTATATTAATTTATTTTAAGCAAATACTATGTTAATGATGTTTATTTGTTTTTATTAAATTCGGTTTTTTTTATTACAAAATTCACCCTTTAACCTAAAGCGTGGATTAATTTGAAATTGTTTCTTTTTTCATTTGAGGAATTTGGGAATTTAGGAGGAAAAAGGAGGATTTATAGAAGGATTTTTTATGGTTTTACTTATTTTATTAATAAGAATGTTTGTTCATACATATATACTTAATATTAATATTTTGATAATATTATAAAAATAATAAACTTGAATAAATTTTTGAAAAATAAGAATTAAAATTTCTTACCCAAGTGAATTCCAAGAGTCCATATTATTATTGTTGTTATTTGAATTTATATTATCTTTGTTATTATACCAAGGAGCACCGGAGTTATTGCCATTAGCATTACTCAAAGTACCATTGTTCCCATGATTTGAGCGTACATTATTATTGTTATTATTGTTGCTGTTAATATGTTGCTGCTGTTGTTGCTGCTGCTGATATGAATGGGACTGGTGAGGTGAGAAGAGCATACGTCCTCGATGATTTCTTGACGTTGAGGGCCCATTGCGTGAGAAAGGTCTACGGGTAGTACCCGTATGATTTGAATTAATCATGGCTTGATAAATGTTTTTGTGTCTGCCGTCAACTGAAATTTATTTTGGCAAATGTTGGTTTATTCTTATCTTCTCTCCCTTCTGCTTTTATTATTTTAAAGAAAGAATTTTTGATTCTTTTAATTATTTATTCAATCTTTTAATTAAATTCTTTATTATTTTTTATTATTCTTTGTTGAGGTAAGTTTTTGGAAGTGTATAAAACTGTAAAGTTAATAAAAAAAGAGTAAAAGATTGCAGCGAAATAAGTTGGAGTTCTTATTAAAAAAAAACGTTTTTTTTTCTTAATAATTATAGTTTAAAACAATTATTAGATATGGATCTAAACAAAATCGTGAACCCAATTTAACCCTTAATAAAAAGCAACTAAGCAATTGAGTACGTTTTATGCAATGAATTGTATATTTTAAAATAAATTTATTAAGCAAGAAAAAAGTTATAATTAAAATAAAATTAAAACTTGATAGGACTTTATTATTATATAATTGTACTACTTTAAGGATTCATTACATTTACATGTAAAAATGTAAATGTAAACAGAACGTAAGTGAATGGCTACTCAAAAAACGTAAATGTAGCAAGTACTTTGTACAGATCAACATCATTGATGTGCAATTGACATCATCATATTTAAAGTAAATCTCTTGTAGTTAAAAAAAATTATTTTAGCGATTTGGGTACAAAACAAAATTTGTTCTTTTATAACAAAAGTTCTTAATTTTAAATTATTGCTTCAATTCTACGCTTTATTTAAATCATTTTAACAACATTTTTAAAGAAGAAAACTGCAAAACAAATTGTCCAATTAATAAACTTTTTACAGCGATTTTTTGCGAAGATTTAGTGTTTTGAAATAAAAAGCTGTCAAATCGTAGAGCGATCAAATTTGATTTGGTTACTAAGATATATTTACGTTTGTAAGTACCCAAATACACATAATTCTCATAAGCAAAACGTGTCAGTTGATTCGTTACATTTACGGTACAGTAATGGAGCCTCTCAAGTCTCTGCTGTTGGTGTATAAAAAATGGTTTTACATTTATATGAATTAACGAGTCCTTCAATCTTAAACAGTTATTGAATACTTTCTGGCATTTAAAAATATATGATACAAACATGGGTCGAGTACTTTTATTCGATAAACTACAACTTATGGCAGAGATAACTATTTGAGTTTTTAATAAATGGATTTGTTTAGCAAAACATCTTTGGGCAAAGCTTAAAGAATTAACTCTCAAAAAGGAATAATGAAAATTGTAAATAACATTTTATATGTGTTTGAAATACATAATTCGAATATACTATATTACACCCTTTTAATGTATTTTGAATATTCAACTATATACCCTTTAAAAAATGTTCCCAACCCACACATATATGGTGTTTTTATTATTATTATTATTCAAAATGAACATGCACATTTTTTTAAGCAAATAATCATCACAATAACATGTTATTTATACTTACATTTATTTGTTAAAGTTGCTTTTATTAAATCATAAAACTATTTGCCAAAAGAAAAATAACATAACTATTTAATGAAATTTGTAATGAATTGCGTGCAAGTTTTAATATAAAAAACAAATTATTAAAGGATATTACTCTTTTTTAAAATTTAACCACCAGGACAAAAAAAAGGATACAATGGAGAAAATCAATGTTTAAAAAAATTTATAAAATTGTTGTTTTTTATTAACAGAAAAAAGTAAATTGAAATGATAAAAACATATATGGAAAATATGTAATATTTTCGTAAGGATAACGAATAGCATGATAAATGACCTTTAAGTAAAGAGACTAAAAGAGTAAAGAAAATAGGAACAATTTGAGACACACACACACACATATATATATATATATATATATATATATATATATATATATATATATAAGAAAGAGAGTAGCAACAACATTCGTAAAAGAAAAGTAAAACAACCAAAAAATTTATGGTTTTAATTTCAAAGTTTATTAAATATATTTTTTCAACCATAAAGATTTCTTAATTTTTTTATCATTAAGCTTTATAAATATAATGTAGTAAATGGTAATAATAAATGTTAAAATACAAACAAATACAAAAGTATAATTTGCTATAAATTTATTAAGTTGGTAAAAAAGTCTAATAAACAAAAAAAAAAAAAAAGTACTTTAAATTTCAATGTTAAATAAAACTTATTATAATAATTTAATTCATTTAAATTGTTGACCTGGCAGCCCAAATGATTTAAATAGATGACGCCGAGTCTGTACCAAGACAAACGTTAAAAAATCAACGCGAATTTATGGAAGGTGGCAACAGTTGCACAAAAACAATGATAAGGCGAATTTATTAATGTTTTTTTTTACATATATGCATATGTATATATACAGGTATGAAATTTGACGGTTATGACAACAAAATAATAATCAGATGCTTAATTGAGGTCACCTTGTAATAACTCGCTCTGATTTTGACGTTTGTCTTGATAAAAATTGTCTCTCATAGACCCGACATGACATCTAAGCTACCAGATTTAGATGGTAGCAAACTGGTAATATTTGACATTTAATTTTTAACATAAATTTAAATTTCAAAAAGTTAATAATAATTTAAAGTACTGATTTTTAGTGTTTTATTTATATATTTTTAAATATAATAATAGAGTGTAAAATGATACGAATATATAACAAATTATATATTAATATATGAGTGTATTAAAAACTTTGTTTTTCGATTTATGATTTCATCATGTAAAAAAGCGTATATATATATTTTTTTTAAATTTGTTGTAACTAGATCACAGTTTAATTAATAAAATGGTTATTTAATAAAAGCTAAATTATAAGTCATAATAACATATTTATAATAAAAGGGCCCATTTTAATTTATTCTAAAACTAAATTAGTTTTCAATACAGCTACGAGTTCAGTTTTGATATTATGTAATTAATGTACTACAAAACACTAGTTTTAATTAAAAAAAAAAAAAGAAAAAAAATAGTAGCTTTTATTATGTATGTAAAACATATTACAATATAATTAGTTTAATGATTTAATATTACTTTTTAGTTTTGTAAATTTATAAAACATTTATTAAAAATAAACTTCTATTTTTGGTGTGTAAATATGGATATATTTAAATTTGTTATATGCATCCATTTTAATGGGATGTTTAAAAATACGATAAATGTATGTAGTTAAATATTTATAAGAAAAAAAGAAAAAAAATTGTTAATATTTTGTTTAATGAAAATTAATAGATAATTTTTATTTTTAGTTTAATATTGTTAATTTTTTGCTTTAAAATATAAACAAATAGATACAATTTATCAATTTTACACGTAGACAAAAAGTGCCAATAGAAAAATGCTTACACTGAAAGAAAAGTTAACTAAAAAAATACGAACAAACATATATATAAATCTAAAGAAATTAATTAATTTTTTCCAAAACATTTCAATGTTACATGTACAAAATTAGTCCAATGTCTTTAATTCTTTCAGTGTAAACACAACAATCTATTTTAAATGTCAAACCACTAAATCAAGAAAATTAAAATAAAATAAAAATGTGCGAAATTTTTAATGAACCATTATACGACAAAAATGTACAAAGTCTGTTTTTTATAATCATTTAAGTTGTTTGGTTAAAAAAATAATCACTTGTTTTTAAAGAAATAATAAAAATGTAATTAAAATTGTATGTATTAATTGATTTTTTTTTTTGTTTTTTTTTTTACATAAAAATGCTTAAATACTATTTAGTTTTCTGAGAATAATAAATATATGGTTAATTATTTAATAAATATAAATAAATAAAATGTATGTTTTTTACAAACAAGGTAAAACAATCAGCCGGTTTTCATTGGATTATTAATTGACTTCAAATAAATATTAGAATTATTATTAATTTTAGGTATGTATTTACTACAGGTGGTTGCAGTGGTGGTGGTAGTAGTAGTAGTGGTGTATGTAGTAGTAGTACAAGTAGTAGTAGTTATAGCTGTAGTAGTAGTGATAATAGGAGCACGTTTAAATTTTTATAATAAATAAAACATTTTACATTTCTTTATTTTCTATATAATTTTAATTTTTTACTTTATAATGAGATGCAATAAAATGGATGATTTGTATTTATATATATATTTGTATATGTTTATAATCAATATGAATTTTATAACAATATATAATAAAAGTAAAAAAAAAAATCAACCATCAGCGAAATTTCATTAAAAGCCGCATGCGTCATAAATGATTTCAATACTTTGTTTTAATTTTAAAATTCGTTCAATTTTTAGTTAAAATTTTATCTAAACTTTTACCATAAGGTTTACTAAAACAGACAAACGGACGGTCATCTTTTAACCATCCTAGCAAACACAAAATCCTAACTTTTGAAATATAATAATTCTAATATTTCAAACGTTTACTTCATATATATATATATTTAATTTTTTTTAATTTTATTAAAATTCTGACAAATTATAATTAAATTCTATGATTTTCGTTCGAAATTCTCACCTCCAGAACCAGTTCTATAGAAGTGTTACCTAGTAGTTCCCATTATATGAATGACATTAGAACTAAAAACAAAATATCTTTGTTTTTAATAACTGGTTATGGAAGTGTTCTCTAACGCTTATATAGAACGATTATATAGACAATTTTGAATAAAAATTATTGATTAAAGAACTAATTCTAGAACCATTCCATATAATGGGAACTGGCTAAGTAACATTTCCGCAGAACTAGTTCCGGGGATGACAATTTTGAACAAAAATCATTGGTCGTAACGCCTAAGTAGAACGACTACAGGCTATTTTTATGCGTTCTGGAACAATTTGTTGAACTAATATTTTTTTTTCCTTGGATAAATTATTTTATTTATGTTCAGCATTTGAGAATTCTTAATATGAGAAATATGTTAAAAAGCGTTTGTTCTCATGTTATTTTCAAATCACTCTTAAACGATTGACTTTGGAGAAGGAGTTTGATATCAAATCATTCTGATTTTTAAATCACCCGTTTATTTTTCCTAGAATATAAAAAATAATTTCAAATTATATAATGCTTTTATTTCATTTACTTTTAAATTAATTAAAAAATTTCACATCCTAAAAATTGTACATCCCACTATAAGCTCACAAATTCAGATACCATGAATAGGAATCATAAAAGTAGTAAATTTTTCCAATGATAACAATGGCTTAAAATGATTACTTTTACAGCTCTTCTCCACTAGATCCTAATACTATTACACTTTTTTGGAAGCTCATTTTTTGCTGGTATGAACAAACATAGTAATTTTTCTCATTCTCAAAATATGGTTACATATTATCCAAAACCTTTAAATAAATTTCGCTGAGTGTTGATTTGCTCTTTTTATTATATTATAGGACACATAAAATGAAGTAAAATTAATTTATTTTTTAATAGAGCAGACATTTATAAAATACAACATTAGATTGGCTTTGTTTCAAAATGTTTGTTTAATTATATTTCATTTTTTTCTTTTGTTTATGTTTTGATTGTTTATTTTAAATGCAAATTACTTAAAGATTAGAGATTATGCTGCACGTTGCAAAAGAAAACATTTACCAAAACCACCAACTAAAATATATAACAAAAAAAAAAAAAAAAAAAAAAAAAACAACAATCTAAAATTAGATAAAAATAAATAAAAAGAGAGAAGGAAAGTAAGACAAAACAAGAATTGATGATGCTAATAAAACATTTATTAATAATAATATATAATTCAAATTAAAATAATAAATTTTAAATAAAGGCATAGAAAGCAATATTATTATGTACAAGAAAAATAAACGCCAATAACGTGTCAGAGTAAAAATGCATATAAATATGTATCTACTGTTTATATATATATATATATATATATATATATATATATAATATAACTCGTTTGCATATAATTAATTAGTTTTTATAGTTTTTGTTTTTTTTATTTTGTAATTTTTAGCGTATTTTTATCAACATTTTTAATAAAGTTTTTTTGTTTAATTTTATTGAATACTTAATAAACAATATTACTTCACATTTATTAAGACTTCCCCGAAAACAAGTTTTAAATTTTATTTTGTAATGGTTTTTATACACATAAATCAAAATACACTTAAAAAATATTATGATATTTTATATAACACTTTGAATTTTTCTTTAAAGAAGAATCAACAAATGGACTGTTTTATAAAATATGAAAAAAATCTAAATTACAAATATATTTTTATTTTTTGATACTTTTAATATAATAGTTAATTAAGTGCTTTTTTAATTTTTTTTAGCTTTTTTTTCCAAGTGTATATTTTATCAATTAAATCGTTTTTTTTCTAAACAAACTTGTGTCAAGTTTAATGAACTATATTTTATTTCTGTTTCTTTTTTTTTTTTTTTTTTTTTGTTAAACAATCAAGAATCTACAAACTTTTTTAAGAGTATTTTGTTAGAAATATTTGTTTGTTATAACAAAAAAGGTTTTAAGAAATACTAAATTCTCAATATCGTTTATATAAAATAAAGAAGAAAAAAATTAAATATCATCATCTAGACTTTGACAAACCATTTCAAGGTCGTTTGCTATTATTAATTTATTTATTACTAGTTATTTATTTTTACCATTATAAAAATATACAAACATATGTATGTATGTATGTATGTATGTATGTATATATGTAGATTATTATAGCCAAATATCACAGTCCCAAGTTTTAGAAATTTATCAAACATCATTATTAAAATTATGGAAAATACATAAATACAAATCAATGTATGTGATGTATATAAAAAAGTTTTAAAAAATTTTTTATATCATAATGACACTAAACAGCTAGTAAAATTAAAAAAAAAAAAGGAAATAAATAACACTTGTCCAAAAAAAAAAAGGAACGCAATGATCTAACCTAAAACTCTTTTCAACTTACATTTATGTATATCTCAAATTCCTTAATTTTCAAAGTAACAGACAAATATCCAATTGAATTTATATTAACTAAATGGATTTCTATGGGTATCAAATGTCAACATGTTATAAACTGGTCAATTTAATTCAAAACAAAGTGCAATTCCATTATATGTATAATGACATTCAAAGTTTAAATGTCAAGCACTATTAATGTGACATTCCAAAATTAATCTTAATCGAGTTGTAACAAAAACATACAACATAAGATATATAATTTAGTGTTTTATGTTTTACGTTAAAAAAAGTAAAATTAAAATGAAAAAAAAAAAAAAAATCATAAAATTGCATTTTTTTCTTTTATAAACCTTAATTTGTATTTAAATGAATTGTTTAATTTTTATTTTTATGTTTATATTTTTTATTTAGCTGAATTAAACAATAAATTAAAGTTATTTATTTAAGAAATCAAAAGAAATTCATTTCAAAAATATCTTTTGTAAAAATAACTTAATATATATTTATGTTGTAATAATAAAACTGGCACACAATGAACTGTCTAGTGGAAAAAAATATATTATAATTTAATAAAAAATCTACATCAAATGATCGTAAGACTTTCAGCATTCAAGATTCCCTATTTATTGTACAATTAATCAGCATGAGATAGGATCCCAGCAAAAACTTTGCTTTCCTGGTAAGCTAGCAGGTATAATTGGAAACAAAAATAAACTACTTATTTTTTGCCTGAATAACTAGTTATTTTTGTTCGTCTTGTCCACAAATTCATGTAGTTATTTTTTGTCTCTAGGTTTACTCAAAAATATGTACCTAAACGATAACAAAAATAAAAAAACAATAAAATTTTGGACACACACTAACCATTCGTTTTTACTGACTAACGTCCTACTCAGTACAATATCTCGCACATAGCATCCTAAGCGACAAAAACTCTATTAAAATATCTTTTTAGACATTTTGTTATAAAAAACTAACAGCTTCAGAATGGGGTTGAACCAACAACCCTCTGGTTGTTAATCCGGCGCTCAAGCCAACTCATCCACGTGATTGCAGTATTACTGTGCTATTATACTACTGAGTACTTATTAATGTAATACAGAGTAGGCAAATAATAATGACGCCTCATTACCAAGAAACTACTTTAATAAGTAGTTGTTATTACCGAAAACTAAAAAGTTTTTGCTGGGATGATTCTAAAGTCAAGTATTTTCAAAATTTTAGCTAACAAAAAACTGGTTTGGAAAAACGATTTGAAAAAATTTAGTCTTTGATATTTAGGTACTTTTAATAATCAAATGTAAAAAAATACGAAATATTAACTGTCACACTGCGAAAAAATATTAACATTGGCCAGAATTTCAAATATTTTCTAAAATATTGTCAACTTTAATGGACCAGCAAAAAAGGCACAATGGAGAACAACCTAAATCTGAACGGTGTTTAATGTTATTAATAATTATATGTGTTTTCTATGCCAACTTTTGTACTAGATTAGTTTTGAAAATTATCCATGTTACGGATTTTGTATTAAATATTTTAAGTTTTTCGATTTATCTATTAAAAAGAATAAAGTTACAATATATTACAGATGAATAATTGCAAGGAATGTATTCTAAAGATACTGCAAGATGTCTTTTCAAAACAACCAAGAATATTCGTGATTTTATTAGAAAAGACACAACAAATCAAAGCTGAGTTAAAATAAATATGTATTACAAAATCAGTATTATTGCGAATAATATTTTTTAATCGTTTAGTCATTCAGAAAACTAATATATTCCTAAATTTTTATAATAAATATCTACACTGATTTTTACAGAAATAAATAATATAAATATGATTAGAAGACATAAAAATTAAAAAAAAAAATAATGTAAATTTGGGCATTTTATTAGAGTCAATAAACACTATGGTAACACTGAATAAAAAAAATAAATAGTTTATGCAAAATTATACCATAATTAATATTAAGTTCTCTTATAAAATTTAATTTCTAAAATAGTTTACTTTGGGTAATTTATTAATCCAATAAAGGAATTTTTAAAATTTGAAAAACTTTTTATAAATAGATTGCTAATGTCTACGATAAACGATATTTTTAAACTTTCTTTTGTTTTAAAGACTTAAATGTTTTAAGTTTAATTCAAGTCCTTTTGGTACTGACTATGCCAATCTTTTATTTTTTTAAATGAATTTCTGAAATGACAAATAGGTGCAATGGGGCAGAATTATCACATATAAAATAAAACACATACATATTTATTTGTATCCAATTAGCGACTTTTTGTTAATTCTAAATAAAATATTTAAAATAGAATTTGATGTCAGGATCTTTATTATTGCCTTAAAGAACAATGACTTTTTCAAGATAATATCAGACAAAAATAGGTGGAAATTGGTATGATAAACATGAATCGTCTTTCAGTTTTCTTCTATCCGGTCTTGATTTTTGTATTTGCTTGTGTAATATTTCTGCCGATTTATGCACATTAATGTAACTCGACAATGATTTATCTAATTTAGATAAATAACACTTCAGTATGTAGATGTCGACTAAAATTATTTTCAATTTATATTAACGTTAAATAGTTTCGCAGTTATTTTTGGAAATTAGTGGCAACAAAAATTCATTTTTAATGCAAAATTGAAAAATTTTCTCTCCTTAAAAGTTATTAACAACTTAAAAATGGCGGTTTCTCGAAAGAATCCCCAAGCGGAGCATTCACCAATGATATTTTTTCACACTATAAATAAATTTATTTAAAATAGCTGTTGTCATTGATAAAAGAATATCGAATAGCCACAAAAATTATTACTTTGTTATCAAGATAGTAGGCAATGACACATGTGTTCTTATTATACCCTATTGTAAATAATTATTCCCTAAATGGAATTCAATATAAAAATAACTCAACTAGTACAGAGAATTTAAGCACAAAGCTCAAAGTTTTCACTTGACAATATAATAATTGAGTTTTTATTTTTTTTATTAGTTTAAAACTTGAATTGAATAAAATTTTATCAACAAGAAAGTGAAACAAGTAAAAAATTCATTATATAACATTCATTTCATGTTAACATTTTTAACACTTAATTTATTTACGTTGATTAAAACATATTTAATTAAATCACAATATGAATATTAAGACATAATAAATTAATTCAACACTGGCATTTTCAAACGTTACTATTTAAAAAAAAAAAAAAAAAAAAAAAAAAAAAAATATTTAAGGCAAAGATGATTATAATGTTACCAAAGTAAATGTTTGAATAGGTCATTAAAATCATTATAAACATTTCAAACATTTTGAGTGAGAAAGAATTTCAAAAGCAAAAGAATCAGCCCGTAGGTAACATAATGAAAAATGTTCAATTTAAACAGCGAAAGTTTTTAGTTTTCTTCATCAGTTTTTACTTTTTATGAGCGTAAACACTTCAAGAATAACTTGAATTTTGAACTTTTTTCATTTTGTTTTATTTTTTGACTCTTATTTATTTTTTATTTTTTTGTTGTGAAATTAACTTGATTTTAAAATTTTAGTGAAGTTTTAGTTTTCGGTTTGGCTAATAGCATTTTAAGTAGGTTTTTTTGTAATGATTTAGTAAAGTAAACTGTAAACGAAATCATATTGAAATGAAAGTGAAATTTGTTGATGATTAAAAGTAACACTAACCACTGAACACTCTCTACAGTATAATAAAATTTAAAGCAAACATTTTAGCTAAAATAAAGCAATACCCATATTAAACACTTAAAAAAAATATATAGCAAATCATAACCAACTAGCCAAAAAAAAAAAAAAAAAAAAGCT
The DNA here is from genome assembly GCA_932274085.1 of Protocalliphora azurea. Taxonomy (NCBI): domain Eukaryota; kingdom Metazoa; phylum Arthropoda; class Insecta; order Diptera; family Calliphoridae; genus Protocalliphora; species Protocalliphora azurea. Next base: position 5,222,056 of record OW026519.1, read on the forward strand.
TAATTCAAATGAAATCTTTTTTATTAAATACAGTGTAGTATTAAATAATATTACTTAAAGCTACTAATTCAGGGTCGTAACCAGGTACTTATGTCACTTTTCAATACTACTATTATTCAACTTAATTTAAACATATTTTAAACTTCTTAAAACCTGGTTAACATTTAACAGAATTTTTTTCATTATAATGATAATTATGATTATATTCAAAAACGATGACACAAACCCGTTGTTTTTTAAATCTGTTAATTTAACAGAATATAAATAGAAAACAATGTCATCATTTAAATATAGAATGACATAAAGCAAACAATTCTACTAGTATTTACTATAATATTGCAAAACACAATTTTTATTTTCAAATGTGTACTCGCAAGTTATCTCGTAATATTTAATTATTTTGTAAATTACTTCGGCTTTAATTACTAAAGCTAACAAATATATTTTTTAATGCTTTTGTTTGCAAAAGATTTTAAATAAAGTTATAATCTAGCAAGAATTCATATATAGATAAATATGTATAAAAAATATAAGCATTTATTTGAAAAATTATTTCTATAGATATAAATAAACATACATATTTGTTAAATCAATTATGGCCATTGTGCATTGCAATGCATTGTAATGAAGGTCAACAAAACAAAAAAACAAAGGTAATAACTTATTTATTAGAAATATTTCTTATAAAAATAAATGTTGAATAAAAGAAAAATTTTAAAATAATTTTGTCTATATAGTTAGGCAATAATTAAAATTAAGTTACTAGCTTAAATGAAAATCTACTTTATTCTAAGACATGGGTTCCCAAATGGGGGTCCATAGTAATTTTTTTAGAAGTCTTAAATAGAGGATAAATTCGTATACTTCTTTTGTCGGAATAAGATGGGAAATAAGAGATCGAAGCCGATCAAAAAACCAATTGAGGTATTAAAATGTCTAATAAGGTCACAAAATTGTTTAGTACTCGTGAGTGTTTCACGAGAAAAAGAAGCCTGATTGAGCCTAATTTTTCTTTATTATGATTTTCTTTTTAAAATAAGCGATGCAGATGATCGATGATCGAAAAAAGTTTGAAAATGAAGAATTGAAGACATTGCTCGATCATATGTCATGCCAAATGTAAGAAATGCTTACATAATAATTGGGATTAAGATTAAGCAACAATTTCTCGTTTTTAAAAACACTTGAATAAATTCGAAAGCATAAAATTGCTGCGGAAGATAAAAAGGGGAATCACTATGATAATCGAAAGCCCGGCCAAACAAGGAAATCGACACCATTGCACCCAAGTAATGCCTTGTATTTAATGAGATATATTATGCGCTTCTAAAACAGGGTGTATTTTTATAAGTTTTTAATGATGTATAACACTTTATACTGCTTTATTAAGTAGCAATGAAAAAAATAAAGTTTAATTTAGTTACTCTCAAAATTTATTCTCATAAACAGTGATGCCAACTTAAGTTTTTTGGGAAAGTTTTAGCTTGCAAAATATTTTTCAGACCTAAACTAAAAAACGCGTCAATCTAACACTTGTAGCAATTTTAACGCTTTTTTTACTTTTTTCACCAAAAAAAAAAAAAAAAAAAAAAAAAAAACAATTCATTTTTGTACTAAGTTCTGAAAATACTTTTTCGAACAATGTGAAAACTCTAGTTCCAATTATTCAATTTGTAACAATTCGAAAAGAATATTTATTAAAAACAATTGTCCTCAACAATAAAAATTGTTTGAGTGAAAAAGTATTAAATGAACTCCTTACATAGAAATATTTGTATATGAAGGAAAGTATTGTTTCGAAAAATTCGAACAATTTCGAATTCTAAAACAACGGGAAAAATTCGTTTCGATATAACGATATAATCTGGTAACACAGGAAAATATATTTTTTTAATATCGCCTGAAAAAAATCTGAACTCTTGTTTCAATTTCTTGAGCAGAAAGAATATAAAATTTGTTGATACTATATGTTAATAATAATCACGAAACCAAAAATATGCAAAATTATATTTTTTTCTGAGCTTCAAATGAACAAACTATTAGTTATTTATCCGTTTCAAACAATTTATGAAATTTGGCATACATTTGTTACAGCATATTTTTACATATTTCGGTCTTAACAGCATATATTTGCAAATTTTGGGCTTAATCGCATATTTCGTCATATTTTCATAGAACATTCTTATTTTAGAGCATATTTTAGCAAATGACATATTTTTGCATATTTTATACTTAAGAACATAATTTTGCAGATATTACATTAAATAGCATAATCTTGCATATTTTACACTTAAGAGCGAAATTTCTCATATTTTGCATCAAATAGAATTTTTTACATAATTATATATTAGTGAAATTTTCGTTTTCATGACACAGACGTTTTTCAAATCACTAATGATTTTCATTTTATAAATGGATAGAAATTCCGCAGTCTGCTGATGCAATGTATTAGCTTTGAAAATTTTTTAGTGCAAATAGAAAATATTTTTAGGCAATTGCTAATAAAAGTTAAATTATTTTTAGCATGAATAGTAGATAATTTAAAATTGAGTCTAAAAGTAATATTTTAAGAGCATATATTTTTTTTTAAATTTTGAGAGCATATTTTCCAGCATATATTTTGGTTGTCCTGGTAATAAGCATCTGTTATGGTGAAAAAAAATTGTGTAGGTCTCAAACTAGAGAGTAAAATGATACACTTAAACATCTGTTCTTGTACCAAAAGTGTAATGAACTAAACCACTATTGAAACAGGACTCCTGCTGTCATTGTATACATATACCATACAAACACATTATACATATGGATATTTTAAGGTCTTATGAAACAAAGAAATATCTGTGTATGTATATATAAAAAGGATATAGTAAACAATTTAAAATATGCATAAATATATATAATATTTCACAAATAAATTATGAAATTGTAGAGTTAGTTTGATGGGGGCATTACACTTGAAGAAAGTAAGTATATTAACTAATAAAAAATCTGTATACATATAGGACATTATCAAACATTTTTACCTGGCTGAAAATCTTTAATAAGTTTTTAAACAAACGGGTTATAAATCTGAACTCAGACGACAAAATTTTAGCACTAGGTTTCATGTTATAAACACGATTATTGTTCAAAGTTCAACAACTTAACTTAAATGGCTTAAAATAACTTAACTGTTTTCCCATTCTTCTACATTTTCTGTTCGCCCGATTAGTTTATATTAGATCGAGTTAGATCAAATATAAACTAATCGGGTTATGTGGGTTGTTATTGTGCAAGCTTCTTTCTTTCAACAGTTACATACAGGGTTGTCGAATTTTTATGACAAATTTTTTTAGTTTTTAAAATTTCTTGGTTTTTGTACGCGTATTTTGCGCAATATCTCGTTGATGTGTCCTAAATAGTCATCGCAGTAGAAAGTCTCAAAGTTTTAAAAACAAAAGCGAAAATTAAAAAAAAAAAAGTCAGTTTTTCGCGAGGCATATTTACAGTTTCATATGGAATAACATGGATTACTGCGTGGACTTATGTTTTTGTTATTTTATACAATAAAATCGAGGGAGCATAAGAAATAAATTTAATCACACAATTTTATGGGCTTTTTGAAAATTACGCAAAAATTGCAGTTTTTGTTTTTGTATTTTTATATAGAAAATTGCAAATTGTACAAATCTTGGATATATAATTGATCGGGCGATAATATAATTGATATTATAAATATAGCGATAAATATAATTGATCGGGACCTTAAATTTAAATCAGATTTCGTTGTCAAAACACATTTTGCTACATCAAGTCTACACTAGAAAAATTTTATCAAGACAAAAGTTAAATTTTTATCAGGATAAAAATTTATCTAATGTAGACTGAATTTGTCAGTATTATTTGCAACATTTAAACAAAATTGTCAGAGCTCGAGCTCTGACAAATTTGTCTTGACGTTGCTTGGGATAAGATGCCATTTTGGTTGTTATTTGTACTTTTTACATGGTTTATTATGGAATACTTTTTCTTCTATAATTCATAGATATAAAAAATTATCTGCAATTCAGACAAAAAATTTACGTTTGTTTCGATAAAAATTTCTCTTGTATAGACTCGATGTAAGGAACATCGACTGGACAACATAAAATTAAATATAATAATTAGAAGGTTTTTGTAATGCTTAATGGAAATGTAGAGGTGCATCAAAAACTTTATGGACCAAAAAAAATTTATTTGGGTTAAAAAATATCACAATATTAAATTGTATTTGTTTATAATAAACTATAATAAAATATATTTTTATATAATATATGGAGAAATAATTTAGATTCGAATACTATTTTGCTCAAAATTTTTAAAAATTTAATATAAAGAAAATTTTTTAAATTTTACTAGGAAATATTCTACTCTAATACCATCAAACATTGAAAATATAATACATTTTATTTAATTTTTACCACAATACTAAACTAAATATATATATATATATATATATATATATATATATATATATATATATATATATATATATATTTATCAATGATAACTTCGGTAAATGATAAATGATTAAAGAACAATGTCATAATATATAAATTAAAATACTAAATGATATGCGGATGAATATTCCGACTTGATTTGGCAACGAAAAGTGAATCAGAAAAAAAATTAATATTTATCAAACTCAGTTAAAAAATTTTACATCTATTGTTGATATAGTGTTAAAAATAAAACGTATAAACTGTAAGATTTTATGCACATTTATTATATGTTATAAGAAATTAACAAGTTCTTAAAAAATGAAAAAGTGAAAAAAATGTCAAAAAAAATTTTTTTTCTGAATTTTTGCAATTTTTATATTTTTTCCGTGACTGATAACTTTAAACAAAAACAACAAGCATATTTCTATTCTCCAGTTTTATAAAAGATACCCCCTATAGGTAAATATTTACATTTGAAAAAAACCGTTTACATGCTTTACGTATGTATGTATATAAACTTATTTTCATAAAGAAGTCATCAATGTTAAGTTTAAAAAAAATCTCCAACATAATCATTTTTTAAATAATAATTTTCAAGTGAAACTTAAAATTTTACTTTTACAAAAGAAATTTATTTTTTTTTTTTGTGAGTGTAAAAAAAAACGTTTTGTTATTGTTACGTTTGCTATGGTAACATCTTGGCAATCATTTTATAATCAACTTTTACATTAAATAGTCAATCACCACCACCATAGCGTGACCAACATATCACACTAACTAAGCAGAACCACACGCATTTTAAAATATTTACCAGTCAACCAACCAAAATATTGTAGATACTCGTATATAAAAAAAATGAAACTAAAATTAAAAAAAAAAAAACATGTGATATAGCGACGCGTTTGAGGGTTCAGATGTTTTGAAATTTATTTTGAAATAACACAAATCAACATATACATTAAAGTGCATTGATTTGTATGAAGACAAAAAATGTTGAAAACGTACCACCAATTAAAGACTGATATGTTTTAAACTAATGCCCAAAATATTTCGGTTTAATTATTTCGTTCACATGAGCTGGACGACTTTTAAAATACCTCCAAAAATATAGTTTCGATCAACATAATTTTTAACTTTTTGGCAAAAAAAAAAAATACAATATATGACAGACAAATAACGTTTAATACATAATGAGTTAAAAAATAGTTAGAATTAGTTTTCATTCTTGCGAAATTAAAATTTTAGTAAAATTTTTTGTGATTTTGTTTTAAATAATATTTTATTAAAGTTTGAATATTTTGGACATTTTCCATCATATTAGGACATATTAGGACATCATTGAAAAGGTCTCTTTCAATACTATTGATATCTCGTACGTATTCATTTAACCCTTTAGTTACACAAGTAATATTTTGTGAATTCCGGCCCATAATTAGTTGAATTAATTTTTATGTCAAATAAATGGTTAGTTATGAAAATAAATGTTGCCAAAAGCATACACTTATCATAAAAACTATAAATTCGTGTAAAATAGTGACTAAGTTTCATTATTATCACTGTTTTAAAGGAACTTATTATATAAATTTTTTTAATTCAATACAATATATTTAAGTATAACAAATACATCCATGCGACTTATTTATGTATAAACTTCAATAGTATCACGATATACCACTCCAATGGTACATTAGCACCCAGTGTATGTTGAAAAATTTATAGAAATGTATATAAAATTATATGATTAAATAAAAAAATATGAAAAAAAAAACGTTAGGAAAATCTTAATATTCTGCGACAAGAGACAAAACAATTATTTAAATGAATATTCCAAGCCTTAGTACGCCTCTATTACAATTTGAAGTTAACTTTCTTTCAACAAAAACTTAAACACGTAAACTTAAACATTCAGATTTAATATTTTGGGAATCGACCTACCAGACCAGACCTAATCTTCATTTCTAGAATGGTACATTTGCAACTTTTTTTCGTGTGGCTCTTTAGTATACATAAACATAAAAACAACGTATTTATTAAAATACATTTGTTTTGATTATTTGGTATATATTAGGAACAATTTACAATATTATTCAATTAGACAGAAGTTAAGCCAAAGTATCTACTAATATCGACCAAAAATCATCATAATAATCGACCAAAAATCAAAATTCACCTGGCCATTAAAATAGGTAAGAAAAAATTACAATGTGGTATAGCATTAACTATGGTAAGAAAAATTAAAATTTGTGCTGTAGTTATTATAAATACATCGTTTCCTATGTATTGCACTCTTTTTGAAATATATTTTCTATTTTATGCGCCATAAAATTCGGAAATCTTCTCCACATGTTTTGTATCAGGAATTTGTTATTTTTCCTAAAATTTTATAGTTATTGCCGCGAAATTCTTTTTAAATATTTTTTTTTTTTAGATCTACCCGAAAGTTTCCATAGTGATTTCAATCAATCCGGTGGTCAATCTAGACAACTATAAAATATATTTTGATTACTTTGGAATTAATCATTCAACGGTTTTGGAGATAAATTTTGACCATTATTTTACTGAAACCCCACTGAACTTAATGCTTTCTTCAAGATATGATAACTTAACATTGAATGAAGATTATTTTAAATTTTTCTCCTGAATTTTTAACGTTAATAGTTATTATGAGACCAATCTCAGTCACAGAAGTTGTACTACTAATCAATAAAATATGCGCCATTCTGCTTAACCATTTGTTTGTAAATATTTTTGTCAAATATTGACCTATTAATCATCTAACATGTTTCTTGAATAGTATATCCTGTTTTGTCTCTTTAGTTCCGAGTTTACACACCATTTTTATCTTAATAATCTTAAAGTATCGTATAAAACCTACAAGAAAATGATATAAAAATTAACTTATCTTATGCTGATAATAATATCAGTGATTGATGGGGTTTTCAATATGATAAGAACTTCAACGCATAGCTCAAAACAAAAATATCTTGTTCTTAAAAAAATATTATTAAAATTTTGAACCAATCAAGTCAATAACTGGATGGAACACCTATTGAAATCCTTTGATTAGATCTAGAAAATCATAATATAAAAAAAATTCAGCAAAATAAATCAGAATTTTAGAGCAAATTACAAGAATCTTGATAAAAATACTCTAGTGAAGACTTTGCGAAAACGTACCATAGAATAGAAAAATTATTCCAAAAATGTGTAGGACACAAAAGACAATAGATAGCTAGTCAGGCTAGTTTCCACAATTTGTACAGATTATTTGAACCTTAATATTTTACCTATGTCTAATGAACTAATTTAGTTAACCTACCCTTTCATATAATAAATAATCAAACGAAAATCATTTACAAAAAAGTTTGGCTTAATAATAAGGCATTTAAAAAAATTTTATTTCTTATCTATTTTAATGACCATATGTGTATATAAAAATATAGTTTGCAAAAAATAAAGCATTTTTAATTCTGACAGGAAAATGGGAATATGCTACTAAAACTCCAAAAAAAAATCACCTGTTGACTTTTTAAAAAGTAAGTGAATCTAAAGGCACTAAAAAAACAATCTGAAAACTTTTGTTAATGGAAAATTATATAACGAAGTTCTAAAAGGCTACAATAATAAAACTTAGTTACTAATTAGCAGGGCAACCAAAAATATGAAAAAAAAAAATATTTTTTCTTTGGCTTTAAATGAACCAAACTGTTAGTTATTTATTCGTATCAGACAATTTTAATACTTTTTTATATTTTGGTTATAACAGCATATTTTTGCTAAGCTTCAGCATATTATATTATATTTTCATAGCAAATCATTATTTTAGTAATTTAAATGACAATTTCTTGCATATTTTATACTTATAATTTTGTTTTACATATTTTACACTTAAGAGACAAATTTTGCATATTTGTACACAATAAAATTTTTTGCACAGTGAAAATTTCTTTATACTGTCACATACGTTTTTCAAATCCGATTCCCTAATAATTTCAATCTTATAAATCGATAGATATTTTGTAATTTCCTGATACAACGTATTAGCTTTAAATGTTTTTAAGTGCAAAAAATATTTAACAATTGCAATATATTTGGAGGATATTTTTGAGGATTCATTTTACTTTTACAAGAGAAATATATTTCTCTTATTTATTTTTTAGTTTTTATGCACATAAAACACTTTTTAGATTATATATTTAGCTTTTTTTGGTACTTTTTAATATTTTTACCTATTTAAAATATTGTTCAAATATAAAATATTTAATTTCTATTTTTTCCTTATCTTTAAGCTCTTACCATCAAAACGTGTACAAAATTTATTTGGAATATATATATTTTTCTTATAAATCCATATAAAAATGCTTTAGTTTATAAAACCAATTACGTGTTATATTCGATATTTGTACAATGCTGGTGATAACAATTATTGTAAATAATATACATATTTATTTAAACTAAATATAAACAGTCAATATTACTACACATGATAAACACTAGTAATACCCAAGTTTATTTATTTAATCATCTATACACATTTTCAAATGATATAACAATATCAAAGAAATATCAAAGAAATTTATCCAAAACAAACAATGAAAATAAATGTATTATCACAAAAAAATATTATATATATATATATATATATATATATATATATATATATATATATATATATATATATATAAATCATTCACAAAATATGATTGTAAAGTTCGAAAGACAAAAATGTCACTGACATTTCATATCATATTTTAACGATAATAATATTATAAATCAATAGACTTATGTTATCAGGAATTGAAAATACAAATAGAACACAACTTTAATAGTTGATAAAATTACAAAGTTTGAAAAAAATTAAACTATTGTAAAACAAACTTGATTATTTTAAATTAATAATAATTCCCAATTTTTTAAAATTTGACTAAAGGCATGTAAAATTGAAGAAAGGTAAAATTATTTTAGTCAAGTTAAATGAAATTCTTCAATTTGACTAAAATCATGTAGACTTGAAGAAATATCGGTAAAATTAACTAATTTATTTTAGTCAAGTTAAATGAAATTCTTCAATTTGACTAAATATCTTCGGCTAAAGTCATGTAGTGAAGAAATTTCTTCAATATAGAAATCACATATTAAAGATTGAACGATTAATATCAAAGAGTGTGCACGTGTTATTGAGTCTATATATATATATATATATATATATATATATATATATACTATACTATCTAAACGGTGTTCTACAAAAACTATGCAACATAAATGAAAAAACCTACTACGATTAACCACATGATTTAAATTGGTACGGAAATATGTTGTTTATTTTGTTAAATGGAATTTTTAACAAAATTATATTTTTTTATTTTCTCACACCGATATCAATTTTAAACTTGTACCCCAATGCAGGCTATTTCCATTCAAATTATGAAGCATTATTTTTAATCATCTCCGTATTAAATAACTATTTTTTTTAATATTCTTCTTAAATATTTCAGATGGGCTTTTTTTTTATTCATTTAACAGCGTACTAATCCGTCCCTTCATCACATATGTAATTACTTGCAAACAAAACCTCTCCTACGTAAATTTAATCTAAGTTTATTTAAAATATTCCTTTTTATAAAATTTCAAACTAATTATTTAGATATTTTTGTTTTATTTTACTTTTTATAAAAATTGATGTTTTTGTTATGCATATATTAAATATACTTATTTCTTTTGCAAAAAGAATTGTTAATTGTTTTACAAAAAATATTATGTAAGTATTTAAAATTTCTTATTTATTTTATTTTTGATGATAATAAGTAGTCGTTTATATATTAATGTATTAATAACTAAAATAATTTTTTATTAGTTGAATAAAATAATGCAATTATATATAAAAGTAATTTTTCCTACCGGCGTTTAAAAAACATTTTAATACTGACAAAATTATGTCAATTTGAATACAATTCAATAGTTAAAATGAGTAGATATTGCTCAATTTGAAGAAAAAATTAGCTAATTTGAATAAATTGTTTATTCAATTCAACTAAAATTTAGAATTCAATGAAATAGTGTAATAAAATATAATAGTTAAATTAAATAATAAAATAATGTAGTTAAATTAAATAAAACTTATTCAATTTAATGAACAATTTTAGTTAATTTGAATAATATTTGATTCAATTTGAAAAAAAAATGTCGAATTAACCTTTTAATAAACCAAATCGATTAATCATATTGACGATTTTTCGTCAACTTAATTAATTTATGAAAAATTAACAAAAATTTCTATTGAATTAACTAATGATATTGTTGGTTGATATTTAACCCACTTTTCTTCAATTCTACACCCCCTTTTTACCGTATTTACTACTCTTTTTTGATTGAGTGTAGAATGAGGTACACTTTCATTTGAGCTGGAAATAATGTACATACAGTTACGAACAAATAATTAGGTTCACTTCGTAAGCCTTTTTTTATTTATTTATGCTTTATGGCAGAATTTGATAAGCCATAACATTTGTTTTGATTTAATAAGGAAAAGAGAAAGTATACTTAAAATTAAAAAAAAAAATTGTCGAGCAAATAAATAAGTTCATTTGAAAAAAATTGTTATACTAACACAAAGATTGTTCAAGGGAGGAATATTTAGCAATATTTGGTTTAATATCCTTCGTGTTATCTAGCTCCTAAGAACCTATGATTCATACAGTTAACCAATGCCTTACATGTTTCTGATAAAATTGAGTACCAAGCATCCCTACTATTTCCCATATTTTATCTTTGTTTGTGACTTTAAGAAATAAAATATCTTGGACAAGTCGCGATATCAAAGAGAATATGACACTAAACATTCCTCAATAGTAAAATATTAATTTAGAATGGAAAACTTAAACTTCATAGAGTGGCCTTATTAAAAAACTTTGGAAAATTGTCCAGTATGATATTTTACTTCTTAAAGTCATAAACAAAGATAAATTATGGACAATGGTACGGTATACTTGGTACGCGATTTCATCAGAAACATGTAAGGCATTGGTTAACTGTATGCCTCATAGTTTCTTAGCAACTATATAACAGGAAGGATATTTAACTAAATATTGCTAAATATTCCTTCAACGGTTTTTGTGTTAGTATAACATTTTTTTTCAAATGAATTTATTATATGATGGACAAATATTAACATTTTTTTTTTTTTTAATTTTAAGTATATATCTTATTTAATATAAACTAATGTTATGATTTATCAAAGGCTGCCATAAAGCTCTGCAACAGAGGTCATAAACTTTTTTGTATTTTATTCTTTAGGAATAAATGAAAAAAGGCTTACGAACGTATTTATTTGCTCGTAACTGTATGTATGTACATATTTATATTTGGCTGCCAAATACTAAATATTTATTTTCATTAAACCTAACAAAAGAAATTTTATATTATAAACTTAAATATATAATACACAAAACTCAAATCTAACTAATCGGTGTTTATAAAAAGGAGCATATATGTTTGTAATATTTTTGGCAGTAACTTTCAAATATTTTTTATTATACAAAAGAAAAAAATGGATTAGAGTAAATTTTATAGGTTTTAGTAAACTATTTGGCAAATATATTGACTATACCTTCGAATTCTCTACACAAAAACTATTGGACTAAATCCAAGTTATAATTTTCACAAGCCAAAATAAACAAAAAACACATTTAAAAAATGTTTTTTCGAAATTTCGAAACATTTTATAAATTTTAAGATTTATTTATTTTCGCAAACAAGGCACGCGTATTTCTTTTATTGTTTCTATTGAAGAAAATCATATATAATAAGAGATTATTCCTATTTAGGATCATTTACAATTTTGCTAACGATATACTAATACATACATATGTATGTTATGTCTATATATATATATATATATATATATATATATATATATATTGTTTTTTTTTTTTTTGAATAGTAGGGGGATTGTATTGAATTTATTCTGTAATATAATTTTTAAAATTAAATATAAACTTAACTTTGACTTAAAGTTAAGCAGACATAACATACATATGTATGTATTAGTATATCGTATATATCGTAATATATACATATATAAACTACAAAGGAGTTTATGGATAAGTGTAGGATAAACAACAATATTAAAAAGACCTCCAGTATTAAAAATCTCCCAGAATACAATGTTCAAAACGCAAAACCAAAAAATGGAAAATAAACGAAAATAATAAACAACAAAGTATACGTATACATATGTTTATATGAAAGTATGTATCTATATACCCATAAGCAAAATAAATAAAAAAAATAAAATACCAGCTGCCAGACCGGCCCACACTTACATATACATATAGACACTGTAAACATTGTTTGGAAGGACAACGAACGATTACTGGGTCTACAAATAACCCACTCACTCCATTTACTATACGTAAGCACTGCGTGTCCAAATACATTTATTCCAAGTTAATGTACTCATACTCCTTCCTTCTTTCTATATTTATCACTCTAACGATTCATAACTGTCATTTTAGTCTGCCTTTATGTCTAAACGTTTACACGCAAAAGAAATTAAAGTTATACATTTTTGAATATTTTTGATAAAATTAATTATTTTACAAATATTTTATAATTTTGTACATTTTAATATAAAATTAAAATTATTATTAAATTTAAGCTTCTGAAGCTTTAATTTCCTTTAAGCGTATTCAAAAAAAAAAAAAGAAGAAGAGTACTAAATTTACTGGCAAAACTACTAAAAAGTTTTATATATAAATTAGTGCAGAGAAAGTAAAATATTGATATAATATTAAAATAAAACTTTTAAATATTCAAAAACGTGAAGGAAAATTAAAGAGGATGTCAAGGCTTGCCATCTTAATATGAATTTATATACAGTTACTTATTTTAGTTTACATTTAAATCATTTCATATACAAAATGAAATTATAAAGGTAAAATATATTGGAAAAATAGACTTATTTATAAATCTTTGTGAATAATTTGTGTACTTCCCACAAAGTTGTTAGTTTAATGAATTTAATTTTTAAGGATCTGTCAACGAGACGTGTACATATATATATATACAACTGTCGCTTCATATTAACAATTTTCCTTGTGGACAAATTTATATTTACTTACAAAGAAGTAAAAAAAAAATAAATATTGTATATGTGTATACTAGGGTGGTCCAGTTTGTATGGGGAGATATCGTTGTTCCAGGTCAAATAAAAATTTAGTTAATTTTTAAAATACCGTTTCTAAAAATTTTCGTTCTGGCTTTGACCTTTCTTGAGGTAGAATAAATAAAAAAGTTTATTTTTTCAGATTTTTTTGATTTTTTGAAAGGTACAATATGAAAATTTGTTATTCTAAGAAAGGTCTTTGGGAGGAACATTTAAAAAAATAACAAAAATTTAAAAGGAAGTGTAAAAGTGTCGGAAATTTTTCAATTATTGACAAAAAGTTTAGAATTTTTTACATATAAATATTTAAAGTTTTTTTTTATTCGATCTTGTTCTTATTTTATTCGAATTTTTTAAAGGAAACTTTTATTTGTATATAAATTCTTCTATTTAAAGTGAAACTAAATGGTTTTAGTACCAAAATATGCATATTTTTATAAGTTCTTCAATGATACACATATATCTACATCTATTAAGTAAAAATACTGATCTAGTGCAAAAAAAAAAAAGTAATAAAAAATAAAATCTTTGTTTATTATTGTTTTTTGCCAAAATTCTGATATTTTGTTATTAACTCTTACTGAGTTCAAATGTGTTTTTATATATAAGAAATTTTTAGATTTCCTAAAATATGTGCATCGGAACTAGCTTATTTCCACAACAATAAATTTCAATTTTATTTTATATTTATGTGAAAAAATTCAAATACCTATTTCTTATGTGAAGAATTGCAAAATTTGGAAGAGAAGTATGTTTCGAAAAATTAGAAGTAGTTTTATTTATAATAAATATAAAAAACCCGAAAAAATATATATAATTTTTTTTCATTTTGTTCCAGGTCATGAAAAGATAATGACGACAACAATTTTGAGAAACGGTATCATAGAATGAAGTTAATTTTCATTTTCGGGCCACCCTATTTTATACTAATCCATCGAATACATACATACATATATATATGAGTTTGTTTTGTAAACATAGTTTTTGTTTTTTTATTGCACACATTGGTTAAAGTTTATTTTCTGCTTTGTTTTGAATTTACTCAATACATTTTTGTATCATTTAGCAAACAACTCATGCTGCCAAGAGCCACAATTCATTGTTGTTTTTTATATATGTTGTAATAACAGATTGGCAAAAAACAAAGTAGATAATATACATAGCAGATATTGTATATACATTTAAAATATATTTATAATATATATCTTTGGTATATATATGTACATAGTAAAATGTCTCATTTTTGTAAATAAGAAGGCAAACAATAAAAGGGTAAGAACATTTACAATAAATAGAAAGAAAAAGTAATGAATGGTTTTATTTTGAACAAAGGATTTGCTTGCTTTACTTACATATACATACATACAAATATATGTATGTATCTTAAAGTGTGTATACAAAATAAATTGGAGCCAAAAAATTATAAACTTATGAGCAATGCCTAGTATTTGAAAAGCAATATCATCTAATCAAAAAGTGAACTTGAAAAGTATTTGGAAAAACGTTTTATCTCGTTTATCAGTAATATAACACACGGTTTTTAACAAATGCTAGCTATTTAGCTTCCCGAGTACAACAGAGTTATAATGAAGTAAAACTAAATAAGTAAGATATAAATGGAATATAACCCAAAAATATGCTTTTAATATCATAAATCACGAAAATATACTATAAGGACAAAAATCTTTAAGTCTTAAGAAATTTATGACAAAATTGTTACGTTATTTTATGTAGTTTATATTTTAAAAATAAATTCATTTAAGAATTTATTTAATCCTTTTATAAATTTTTAATGAAATTTCTTAAACAATTAATAATTTCTTTCCTTGTTACTTATTATATATTAATATAAATCACAGAAATTTTTTTATATAACATTAAAAAAAAACAAATTTTTAAAATTATGTAAAATATGTCGGAACTTATAAATATGTAAATATATTAGCATATTTTTAAACATTATTGAAAAAAATAAAAAGCACACGTATGTATATACCCTGCCAGCAATTAGGTGATAGTTTTATCCACTATCAGAAAAATGACTTTCTAGTATTCTCAAGATGTTATTTTCCTGTTAATAAACAATTTTACAAAAACAAATATCATTAATCTTGATCTACCTATTCTACATTTCTTACTAACTAAAATGTCGAAAAAGTCACTTAAAAGTTTAGTTTTTGGATAAATATAAAGTTACTAAAAACTGTCTCCCATTAGTGTTCTCAAGATGTTATTTTCCTGATAGTAAAAAATTTTACAAAAACAAATAACATTAATTTCGATTTTCGACCTTCTGAAAGTAAAAAACCATTACAATGTTTTTAAATTAAAAACAAAAAATGTGAAGAAGACAATGGTACTTAGTTGATGTGTTACTTTCAAAGGCAAGCAATCGAATCTGCCGTAAAAATTCTGCTTGTCCACCACGTTTTGACACAATTATTTTTTCGATTTCTTTTTTCGAAAAAAATTTTTTAACTTTTAATCGCCTGGCTGGATTTACATAAGTTTTCACATAAAAGTAGCAGAGGAGCGTATAATTTTTAATTTGGATGGAGGCTCAAAATAGGTTACCTCTGACATAGAAAATATTTCATCGCTTGTCAATTTTTTGTTTCCCATCCGATTTCAAATATTTTACATCTTATTAAACTTTAAAGTAGTGTAAATTATCTTCTGTATAAGATATTGACTTAAATTTTTATCTACATAATGAAGAATTATGTTCGATAAGTAACGTAATTTATTTGAGAAAAAAACATGGCGTTTGAAGAAAATATAAATATCATATCTGTAATAAAATCTTTGTTAGTTAGGATATCTTAACGAATTTTTCGTTGATTATTTAAAATGAGAAATTGTAAAAAACTTTAAGATTTTTGTTGAAGAAATCCCACATTTCACAAAAAAACCTGAAAATCCCAAAAATAGGATTTTTTACATTTTCGCCTATAAATTTAAATTTTTCTGGAGTCAAAGTCAAAGTTTGGATAGTAATATTGATAGTATTGAGTTAGAATTTCGACAGAAATAGCGGCCTATTCTGTTCCTCAAAATGACTCCAATTTGACACATAAAAAAAGCTCTTAATAGTGTCATTAAAAAAGTATTAAAACTGCTGCACATTTCTTCCCGCGTGGTGACTCTTCTTGGATAAGAAAATGATATCATATTCGATTGTTAATAACAACTTGAGGTTACTCTTTAGTGCAAATTTGGATAGAAAATGTTGGCAGGGTATGTACGTATGCATGTATGTATGTATGTATGTATAAAAGAAATACCTTTACTAAATATTCAATAAAATTAACACGTTTCAAAAATTCATTAGGAATTAAAAATATTTTGATTAGTATAGTAAACTATTTTTACTTTTATTTTGGAAATTGGAAAAAAACCATCTAAAAATTGTAAATAACATATAAATTATATATTTGTTTAAATATGTATTAACTAATTTATGTAAAATTTATTAATTGCTAATATCAAAATAAAAGCTGTTTTCTTTAGCATTAATTACAATTAGAGTTGAAATGAAATTAAAACGAAAACGAATTAAAGCTCAATGAAATGTGTGCATTATTACAAAAACTACCCAGAAGTAATATAAATATTACATTCTTTTTTTATAAAAATGTATTAAATGTATATTTGTATTTTTGTATATATATTTGTATAATGCCAAAAAATTGAAGTAAAAAAAATAAGAAAATAAACAAAATATGTTTCGTAAAAATAGGAATAGAGTATTTGGAGAAGAAAAATTCCCACCTTTATGATAATTTCTCTTTTCAAATTTATTGTTGTTGTACTTTGTTTTTACTGGTTTTTTGTTTTTTGGATGGTGAGTTTATTGTTGTTTTAGCAGGAATTTTTGCAATGCTTAAATAACTTTATTTTCATTTGAAATTTTCTTTTTGTTTTTACACAATATGCATTTTTTAAGGTTCCTAAAAACGGAAATGGAGAATTACAAATATGATTAATTCCACAACTCAGCTAATAAATATCACTAACACGACTAAATTATAATGAAATTTTCATTTTTTTAATTCAATGTATAATTTTAAAATAGAATTACTGTTTAATCATTTTGTTTTATAATTTCGCTTTATTTAGCTTTTTGTTTAATTTATTTAAAACACAATTTTTAATTTATTTTACTGTAACTTTTTTAATGGTTTATGATTACTTTTTTCTTTTTTTAATTCACTTTACTTCCGTTTTGTTTAATTTTTCTTCTATTGTTTTCATTTATTACTGTCAATCAATTTTGTGCTTCGTCTAACATTCGTTCTCTTTAGAAGACTTTGTTCATTGTTTTGTTGTTTTTCTTTTTTTTCTGTGCTTTTGGCCTTTATACACTCGTAAGTATGTAGTATATGCTTATTCGTATTTTATTGTTATATTTCTATGTATGTATGTATGTATGTATGTTATTTCACTGTTATCTTTTGTTTTATTTTAATTTTCTTGTGTTTGTATTTTTCATAATATACACAACATACATATGTATATATTTAATAAAAAATAAACAAAAAGATTAACTTAACACAAGTTACGAAGAAATAATTATTATAAAACGAGTTCTACGTTGTATATTTATAAGCGAACCACTGATGAAGAAAAATAAAAACACAATGTGGTGAATTGCCAAATGTCTATGGCTTTAAATAAAATGTCAACAATTCTTGTGAATGAGAAAATTAATCAGACAGTCAAACCACTATTGTGAATCACTATTTATAATGACACAGTGGTAAGTTATAAAATTAACGAAATAAAATAAATTGTTGAAAAAATAATGAAAAGAATATGAAGAAAAATTTTTACATTACATATAAATAAAAAAAAGTAATAATTATGAAAAACACTCGAAAAAATAAGATTAACATTATCAATTTATGTGCCACTGCGCCGTGGTGAGTTTATATAAATTAACGCAAATAGCCCCTTTAAGTAAAAATACACAATAAAAACTATATAATAATATGATTTCTTCATGAGGTTGTATAAATGAAATTGGGGGATGTTTATAAAATTAGCATTAATAAAATACACTTTTTTAAAATGTATTTCAAAGTTTTATAAAAAAATTACTTATTATCTGTAAGAGTTAATTTGTTCTTTTACAGTGTCATAAATTCACTTTTTTGCAAATGAATAAAAATTACAAATAAAAATTTTAAAATTTTTTCACTATATAACCACCGCCGCGCCGCACCCGTATATTGACAAATGCGCCATCACTCTAAATGAAAAAAAAACAAACCCCACTCATGTAGTATATATACAACATCTCAGATTCACAAAGAAGGAATTCATTAAAAAATTATGAACATTTTACACTCATCTTTAAAGTGACTATAAGTACTTTTAAGAATTTTAATTAATTTAGTTATTTATTCTTAAATATTTCAAAAATCAAATTTTTTTTACTGATAATATATCTTAACAGTTATGTTTTCGAATGTAATTTATTACGTAGAATGGAATTCCTGCTAAAATATATATATATATATATATATATATATATATATATATATATATATATATATATATATATACTACTATATATATTTAGTAGTCGATTAAATATTTGGAAACAAAAATATTATGCTATGTTCAAATATAGAGGCTTTTACACATAAAAAACATACAAAATTTCCATAAAGGAAATAAATTTTTAGTATTTTTAGTACATAGAAATTTGGAAAAAGAATTTGTAAAAATTGTAAAACATTTTAAAAACAAAAAATTAAAAATTGTAAATGAAATTGATATTTGTTCATAAATTTTATTTGCTTAAGTTAAATTTTTTAATTAAATAAAAAATTTGTAAAAATACTTTGGCAAATGAAAAACATTCCAAAAGGAAAAACACAATAAAACGATATATGAAAGAGTGATGTTTAAACTAACTGTGTTTCTCAAAAAACAAGTCAAAAACTAATGTGCGTGAACATAATATTAACGAACCAAGGTATCACCACTGTAAAATCAATTTAAACATTTTTAGATACACATATGTATGTATATGTTTCAAAATTTTGGAAAAGGTATTTTCAGGGACAGTAACGATTATGAGTAAAAACTTGCATTTTTAGTAAAAATTCAATTTTTGAAAAAAAAATATTTTTTATTAAAAATTTAATTATTTGGTGAAAAAATCGATTTTGGCTTTGATTGAATGTTCTGAATGAGCTCCGACTTTTTGTATTTTTTCATCGTTGATAGAACTTATAACGCTGAAAATAATGATGTAAAAATTTTTGAGTGCAACTGAATAGTTTCAAAGTTATAGGCCATTAAAAAACGTACTTTCCTAAGAAATTCATATTAAAAAAATTTATTGTTAATGTTTGCAATCGAATAAACGTTATAGGAAATATTTGCTATTTTAAGTGAGATAGGAAGTTCAAAATTAAAAAAGTTAAAAAATTAATTTTTGGTAAAAAATTAGATTTTTTTGTTAATTTCCTTTTTTTAATTGAAAAAAAAAAATGGTTTTCGGTGAAAAGCAAAATAATCCCTTTTTGTTGAACAAAAAGAAAAAAATAAAATGAAAAATAATCAATAAAAATGAAAAAAAAACTGTTCTGAGAATATTTTCACATTTTTTGTCACTGGTTCGTTTTTATTAAGACTGCAACCAATGAAAGAACTTTAAAAAACAAAATACTAAAATTTAACAACTGTTATCAAAACCATGAATACATTCCATGACTTTTCTGCGAAATTATATTGGGGGGGGTAATATATCTACATTCATACATACTATATATACATCTACATTGATATTTAACTAAGATTTTTTCGAGTATAGAGTAATTGGAGTATTTAACCAATATACACAATACTTCACTTCCTTTGTGCATATATACATACGTAAACCTTAAGCATTTGTATGCGTTTATGTATTTAAATACACACGAGTAAATTAATCTATACATAAGTACTTATCAATGTATATGTGTATAGTAAATAATTTTACGGGATTTTTAATATTTTATGCTCTTACAAAATTTATTTAATTGAATTTTTACATATTTTCACATTTCTATGTATAAATTATTGTCATTAACTTTTACATTATTGTTATTAACTTTTTGTTAAATATTTTATATATATAAGGATTTTTCTTATATACATACAGACGTTACTGTGTATATTTAATTTTTTTCATTTTCATTTTCTTCTTATTATACTGCTCGTTCACCAATCTACACATATTCTTTACATAATTTATATACACATTTACACACTCTTTATTTTTTGATCATATTTTTTTCTTTATTGTGAGTTTTTGTATATTCATGAACAGAAAAAACTACATATTTGGATGATTTCATTTCTCCGCTGTTTTATTATTTATTATTAATTCACACAAACGAGTTATAGAATCAACGTTTTGAAATTATTATAAATTTTCATTTGGTTTGTTTATTTTTCTTGCATATTTACTACTGCGTATACATATAAGTATGTATATATTATTTTTTATATATTGTATTAAATGATTTTGTGGATAGAAAATATGGAAAGAAAAGACAAAAAAAATACACTGCGATTACCTTCTTAACACACCTGAGTCCCAAAAACGTCTGACAAATACGTACAAAATTTGGTATATTATATTCCACTAATTCACCACACTTAGTGGATTCTCGTCTATTGTGAATTGCTTAAAGTGCAAGGTTGTTGGTACAGGGTTGTACTTTATTATAAACAACCGGAAATAAACTAATGTTGGTACTTCTAATTGTAACGGATTTAAAAAAAATAAATAAGTAATAAGACGACGAAAAAGAGAACCACTATGATAATCGCAAGCCCGACCAAACAGAAAAATCGATACCATGCTACAGGTGCCATGCTCTGTATTTAATAGGAACTGTTATGCGCTGCTAAAACAGGGTGAATCAATCACGAGACCTATGTTGAACTCAATTGACTTTCCCTCATGACCATTTCTACCTCATGTTGCGCGACCAGTTAAAAAGTGGTTGGGAAGATTTTTATTAAAAAACGATAAGAACTAATGCAAATACCAATATATTTTCTTGGAGACACTGTAAAAAAATTTTTTACTCATTTTGCATTTGTATTATTAATGAATACAAATATGTCTGGGCATCCGCGGAAAAATTAAAAATTCGTGATAAGGTCCGCGAGGCCTATATTCAAAACCCTCTACTTTATTTAGGGATTGGAGCTGGGGCAATGGTATCCCCCCTCCACCATATAAACAAAATATTAATTATCGCATAGTGAAAGTCTTACAATTTTTTGGTAATAACTTTCTCAACAACTTACACAATTGAGATGAAAATATGAGGGATTGGTACAGAGGGTGTGGTAGCTCCTATATAAAGTAAAAATTATTTATCGCTTAAATGAAGAACTATTAGAGCAATAGTTTTAAAATTGTGTGGGAATAATTTCCTTATCAAGATTCATAACTGAGATGAAAGAAAATAGAGCGGACAGCTCTAGGGAAAGTGTTGGCCCACATACAAGGCAAATATTAATTACCGCATATCTAAGGAACTATTATAGTGAAAGTTTCAAGATTTTCTTGCCAAGTTACACAATTGAGGGGAAAATAGGTAGGGTAAGTTTACAAGGGGTATTAGCCCTTGTACATCTAAAGAACTATTCAACCGATTTAAATTTTTTTACCAAATTCATGTTCAATACAATAATTACTCAGAGAGATAAAGGCTTTTGTATTCAAAAATAAAAATAAGGTATTTATTTTGTAAGATAGAGGAATACAGAAACGTTGATAAAATTGGAAAAACTAGAAACTTTTACTTGAAATTTATATCATAGATGAGGGTTACTATATGGAATATAATGGCATCAAAAACGTAGTTTCATGATAGGTGGTTTTGAATACAAGCCCTCGATACATCTTTTGCTTTTTAGTATTCAATAATAATTATTTAATAAAATACTTCTTAGAATTAAATAATTTATTATAATAATTTATTTATAAAAAAAAGAACATTTTCTTAGCACTAACAGCATTTTCAATAGTAAATTTCATATTAATACTGTTTCAAATAAAGAATTCTATAAAAAAAAAATTTAATTTTACAAAATTTTAATATCTTCTAAAAACTTTAAAAATACTTTTAATCTTTCACCAAATTTAGAATTATGGAAAATAATACGTCTATTTTGTAAAGCCTCTTCAGTTTCTAAAACGAAATTTTCAGGATCAGCCAATTCGGGATGTTCACTTATTAAAATGGGCAGCAAACAAGTAGCAGTAGCCAAACCTTAATGAAATAATTATATATATATATATATATATATGTATACCCTAAAACTAATATATATATATTCTCACCATGAAAACCTTTGTTGATGATTTCCTTTTTAACATCATCTATGGTAGGAACAGGTTGTTGATAATTTAATTTATGTAAAATATCTGAGAGTGATTCATGATACACCATAATTAAGTCATCAAAATGTGTTTCAAAAAAATCTGGTTGCCATGATGTAAACATTAAATAATTCCAATCAATACCAGGCGAGCCATAAAATCCCTCTTGAAAATCAATCTTAAACGAAGAAGAAAACAATAAAAATGTGTTTTCATTTAAAACAATTTTAAATAAAATGTAAAATGAGAAAATGCTAAAATAATTATGAATTATAAGTTTAACTTATTATACTTACAAATATTACTTCCTCATCATTTGGTTTTTGGAACATTAAATTATTTATCCACATATCACCATGATTGAGAACATGAAATCGATCAGATAGATTACGACTAAAAACGTTTATCATTTTTGCTATAATGGTGGTGCTAAAATTTTCTAATTTTGGAACATATTTTTGTAAATCTTCATGATTATTGCAATATTCTATAGTAGATTTTATAGCTTTTGTATACATTTCATGTATGGGAGAGGGATGTTCAGAGATATTACCAGGCAAATGATAACGAAACATATCGGGATTCTAAAATAAAAATAAACATTTTGTAATATTTGTGCCACTAAATTGTTCACTAAATTTTGCTACAATTATTTAAATAATTTTTTTTTTTTTTTAGTACATTTCTTTTCCCATATTTACCTTTTTATATAAAACCATACTAATAGCATGAAATTTGGCTAATTTTTGTAAAACTAAATGACACTGATTCAAATTTAAACCGTGTTTGACATCGTTTATTTTAAATCCCTTTAACTTTAAGTTCTCCATAACAATTATACGATCATCCACATAAATAGATCTAAAATATAAACATTAATATATGTAACTCAAAAATTCGTAATAAACATTGACAAAATAATACTTACTTGGGACCAAAGATAGTAGTATCTTTGATGTCATCTAATAACTTTTGTGCTTCTTCACTTATAACCGTATAGTACTGGGCCTCGCGTGCAAATACATCAAAATCTTCTTCCAATTGTGACATTAAATCATTTTCCAACCGAGTTTTTAATATAAGTGAAACATTTTTTACTGTTTCCTTATCGCTTTCCGTGCTATATTCGACTGTTAGCAAATATAAGGCACTAAAATAGTTCTCTCCTTTACTAGTGGCCGGATTTTTTGCAAAATTCTTAATAATAACCTTTTCATTGTTACAATAATATTCTAGGATTTTGTTCACATAATCCTTGTCAATCCAAGATGGTTCTTTTGAGGAAGAACAAGTGGGCTGTTGTGAATCATCCATTCTGTTTTAGTTTTTTTGTTCTAATTTTACCGGCTTAAGGGTGTTTTGTTTATCTTTTTCTTTTAAATCTGTAATTAATTATGTAAGTTGCGATAAAGTTTTTTTAGATATAAATAATTAGAAAATATTTAGAGATAAGATTTTTTGTTAAAGCAAATAACAATTCAAATATTTTAAATAAACCAGTAAATAAAGATATGAGTGTTTGCACGTAAATATCATATAAGTCGAGAACTTATTTCGGAAGTGATCATTATTTTCAATATTACTTTTTTTCTGTAACTAATAAAACTAAATTAATTTTCTTTTTTTTTAACTTATTTTGCTAAAATTTTATAAGGGTTTGTAATAATGTATTGAATGAAATTCTTTAGACACATAAGTATATTGTTACGTTTTTACCTTTTAAAAACGGTCGTTTATTTCCTTTAAATAAACTTTATACTTTGATTGCAAAAATAACAGCAGTTTAGTAGTTTAAAAATTGTAACGACTCTTTATTTTATTTAAAAATGTACAACAATACAGTTTATAAGTCACTTTGTGTTTTAATACACACACACACTTAAATTACACGCTTTATACAGCACACTTTAATAATGTACAAGATTATACAGCCAAGGCAGTTAATATGTCTTTACTTAACGACGCTTCCAACCAGACTGACTCAATGGTGTTCTCACGGCCAATTTATATACACTGTATTGCCTACTAGATGTTTCTTGAGAGCTCTATTTCTTTCTACAATGTTAACGGACAATCTAGAGTTTTTGTAGGTAATGCCATTAGCATAAACACTTAGTGCTGCCAAACTAGCTTTTGATGATAGTGCCAGCACATAAACACTTAGTGCTGCCAAGCTAGCTTTTGATGATAGTGCCAGCAGCATAAGCACTTAGTGCTGCCACACTTAAAAACAATGGTGAAAGCTTTTTATTCAATGTTGTATGTTTAGAACTATGTTAATAATTTTACAGCTATGTTAACTGCAGTTAACATAAACGGAAATGTCTGGAAGCATTGAGAAAGATTTAAACCGGCCGTTAAAACCGTTATATTTGAATTCAATTACAATTTCGTAACACTGCCCCCCGCTTAAGCCTGTTCGTCCCGAATAGGCACAGAATCACTTTTCCCATAGGCAGCTAGTCGTTCTAGATGTACAACCTTCATTTTAGATCTCGGGCTCTTTTCTTTCTGTATTCTGTACACCACGTCGTTTAATTTCTTAATCACTTTGTATGGTCCATCCCAATGGGTTTGTAGTTTGGGAGACAGTCCTTTCTTACGTTGTGGGTTATACAACAGTACAAGCTGGCCTTCGTTAAATCCTTCAGAATTCGCTGCTCTATCGTATCTGGCTTTCATTTTATCGCTGGTCATTTTTATTCGTCTGCGTACGAATTCATGTAGTTCGTTCAGGTCATCTTGCTCTTGGGAAGTGTTTTCCCTATTTGTTGATGAGGGCTTAATACCGAATTCTAAATCACCAGGCAACTTGAGTTCTGTCCCGAAGACAATTTTTGCAGGTGTTCGAGAGGTTGAGTCATGAACAGCTGATCTGTATGCCAATAGAAATTTCGGTATGTGTTCATCCCAGTCCTTCTGATGTGCACTGACCACTTTTCTTAAATATTCCTCCAGAGTGCGATTGAATCTTTCCACCATGCCATCAGATTGAGGATGCAGTGGCGTTGTTCTGGTTTTTCTTATTCCGTATAAATCGCACATTTCCTTGAATATGGCAGATTCAAAATTTCTACCCTGATCAGAATGCAACTCCAGTGGAACACCATAGCGGCACACCCAGTTGTTCACAAATACACTTATAACCGTTTTAGCTTCTTGATCAGGTATGGCATATACCTCTGGCCATTTGCTGAAATAATCCATAACCACTAGAACGTAACGATTTCCGGCATCACTGACGGGAAAAGGGCCTGCTACATCCATTGCAATCCGCTCGAATGGCGCGCCTGAGTTATATTGCTGAAGTTGTCCACGACTTCTTCTTGCTGGGCCCTTCGCTGCTATGCACTGTGAACAATTGGCTACCCAATCGGCTACTGCTTGCTGACAACCCACCCAATAAAAACGTTGTTTTAACTTTTCTAAGGTTTTTGTCACACCAAGATGGCCACCACTGGGACCGTCATGGAACTCTTTCATTACTTCGTTTATTTTAGAGGATGGTACTACAATTAGATTTGTCACTGTTTTACCGTCAGCACTTTCCCATATGCGGTATAAGCAGCCATTTAACAACTGTAGACTATTCCATAGGGCCCAATATGATTTCATTAATGGACTTTCTGCGGTAATGCTTCACACACTCTAATACTGCCAAAAGTTCTCGTCGCGTTACGCAGTAGTTTCTTTCAGGCTTCGAAAGCGTTCGGCTGAAGTATCCAATGACCCTTTCAGTGCCACCGACTACTTGTGAAAGTACACCGCCTATTCCGTATCCGCTCGCATCGCTATCTACCACAAATGTTTCTCCCGGTATAGGATATGACAAAATTGGTGCGGTACATAATAGATCCTTGAGCTTCTGGAATGCTAGTTCTTGTGCTTCACACCATTGGAATGATTGTGACTTCTTAGTCAGCTCATGTAAGCTTGCGGCTACATTGGCGAAATTCGGTACAAATCGTCTGTAATATGTGCAAAGGCCAAGAAAACTACGCAATTCGTGGAGATTTCTCGGACGTGGCCAGTTCTTTACAGCAATTATCTTATCCTCATCTGTTGATATTCCGTCTGCTGTTACGCGATGTCCCAAATATTTGACTTCTTTCTGGAACAACGCACACTTCTTTACACTGAGTTTGAGTCCAGCCGCTGATATACGTTTAAGGACTTCTTCAAGGTTATTCAGATGTTCATCAAAAGTCTTACCCATGACAATTATGTCATCGAGGTACACCAAGCATGTCTTCCCGTGAAGTCCTTTCAATACCTGTTCCATTAAACGCTCGAATGTGGCTGGAGCATTGCAGAGTCCAAATGGCATCACATTAAACTGCCATAACCCATCACTCGCGCTAAAGGCGGTTTTTTCCTTGTCCTTTTCTGAAATTTCTACCTGCCAATAACCACTTTGCAAGTCCAATGTGGAGAACCATTGTGTTCCAGCTAGTGTATCCAGGGTGTCGTCAATTCTTGGTAGCGGGTAGCTGTCTTTCCTGGTGACGTCATTCAGTTTTCTATAATCGACGCAAAATCTAGTGCTGCCATCTTTCTTCTTAACTAAAACAACAGGCGAGCTCCAAGGACTTGAAGATGGTTCGATTATACCATTCCGCTCCATTTCATTAACCAACTCCTTCACTTCACTTCGTTTTGCTAGAGGAACACTTCTGGGCGCCTGCTTTATTGGCCTCGCTTCGCCAGTATTTATTTGATGCTTTACAATTGTCGTTCTACCATGGCCTTGACTTTTTAAGGCGAAGACGGAGCTATATTTCTTCAGAATCTGTTTGGCCTTATTTCTGTCTGGCGGCGTTAATCCTTCTACCCATTTCCCCACATATTCCGCTAGAAGCTCGTGTTCTTTGGTGGATTTATTGGCAGGTTGCGGGTTTTTCTCGCAATTGATTACTGCCTCTGCTGAAGTGCATTGACCTATTTCAGAATTTGGCTTAACGACTTTTTCGTAGCTGGACAGGTTAAGCATTCTTACAGGAACTATTTTGTTGTTGCAGGGTTTAACGAGGGCTTTTGCTGTTACAAGATCACTTGTTATTTCTGCTGGTTCTACTACCCACAAACTGTTGTCCTCACAATCTCCCTCCATGCGAGCCCATACTAAAGTTTCTGACTGTGGTGGTAGCTTCTGATGCTCGACGGTAACTAGCTTTCTTATTTGAGTCCTATTTTCATATCCGACGTCAAGGGGTATCTCCACATTTCGCCAAATCATAACTTTTTGTCCCATATCCAAAGTAATGCCATGGCTAATCATGAAATCAGCACCAATGATGACTTCGTCCACAATGTCGGCAACAATGAATACATGATTGACGGTAACATTGGCAATGGTTAATTCCACATTTACTTTACCATAGACCGTGGCCGGCTCACCAGTAGCTGTGCGCAGGCTTACCCCACATAATGGTTCAATTGTTTTCTTGACTAAATCTGGCCTGACGATAGACTGTGATGCCCCGGTGTCTACAGTAAAAACGTGCTTCTGACCGTTGATGTACCCCGAAGCAGTAAGATTGCTATTTTTCTGTTGCATTACGGATATGGAGATGGTGGGGCCCTCAGATGTGGGAGCTAGCTCTTGCCCCATAGTGCCAGCTCGTTTTAGTTTAAAGGTGATTCTTGTGATGATTGCTGATTTGGCTGCCGGTTATTTCTTTGAGGCGAGGCAGATCTGGTTCGTTTTCTTGGTGCTTTGCAGTTTCGCTGAATATGACCCGATTTACCACAGTTATAACATTTTACTCTGGCTTTATTTTGCTTCTCATTAAACGCCTCCAAAACCTTTTTTAATTCGTCAACTATATTTCTATCATTATCAGAAACAACTTCAATATTTCGAACCTTGCATATTTGCGGCTTTGAAATTATTTTCGCCGTTTCTTGTGCCAGTGCGAATGAGACGGTTTCAGTAAATGATGGTTTAGGTGTGGCACAAACCGCGTGTTTTATTTCAGGATCGCGAATGCCATTAACAAATGCCTCTGTCTTGAAATGGTCCAAAAACGGGCTGTTCTCCCCTGGATAAGTAAGCTGCAGCAAACGTTCGATTTCCAACGCAAAGTCTTGTAGTGTCTCATTGGGCTTCTGCACTCTACCACGCAATTCCATTCGGTATAAGTCCTTTTTATGTTCACCAGCGTACTTACGTTGTAGCGCCTCCATTATATCATCATAACTGTTTTTGTTACATGCTGGCACGCTTTCAAGAACTAGTGCTGCATTTCCTTTTAAGGCCAATATCAACTCTATAGCTTTTTCTTCGTCGTTCCACATGTTTCTAATGGCAATTGTATCAAACTGAAACTTGAACACATTAAATGGTGTGGTGCCATCAAAACTAGGGGCCTTTATTCTATTAGAGGATTCTGGAATAATTCGCACCTGTCCATCTTGGCATTGAATATTATTCATCTTTATTTCTAGATCATGTAGTTTTTTATCAACACCTTTGGCTATTTCATTCTCTAAATCGGACAGGCAGCTCTCTAAGTCGGACAGCTTTTTATCAACCTTATCAACGACTTTAGCTTGTATATCTAGGCAGCTCTCTAAGTCGGACACCTTTTTATCAATGCCATCCACTCTGCAGTTTATAACTTCCGAAATTTGCTGAAGTTTTTCGTCTGTCGCTCTAGAAGTTTCTTGAAATTTCATTTCCATTATTTTATTTTCTTCTTTAACTTCAGCAAGAAGTTTCTCGTTATTTGCTTTAGAAGTTTCTTGAAATTTCATTTCCATTATTTTATTTTCTTCTTTGACTTCAGCAAGAAGTTTCTCGTTATTTGCTTTAGAAGTTTCTTGAACTTCAGCAAGAAGTTTCTCGTTATTAGCTTTAGAGGTTTCTTGAACTTCAGCAAGAAGTTCTTTAGAAGTTTCTTGAAATTTCATTTCCATTATTTTATTTTCTTCTTTGACTTCTTTAAATTGCTCCATCAAAGCAGCAAACATTGTGGATAAATCCATGCTTGTTGTTGCACGGGTAGAAACTTCCATTTCTTCTTTATACTCGAATTCGTAAGTTCCGATGTCAATATTACGCCGCTTGAATTCTTCTATCAGCCTCTTTTGCAATTCTGCTTTATTACCAGCTGTAGGTAACTCCAACTTATTCAATTCTCTCTTGAGTTGCTCCACTTTCAACTCTTCAAACTTCATGACTGCTTATTATTTTGCAATCCCACTTCTGACACCAATTGTTACGTTTTTACCTTTTAAAAACGGTCGTTTATTTCCTTTAAATAAACTTTATACTTTGATTGCAAAAATAACAGCAGTTTAGTAGTTTAAAAATTGTAACGACTCTTTATTTTATTTAAAAATGTACAACAATACAGTTTATAAGTCACTTTGTGTTTTAATACACACACACACTTAAATTACACGCTTTGTACAGCACACTTTAATAATGTACAAGATTATACAGCCAAGGCAGTTAATTTGTCTTTACTTAACGACGCTTCCAACCAGACTGACTCAATGGTGTTCTCACGGCCAATTTATATACACTGTATTGCCTACTAGATGTTTCTTGAGAGCTCTATTTCTTTCTACAATGTTAACGGACAATCTAGAGTTTTTGTAGGTAATGCCATTAGCATAAACACTTAGTGCTGCCAAACTAGCTTTTGATGATAGTGCCAGCACATAAACACTTAGTGCTGCCAAGCTAGCTTTTGATGATAGTGCCAGCAGCATAAGCACTTAGTGCTGCCACACTTAAAAACAATGGTGAAAGCTTTTTATTCAATGTTGTATGTTTAGAACTATGTTAATAATTTTACAGCTATGTTAACTGCAGTTAACATAAACGGAAATGTCTGGAAGCATTGAGAAAGATTTAAACCGGCCGTTAAAACCGTTATATTTGAATTCAATTACAATTTCGTAACAATATTATAAAATAAAACAACCAGCTTACATGGATAGCTCTAGTTACCATATTCAATTACGAGTAGTAATATTTATGTACGACTACGAGTTTTTATATATATTTTATTTTATTTATTTATTTATTATTATTATTTTTTTTATTTAATAATCTAACTTGACCTCTTTTGAACAAACAATAGAATATTTTCAACAAATGGTCACTCGAACATATAACATTGAGTTCATTTGACAAAGAATCATGTGTTCATTTCATTAAAATGGTGTGAAATTTATTGCTCTATTCGTACACTGGGCTACAGTGTTGCCAGTTTAGCCTTTTTAAGGCTAAATCTAGCCTTTTTATTTTGCCTTTAGCCTCAAAATTTTCGTTTTAGCTTCTAGCCTTTTCTTGATTCTTAAAATTGCCTTAAAAAGGCTAATATGTTACTATTTTAACAACGAAAGAAAATATTTCTTATTATCTATACTAATTTTATTTTTACAGAATCATTCATTTAAGCATTTTTGTGTTTATTCGTACAAAAATCTATATTTTTTATATTTAACAAAAATGTTCGCCTGCGGCACTTCATTATCCAACTCAAGAATAACAAATATACTAAAATACTAATAACTAACTTCATGGAATTACTAAATCGATTATTATAATTATTTTTTTTTTTTTTTATATTTGTCTCATTAACCTTTAACTATTAACTATTTATAATTTAACTATTAACTACTTACAATTAACTATTTATAAACATAATTTTAGCAAATTCCTATAAAAGCGAAAGATCACTCAAAAACTTAAAAACGCTTAATCATAAAGGATTTATAGTTTAAAAATTTCGAAATATTAGGTAATTTTTCATATGAAATATAATCAAATTTGTTTGGGAATTTTTTGGGCGATTTTTCATTTGGGTCATATTACTGACAGCATATTATTTATAAATTTATTACATTAACTTTAAAAAAATATAAAAATAATGAGAACGAGAAAAAATAAGTTTTTAAATTAAAGAAACTTTTTTTTCTGCCTTATTTTTTGACCTTTTTAAAGTTCGATTTAGACTTTTTTTCTCGGCACCTGGCAACACTGATGGGGAAGTATAGTTTAGTCATTAATATATTTTGTTAGTATAAATTAATATTTATTTAGGTGCAAATTTATGAAATATTATTTTAAAAACGTACATACAACTGAAAATATCCGTTTGTTTATTTATTAAAATCCATAATATTTTAGTTTTAATTTAAGCTATACAAATTACAGTTTATTTAGCCCCAAACATTCTATTTATTGGTTAAAGTATAAATTATAGACAATTTATAGCATTTTGAATGGTGCGTTTTTAAGTAAATATATGGATACACTTTACACTTTAAGTACATTTTAGGTACACATGTACATATATAAAAATTGTTAATGATAATAGTTTATAAGCAGAGAAATAAATAGTTAAAAAAAACATTACTTAACAGAGCCAATAAAATAATAGCCTGTGTTTAATTTCTTGATTCCACACACAATATAGGTGTCATGGTGAAATATTGGCGCCTTAGATATAGATTTACTCAATAATATTAAAATTCAGTTTCATTCAATTCCAGACAAAGATATTATAATTGGTTTTTAAATTTGATGAACGTAATAAATAAATATAATTTTCATTATCAAAAAATTTTGATCTGGCTTAAACTGACTTTAATCCTTAATAAGTTTTGTGGTAATACTATTTTAAACAAACGGATTGCAGATCTAAACTCAAAAGACTTGAAACTAATAGAGTGCAAAATTTTAGCACCATAGGTTTCATTTTATAATCATGATTGTTGTTCAAAATTCAAAAACTTAAAAATAGGTCTTAAAATTACTTAACTTTTTCCCATTCTTCTAAACTTTTTGTTCGTCCGTTTTTTTTATTTTCTAAGTGGGGTCTGTTCGCTCCTAAACGGAATATAAATTTTGAAATGGGCCTTAATACTTATTGTAATTATGCGTATTTTGCGCTATGTCTCGTTGATGTGTCCCAAATAGTCAAAGCAGTAGATAGTCTCAAAGTTTGGTAAACAAGAAAAATCAGTTTTTCGCGAGGCACATTCACAGTTTCCAATTATGGCGAAATTAAACAGGTAACAGCAGTTCTACAAAAACAACAATACGGCGAATTAATTAATTTTTTTATACATGGAGTTTGACACTTCAGGTGGTAAGCAAAAAGTACTAAAAAATAATCAGCTGATTAAGTAAGGACACCTGTTTATTCGCCTTGGAATTGCATGGCTTACTGCGTGAATTTAGTTTTTTGTTATTTTAAATAATAAAATCGAAAGAGCATTAAAAATAAATTTATTAAAAAAGTGTTATTGACTTTTTGAAAATTACGCAAAAATTTTACTTTTTTTGTATTTTTATATGGCAAATTTCAATTTGTACAAATCTTGTTTATAAAGGTATAAGAACGTATCAAAAATTTTCGAAAGATAAACATTTTATGTACTAAAGAAAATTTAATTGAGTTAAAAAGGATCACAAAATTAAATAGAATTTCTTTGTAATAAACTCTAATAAAATATATTTTCGTATAATATATAGAGAAATGACTTGTAATTTTTACCAGAATTATACATAAACATCTAGTTTGTAAAATTTGTTATATGTATGTTCAACTTAAAACCACTATAACTTTCTCGCCCCCTGCACGAAATGAATTTCGCGATCTGATTCTACATGCATTCAATTCTACATATATGTATGCAATCCATATGCATTAATGTATCATCAAAAAAAAAATGTTTAAATTAAAAATTTTTTATAATGGCCCATATACATGTCGTCAGTACCCTGACAAAAGTTCTATGTGTAATTTTCCAACATTTGGCAGCTTTATTTCATTTAATTTAATTACTAATATAAAAAAAACATTTTTTTACCTCTCCTGGAAATTAAAAAAAAAAAAAAAAAACAAAAGAAATTTTTATAATTTTCTGATCATAAGTCTGTAACTTGTTAATCTTAAATAATAAATGAACAAAATTGTTCACCAATAATATCGGGAATTTTTTTCCATAATATTAGTTAACGTAGTGTCTATATTAGATAATTTTTATCAATACAATGTTAAAATTAATGCGAATTTATGGAAGGTGGCAACAGCAGCACAAAACTTTTGCAAAATATGCAAAAGTTTTCTCTTGAGTGTAAAGTATGCAAAATAATACGTTTTAGTGTAATATATGCAAAATTAGTACTAAATATACAAGAATATGCCATTTAAATTGCCAAAATATGCTCTGAAATAAGGATTTACTATGACAAAATATTTTTAAAATTGATTAAAACGAATAAACAAATAACAGTTTAGTTTATTTGAAGCCCAGGAAAAAATGATTTTGCATATTTTTCGTTGCCCTGTTAATAATTCAGAAATGAATTGAGTAATCATAATGAAAATTCACAGAGCGTAATACGGTTATAATAGTGAATGTATATTTCCCATGTTAATCTAAAACATTTTGGAGCTATAATTATGTCCGTCCGTACGTCCGCCGCTGAGATAATGTTTAGTTATCCGCAGATATACGCAAATAAAATTTTTAAAATCTAGTAGTACATAAGATACCAATCTTTTCTTTTATATTAATTTAAGCACGGAAGTAAAGGAAGCAACAAATTATGTAATCTGTACAAAAATTTTAACCACGGTTCTATGGTTTTTGAAATTTATGACTAAAAATATAATCTACGCAAAGTTCTCCATCTAAAATTATATATATCATATTCGCATGAAGTTTTATATGCGAAAATAATACTCTTTAAAATGTATTAGCTTTTTGCTTAGTTTTTTATTGGTTGAAATTTTCCAATATTTTTACACAATAGTTGAGGATGTGTTAATTTTACAGTAAACTAAAAATTTTATAAAATTTCAAAAACTATTTATGAACAGATCGTATACTAGCATTTCCCACAGTGCGATTATATGTATATATTTCAATTCTCTGAGATAATGTTAATTTAACAAAATAGCAGTACAAGATATGGAACAATATCTTATTTATCAAAACAATTATTGTATTTTAATATTACATAAGTTAAATATGACTTTGTTTTTTTACAAGTTTAAGACACTCTAAAAATATATTTTTGAAAATTTTTATTTAAAAATCAAAATCTTTAAAAAAGACACTAAATATGTTGCACGTGAATATGTTTAATCTTATCTATAACTTTTATATATTGGTAATTATTTTTTTAAAATATTTACATACTTAAAAACCAAAAAAGAATTACTTAGTGTTTTGAAACTCTTTCAAAGCACTTTTTTAACTTTTTTAACGGTTGACTGATTCCCAAAAACATTTAGGTTACTACAAACTTAAACAAATATTTTTAATACAAAAATTAGCGTTTAATGTACATAAATTATTTCTCATCATTAATATCATTAGTTAGTTTGAAAAAATTAACTATTTATTAACAAAATAATATTTAAAAAAATATATATTAATACACAGTTTATTTACACTTATTATACACACATTAAATATGTTGAAAAAATAAACAATTAAAGAGAAAAAGTAAAGTGTAAAACTAATTTCTATTGTGTAAATTAATACATATATTACACATTAATACATATAGTACACATTTTTTTAAACACAAACATAACCCTTACTATTTACTATTTAAGAGTAACTAATTTTTAATAAAACTGTGTATGTGAATTTATAAATAGCGTTCTTAACTGCACGATAGTAACGTTTCGACTGATTTTTCACGAGTAATTTATGAATAAAATTTATTTTAAAACATTCGGTGTTCGTGTATGATTGATCTAATTTGTTGAGTATTTGTTTGTTAGTGTGTATATTTGGTTTGTCTAACATTAACGAATGTGTGATCATATTGAAGTTTCACGTAGTTATTATAAATCTATCAGATTTTCAACTATATACTATTTTTCAAAATAGCAGAGTCTTTAAAGAAATAATTCATTTAAAATGAATATCAAGTTTTTTATATTGAATTTTTCAAAAATATCTTATAGAAAACCCCAAAAATCATCATATACACACATACCAACCAAAAATATTTATATATAAAAAATATTTCAATTACTTAATACATTTTATTCATTCATTTTGCAATTTAAGTTTAAATATAAATAAATGTTACGTAATTTAATAAATAAATAAATACAGATATTTGTAATAACTATTTAAATAAATTTAAATACTATTTGCCAGAAACAGTATTTTAATTTGAAATTTAGTTTTTCTAAATTTTCTTTACTTTCTGCATCCATAATAATTTTAAACAATTCATTTGTACAAAAGTTTGATACGGCTTTTTCATTATAATCTTTATCTTCGGCTACTAACACTTGACGACTTTGCAGCGACCATTTTAATGTTGTAACATATTTATTCTGTTTCTCTAATAGATCAAAAATATCTAAAAGACTTTTACTATTTGCCACTACTGGTACCACAACTTCACATAAATGTTTTGAATCCTTTAATGTTAAAATCTTGTAAGATTTCGTTGAATATTCTGTAATGTTCAAAGATACCCATTGATAAGTATTCATATTCATGCAGGCTATCCAAAGTTTGCCCTCATATAGAGATATCGCTGTTTTGTTATCAAACATTAGATTGTTTGATGAATCACATGCACGAAATCGATCAAAAAACCAAACTAAAAGTTCTTCACATTCGGCATTGCTTATGATGGTGTTGGTAACTTTTGGGGAAATAATGGCCAAATAATCTCTTATTTCAGGATTGATTAAATAGCAAGGATGTATATGCTTATTATTTGGCTTGTTATTTGTAGTTGTAATTATGTTCGATTGAATTTTGTTTGTATTGGAATTTGATGTATTGGATTCAAGCAATTTTTCATGTTGTTTATTTTCATTTTCATCTATTGGTTCCTTGTTGGAAATAGTTTTGCATAATGAGCTGGTATCATTTGTGATCATTTCTTTACTTGGACTTTTAGTTAAATCTTGTTTTAATGTTTTTTTAGGTGACACTTTATTATCAGAATAAAATAATTGCTTGTTGGAACATTTAGGAAACTCATCTAAATATTGACATAATGTTTCTGAGTACTGGTTTACAGATGGCGCGGTAACTTTTAACCTATCAAGAAAAAGAGAAATATATTTTATTAAAAATCGCTTATCGTTAGGTGACAATTTTAAATCAAACACATTAAACCGCTTAAAAATGTGTACTTTAAAGCTTAGATTTCAATCTGGTCATTATACCTACTTTTTATTTTGAATAGTATTTTTCTTATCGTGTTTACTGCGTTTTTTGCCACATGATGAATCTGAACTGTCCGTATTACTACCACTGTCCAAATCACTGGCTGAACTTTTACTTGAGACCGTTTCAGTCCCTATTCCATCCGATTCTGTCTCTGTATCTGAATCAGCAACCAGTGTCACCGATGATGTGGAACTATTAGGTGTTGTTATTTTACCTTTAACTATAGATACTTTTAAAAGCTCCTCTAATTCTTGCTGTTCAGCAGCCAAATCATTTGTGTACACTTGCAAGAAACATACAAATTGAGGATCTTCATACTCGTAATACTCATCATATGAATACAGCATTATCGCAGAACCGCGTACATCGCAGACTTCCTTCACAAGCCAACAATTTTGGAAAACTTTTGTCAACGTACGAATTTCCTGGCGTTCGGCAGGTACATCGACATATTCCTCAATTTTCATTTTCAAATTAATGATGGTTGCATCATCATCAATAGAAAAATAGGAAATTTTCTAATTCAAATAGACAAAAAAAACCGAAATGAGGAAACATATAAAGACTTACAAATTAATAGATTTTACCTTTAGCGGTGACAGAGCTTTTAAACTCTGAGGTTCCAATTTAATTTTAATAAACATAATTTATAAAATCAAAATAATAAATCACCAGATAATAAGCATTCTCCAAAAATCTTGTTTCTTCACAAACAGTTGTATTCCTCTCTTTTATTAAAAAAAACCGTTAGGTTTCGTCAAATATGAATCGATGTATGTAATAAGTAGGGTTTGGGATTTGCCAGAGTTTTTAACTTCCCGGTAATAAAATAACGTATTCCCGAAAAGTAGCAAGAAAATTTAATTCATATAAAAGGCTTACGTCTATTAACTTTAAACGTAGATTTTATTTCTCTTGATACTCAGTCTCAGCTTTATATTCTGTTTACACTATAATATACTTGTTAGGGCTCTCGCAGACTCCTAAATATTTGGCGACACGTCAATTATTATATTATTAATATTTATTCAGAAAAAAAGATTATGGAGGGATTAAGTAGAACCTAAATGGTAAAATTTAAAGAAGAAATAAAAACTTCAAATTTACGCAGGAAAACTTTCATAACTATAATTTTTTTCCTACAAAACTTTTTTCTTAGATGTTATTACGAGGGCGGATCAATAAGTTCGCGAATTTTCGAACTTCCCTCGTAGTTATATGAAATGCAACACTATTCCCATTAAGTACCACCTGTTAATATACTACTGTCAAATTTTGAGCAAGTGTTGTCATTTACTTTGCGTTTAACAACTGTTCAAAGCAAACAACCTCGTGTATTTTTCTAAAAATTGAACGAAAGTGAATTTCGGGTGCTCATTAAACATTATTTTTTGCGAAAAAAAACCGTCCATCAAACAAAGGAAAATATTATGGGGACTCTGTTGTGGTCGCACAAGTACAAATGAAATCGAAAAAATCCACGATATGGTGTTGGCCGACCGAAGAGTAAAAGTGCGTGAGATTGTTGATGCCATAGGCATTTCATATGGCAGTGTGGTTTCGATTTTAAATGATCAGCTGTGTTTAAGAAAGTTGTCTGAAATATGGGTGCCGCGTTTGCTCTCAATTGATCATAAACGTAAACGTGTGACAACTTCAAAGGATTGTTTGTAGTTGTTTAACCGCAATCCGAATGAGTTTTTTTGTTTTGTAACTATGGATGAAACATGGATCCATTATGTACTCCGAGACCAAGCAGCAGTCTAAACAATGGGTTTCTCCGGGTGAACCTGCTCCGAAGAAGGCCAAGATAGTTTGTCGGTCAATAAGGTGATGGCAACAGTTTTTTGGGATGCACGCGGGATAATCCACATCGATTACCTTCAAAAGGGAAAAACAATAAACAGCGAATATTATGCCAAACGATTTAATGAGGATTTGAAAAGAAACGACCCCATATGGCCAAGAAAAAGTTCTTTTTCATCAAGGGTTGCACACGTGTGCAGTCTCAATGGTAAAACTCTATGAATTGGGCTACGAATTGGTACCTCATCCGCCATATTTTCCGGATTTAGCCCCAAGTGACTACTTCCTATTTCCAAACCTAAAGAAATGGCTCGATGGAAGGAGATTCAGCTCCAACGATGAAATTATTGACCAAACAAATGCCTATTTTAAGGACCTCGAAAAATCCTATTTTTTACGCAAAGTAAGTGACAACACTTGCTCAAAATTTGACAGTAGTCTATTAACAGGTTGTACTTGATGGGAATAGTGTTGTATATCATATAACTACGAGGGAAGTTCGAAAAGTCACGGACTTATTGATCCGCCCTCGTAAATTTTACGAAATGGTCATTTTAGGTATTTGACGAAAATTTTGCATTTATTTTTATTATACGTTATTCCAAAAGTTAAATATAACCAACTATACCTGCAAATATTATCAATAAATGTCCTAAAATGTTAATTTTGAAGAAAAATCTTTAAAAAAATAATTATAGAAAATTTTTATAATTTTGTTACCATTCTGCAGCAAATGCATCATTTTAATAAAAAAAGCTCTATATAATGATTCTTCTGTTCTCATTATGTAGCTGAAAATCATAAAAAACTAAAAATGTTCCAAAGAAAATTTTAAACATTCTGTTACAAATTGAAAATATAAATGAAATTTAAATTTAAAAAAATAGATAAAATAATGCAATTTAATCCTTCATGATAAAAAAAGTTATACCTATTATACATTTTTTATCATGAATGCTTTAAGAAATTATTATAAAATATTATGAACCGAAATCAATGAAACTAAATTTTTAAATTTATGTGTTCGAAGGAATTGTAAAAGATTAAATATTAAATAATACTATAATAATACTATTTTCTTGGTATTATTAAATTTATTTCCGGAATCCTACAAGATTTCTAAACATCAAATGATCATTTTTATATATATATTTTTTCTTTTATTTTGGTACAATTATCGTCAAAAAAAGTACTACTGATACTTGGTAAAATTTTAAATTTCATTTGACTTCCCTGATTTGATTTTTTTTTTTTTTTTTTTTTTTTGCGAACATCACGTCGAGTCTCTACATGATAAATTTTTATCAAGACAAACGTGAAATTTTTGTTTGAATATCAAATAATTTTTCATCTCTATCAATTATAGGGGAAAACGTATTTCATAATAAACTATGTAAAAAGTACCAACAACAACCAATATGGCATCTTTTTCCAAGCAACGTCAAGCCAAATTTGTCAGAGTTCGAGCGTTGACAAATTTGATTTTAACGCTGACAAATTCAGTTTACATTACCCCAGGTCTTAAACTGGGATTAACTCTGAAATAATATGTGAGATAACACTGGCAGAAGAGAGTAACCATTTTGTTTATATTATGTTAAATCTTACAACCCGTCTAGACGTAACATAATATGTAAGATTTTTGTGTCAGAGAGTGTCAAAATACACATGCACACACACATGCAAACTTTCGTGTATGTGTATTTTTTTGACAGTTCATCTTATAAGATGGTTGTGTAGAGAAATCTCATCACAACAGTCTCATAATACTAATATTTGAATCTACACGTGAAATAAAATCTCTCAGAGAGCGAATTTGACACTCTCTGACACAAAAATCTTACATATTATGTTACGTATAGACGGGCTGTAAACAGCTGAGAATTTTTTTCTTTTTGTCAGCAATACGAAGGTTTCTGTTCTAAAATCTCTAGTGTCAAATTGTTGTTTACATTGTGTCTATATATTAGAGAATTTTTTATCAAGACAAACGTTAAACTTAACCCGAATTTGTGGAAGGTGGCAGCAGTTGCACAAAAACAACAATATGGCGGATTCATTATTGTTTTTTATATATACAGTTTGACAACTGTAACAACCAAAAGAATAATAATATGGATGGGCTGTCAGGATAAAAATAAAAATTTGTCTAATATAGATTCGACGTCAGAACTAATACAGATATTTTAAAACAGAAATTCGCTCTCTGACAGAATTATTTCACGTGTAGATTCAAATATTAGTATTCTAAGATGTATTATGAGACTGTTGTGATGAGATTTCTCTACACAACCATCTTATAAGATGAACTGTCAAAAAAAATACACATACACGAAAGTTTGCTTGTGTGTGTGCGTGTGTATTTTGGAAATTATTGAAAAACAATGTTATTTTGTAAAAATTGTTTTCTTTTAGTGTTTGTTTTACATGTTAAAAATCATTTTTATAAAATTTGTGTTAAAAAAGTGCGAATTGCTTAAATAAAAAGGACATGTTTACTCTGTAACTGATTAAAAATAATAATATCTTATAGGATTTATTAGAATACGTGTAGCCCTCATTTAAGATTTAACATATATAAACAAAATGGTTACTCTCTTCTGCCGACGTTACCTCATATATTATATCAGCGTTAATCTCAGTTGTAGACCTGGGGTAAATAAACGGAGAAATAATAAAGCTTCCAGATCGATGCAGAACATTACATACATCATCTGGCATCTCTGCCTCAAGATAAAAACATCGTGTTAATTTTTGCTTAAAAATTAAGTGAATTTTTAAATTAAAAAGTGTAAAAAAAACTATTTAAATTTGCTTTAACTTTCTTTTCTTTGGCTATGTTTGCTCAGAAAAGAAGAAAGCATTGGGGCAATAGCCCAAAATTCAAGGTGCCAAAAACTACAGACGGTCCCAGCACTAGCGCCAACAGGTTTCAGATTCTGTCTGAAGACGAAGAAGAAGAAGCAGTTGCTGTCAAAGAAAAGATTCCACCAATAATTGTGGACTCTACCCACAGTTTTTCAACTGTGATCGGATTAATTGGGGAAAAAAATACCTACAAACGGATGTCTATTGGTACGAAAACTGTATCAAACTCGTTATCGCTGTACAACGAAGCTTTGAGTGTTCTCAAAGACAAAAAATTCCAGTATTATACGCATGAATTGAGGTATGCAAAAACTTTTAAATTGGTTCTATTTGGCCTGCCACAACTGGACACAAAGATAATTGGCGAAGAATTTGTAAGCTCGCTCAACATAAACCCGGTAAGCATTAAGGAACTACCTACAAAAAGATCTAGTGTAGATGACGCCCTCTATCTCATTGAGTTTGATCGTCAACATGTTTCAAAAAGAGAGGTTATGAAAATAAGATATTTTTGTAATATATCTGTATATTGGAGAAAACCTCTAAAGGGCAATAAAGGTCCCACACAATGCTCCAAGTGCGCTATGTATGGACATGGTGCTAAAAATTGTAACCGTATCGTAGTGTGTTCAGCCTGCGCCGGAAACCATGAGTATGCAGTTTGTTCACTCAATAAAGGTAATAGTGATGGTAGTATAATTTATAAGTGCTACAACTGCATAAAGAAGAACTTAAAAAGCGTTAACCATAGAGCTGATAACCCAAAGTGCCCAAGTCGTCAAGAATATTTAGAAATCCGTCATCGAGTAACATCTAAATCTAGGGCGACCAG
The DNA here is from genome assembly GCA_932274085.1 of Protocalliphora azurea. NCBI lineage: Eukaryota > Metazoa > Arthropoda > Insecta > Diptera > Calliphoridae > Protocalliphora > Protocalliphora azurea. The sequence goes on from OW026519.1 coordinate 5,264,769, forward strand.
CAGAAGAACTAACGTAACATATTTTAAAGAAGACGATAATGATTTTTCTCAATTGCCAAGGCAAGAACCCCATAACAATACTCGTAATTCCCGCTATTTTGGTAATTTGTATTCTGAGGTAGCTAAAGGCAAGAGCTACGACAATAATAATAATGATGACATTTCCAACGAGAGACTTCTGGAAATATTTTTTGATGCTGTCGATGCTTTGCAAAGATGTCAAAATAAGTACGACAAGCTACGGGTTTTGGGTATGATGCTTAAACATGCCATATAATTCAACCGGTAGACACAATGTTCATGTTATGCATTGGAATGCCCAAGGCATAACAACTGAGTCAGCAGCTGCCCAGCTGGAATACTTTTTACACAAAAGGAAAATCGATATTCTCCTTTTAAATGAGACTTTTTTGAAACCGTACCACAAATTTCAACTTGGTGGTTATAAAATTTATAGAGAGGATCGATCTACTCATGGCGGAGGAGTTCTAATTGCAATTAAAGGTAACATTAAGCATACGTTGTTACCAAAAATAAAAACAAGTACTGCTGAAAGTGTTTCAATACAAGTTACGATTAATAGAAGCGTATAATCCAGTTCATACTACCAATTTTAAAGCTGATTTGGATAAATTAACTTCATTTTCAAAAGACTATTTTATTTTCGGTGATCTGAATGCCCAACATACACATTGGAATTGTATGTCAAATAATTCGGCTGGTAATGATCTCTACAGCCACTGTATTCAATCCAGCTACTACATTTATTACCCAAATGGACACACTCGCTTTGGACAAAATATCAACCCCATTCAACCGTCCACAGTAGACATTCTTTTATCTAACTCGTGCCTCCATTTTTCAAACCTTGAGACACATCCAAATGTTTTACAGTCGGACCATGTACCTATATCTTGTGTTATTTCTGGACAAGTTCAAAACATGACATATTTAGTTCCCTTGTATTATCGAGCAGACTGGTCAGCAATCGGAAACTGGGTGGAAAATGAAATTAGGTGTCAGAACATTGACCAACCCGTTACTAATTCAGGTAATCTGGATTTTTATTTTAACAAATTAATATCTATAGTTAAAGAAGCGTTTAACAAAATACCCGTCGGTTATAAAATTCCGTGCCAACGAGAAATCTCTGAAATTAGTAAAATGTTAATTAGTCAGAGAAATAAATACAATCGTAAATTTCAAAGATGTAGCGATTTTAATTATAAAAATCAATTGAAAAGCATTTTGAAGCTATTAAAAAAACTTATTGATTTTCACCTTAATAAAGACCGCAATGAATCTTGGTCAAAATTTATTTCGAATTTGCCCTCGGGCTCTAAAAAGTTTTGGAAAGTAAAAAAAGCACTTAAAGGAAACAAAATGCCTTTTACTGATCTTCATGTAAACGGTGAAGTTTTAAAAACTGGCAATGAAAAATCTAATTTAATAGCAGACCTATTTGGTGATTCACACACCATTACTTTAAATAATTACTCACCTATGGTCTCGGCCGTCTCAAGATTCATTAATGATCTTGACGATACACTTCTTGACAGATCTAACGTAGAGCTAACCAATTTAGATGAAGTTAAATCGTTTGTACTTTTATTGAAAAATAATAAAGCCGCTGGTTTAGATGGCATTAATAGCATTATCCTTAAAAAGTTGCCCGATTACTTTTTTGAAACTCTATGTAAACTTTTCAACTCTTGTTTAATAGAAGGCTATTTTCCAACTATTTTTAAGAAGGCAAAAGTTATCCCAATTCCTAAGCCTGGAAAGGATCCTAAATTACCGTCTAGCTATAGACCAATCAGCATCCTAAGCCTATTGGATAAAGTATTTGAAAAAATAATTAATAAGAGAATTTTAGATTTTTCCAACCAAAATAATATTATTAACCCTCAACAGTTTGGATTCCGCAAGGAACACTCCACAGTACATCAACTAAAAAGAGTCGTTAATTTTATTGAATCAAACAAAAGAAATCGTAAAAGCACTGGAGTTATTTTTCTTGACATTGAAAAAGCCTTCGATTCAATATGGCATGAAGGCCTGGTTTTTAAACTAAATTCCTTCAATTATCCAACGTATTTGCAAAAGATAATAAAGAGTTTTTTAGATCAGCGCTCATTTGCTGTATCTATAGATAACACGCTATCTAATGATAGACAAATCCCAGCGGGTCTGCCGCAAGGATCGGTATTATCACCAACTCTTTATTCAATATATATTTCCGATTCTACTATTCGCAAGAATCAAGAAGTAGCTTTTTACGCTGACGACAGTGCTTTTATTTGCTGCGGTAAGGTGTCAAACGCAATAATCAAAAAAATGGAAGATAGTTTAAAATCTACCAATAAATATTTTGATAAATGGAAGATAAAAGTTAATGTTAGTAAAACACAAGCTATTATATTTCCATATAATAGATCAAAGAAACGTATTCCTACAAAACATTTAAATTCTAGGGGAGTTTTTATTCCTCTGCAGGATAGTATCAAATATCTAGGTATTATCTTAGATAAAAAACTATCATTTAAACAACATATACATTATATTTGTGATAAAGCAATTAAATGTGGCCGTGCACTTTACCCCTTACTTAACAGAAGATCTAAACTTAATTTAAAAAACAAGATCCTTATTTACAAAATGTGTATTCGACCAATTATGACCTACGGATGCCAAGTCTGGTTTAATAAAGCTGCTAAAACTTACACAAGAAAATTACAGATAATACAAAATAAAAATCTGAAAATAATTCATAACCTACACCCCAGATATTCTACTGATCTACTGCATAGAAACTTTAAGCATAAAATGTTTAATTCATTTGCAAGGGAACTGACTCTGTCATTTAATGAAAAATGCAGAACGTCTACATATGAAATAATAAGAAATTTGCTAAACAATCACTAAGACTCTTTTTTACTTAAAGAGTTATAATTGATGGTTGTTTTTAAAATTTCTTATAACGTTTAAGTATGTACAAGGTTTTTTTGACAACTTTTCCTTAACACTGTGATATTAGTAGTTTCCTTATTTAATTATTTAGATTTTAATTGTTGTAATACTTTTAAGTAAATTCTCATAACAATGTAATTACTTTATAAAGGTTTCAATAAAGTCAATAATAATAATAATAATAATAATAATAATAATAATAATAATAATAATAATAATAATAATAATAAACATTACATACATACATATATGACTTTTCCTTAGTGCAGTGACGATATGCATGGCTTGCTTATCCTTTTTATCCATCATTATCATTATTAATCCCACGTTATCTACTACATTATTTATCTTTAAAAGTTCAGCTTTGTTTAGAGTATCTAAGACCAAAAACGGTTTTCCGTTTTTACGAACACAATAATATTATACATATTATATTATAAATTTAAAAAATAATAGTAGAACAAATCGAAACCAAGTAGATGAAGATGAATTTATAGTTTTAATAATATTTCAAAATTTAGAATCAGGAAAATAGTTATATTTATTATTCATTATTTACATTATTTTACAAAATTATTATTCGATTAAAGTAAAAACTGCAAACAATAATCCTGCTAAGCCAAACCGCTGAGAAATATTTGGAAGCTGCCGTTTTTAATTTTTTTCTTTTAACATTTTAAACTTCATTTTAGTTGACTTATAATTGATTATAACAAGTTAATACTGTCAAAAAAAAAATAATAATAATAAATAAAAATAATAATGCAATTTTCCTCTAAACAGTTGTTAATAAGATCAAAGCCCGTATATATAAATATATATATATATATATATATATAAAAAATTTATAATTCTGTTTTCACTTTAGCTAAATAATTTAAAGTTCTATTTTTATGAATAATGTTAATCAATGGTTAATAAAAATATACAATTTTTAATTAGAAAAATGTATGCCTAATTTCTTGCCGGCTGACAGTCGATTTTAAGCCGCCGCCGAAGTTTTTTCATACAAGCCGCCGATAAAATTCCTCGGTGCAAACCTACAACTCATGCATAAATACACAGATCTGGCAACATATGTTATTGAGCACCTGTCATTTTATCATTGACAAGTCGACGTAAGATTTTTGTTGGAATTTTTCAGTTTTTTGTGAAAATTTATAGAAAAAAAAGATTAATGCTGAAGAAGATATAAATTTTAGTTCATAAAATAATTGTAAGTGTTTTTCAGGATTACTAAGCATTTCGAAAGACGAAAAATCAAGACCAATCTGTTACAGCTACATTAATTACTACTGACTCATTTTTTCTGTATTGACTGGTCTAAAACAAAAAGAGACATTTTTGTTACCACAATTTTAACTTGTGAGTGAGTGTTTTATAGCCGCAAAGATGTCGTCTTCGGCAATATATGTTTTGGATGTGAAAGGTAAAGTGCTTATATCGCGCAATTATCGCGGCGATAATATGGATTTGGCTGTCATAGATAAATTCATGCCATTGTTAATGGAAAAGGAGGAGGAGGGCATGATCACACCCATATTACAAACCGCCGATTGTACATTTGCCTATATAAAAACAAACAACTTGTATATTGTATCCACAACACCTCGCAACAAGAATGTCAATATTGCATTGGTGTTTGTGTTCCTTCACAAAATAGCTCAAGTGTTTATCGAGTACTTTAAGGAATTGGAAGAGGAATCCATACGTGATAACTTCGTCATTATATATGAACTACTTGATGAGCTCTTAGATTTTGGTTACCCCCAAACCACAGATTCAAAGATTCTACAGGAATACATTACCCAGGAAGGTCATAAATTGGAAATTCAACCGCGTATTCCCATGGCCGTTACCAATGCAGTTTCATGGCGTTCAGAAGGTATTAAGTATCGCAAAAATGAAGTATTTTTGGATGTTATAGAGTCCGTCAACCTTTTGGCTAATGCCAATGGTAATGTATTGCGCAGTGAAATTGTTGGTGCCATTAAAATGCGTGTCTATCTATCGGGTATGCCGGAATTAAGATTGGGTTTGAATGATAAAGTTCTGTTTGAGAGTACAGGTCGTGGTAAATCAAAATCTGTTGAATTGGAGGATGTGAAATTTCATCAGTGCGTTCGTTTGTCTAGATTTGAAAATGATCGTACTATTTCTTTTATACCACCTGATGGCGAATTTGAGTTAATGTCTTACAGATTAAACACACATGTAAGTACAGTGGAAATGCTTACATATACTTTGCTTAACAAAAATTAACTTTCTTAGGTAAAACCATTAATCTGGATAGAATCAGTTATTGAACGTCATGAACACTCTCGTGTTGAGTATATGATCAAGGCCAAATCACAGTTTAAACGTCGTTCTACTGCAAACAATGTAGAAATTATTATACCGGTACCAGCTGATGCAGACTCACCGAAATTCAAGACCACCATTGGAAGTTGCAAATATGCACCCGAACAAAATGCAGTCATTTGGACAATTAAATCATTTCCCGGCGGCAAGGAGTATTTAATGCGTGCTCACTTTGGTCTGCCCAGTGTTAAGAGTGAAGACAGTTTAGAAGGAAAACCACCTATACAAGTGCACTTTGAAATTCCCTATTTTACAACATCTGGCATACAAGTACGCTATTTGAAAATCATTGAAAAAAGTGGATATCAAGCTCTACCTTGGGTGCGGTACATCACTCAAAATGGAGACTATCAGCTGCGCACTAACTAATAGTTGGTTTTATTATTCATTGAAATATAAACATTTAATTTTTTTATTATTAATAACAAGTTTGCTAGATTTTGATTTTTTTTTCTTCTATTTTTATTAAATGCTAAGATTTTATTGAAAATATTTTATTAAGAGATATCTAAAATTCATTCCGTTTTAAATTCTACATATTGAGAGTTAAGGTATTTCACTGATTTCGTGTATTTAAAGTTTAAAAGTTAAAAAAAAAAAAAATGAAATAAATAATATGACTTTGTTTTTGTGTTTAAATGCTGTTGATCTGTATATTTTATAATAAACGGCTAAAATGAAATGTATTGTACTTATGTATATTTATATTTAATCGTACAGCTTAAAAATTGATATTTTCTAAAGGAAATATTACATACACTTTTGTGTTGAAAGTGTAATTAATTTAAAATTATTTACAAACACATATATATATATATATATATATATATATATATATATATATATATAAAACTTGTACTACTTAATTAAACTAATAAATGCACTTTAAATAAGTCTCTTTGTTTGGGTACGTTTGTTTGAGAAAGGGCGTATGTGGTCCTTAATATTTTTTAGACTTATTCCTACTTCAATTCAATTAGGCCTTGAAATTTTTAATGGGATAGTAGTCTTTGTGGGCAGCTACATTTTCCTCCAACTCCTTTAATTGTTCCTTCAAATGTTCGGGCATTTCAGCATAGACACCCTCGAACATTTCCTTATAGCTGGGTTTCAATTTCTTTTCCGAAACTGATATTTGTTTCAACACCTGTTTGCGAACATCTTTGACAAAGGTATTTTCTTCCTCCTCATTGAACCAACCTTGTTTGATCATATAATTTTTAAGTTTGGAAATGGGATGTTCAACGGAATTCCAAACTTCAATTTCCTCCGCCGAACGATAGGCAGTCGAATCATCTGAGGTCGAATGGTGGCCAACACTGCAAATAATGGAAAAAATCAGTAATCAAGACAAGCAAATTACGATAAAAATTCTCAATATACCGATAAGCCATAGCTTCGAAAATGACTGGTTTATTTTCACGCAAAGTATATTCACGGGCTAATTTCATGGCATTGTAAACAGCAAATACATCAGTACCATCTACACGAATTGTTGCAATGCCATAAGCTGGACCTCTGGCAGCTATACCATCACCTTTATATTGTTCATGAGAAGGTGTTGAAATAGCAAAGCCATTGTTACGACTATAAACAAAAAAATTTTGAGTATTTTTATTTTACATAGATCAAGTTTAATTCTCTCTTACCAGAACATAATCACAGGACAATCTAAGGTGGCAGCAAAATTGAAAGCAGCATGAGCATCACCTTCCGAAGCCGCACCTTCACCAAAGTAACACACAACACAGTTATCATTATTGGGACGTCGTTTCATGGCATAAGCAGCACCAACAGCTTGTGGCATTTGAGTTGCTTTAATTTATAGAAAGAATACAAAAAAAAAACGTACATATTAGGGTTATATAGTTGGAATAAAAACTTTTCTACTTTTTTCAATTTTGGAACAGTCCGACTTTTCGATTTTATACATATCGAGATTTCGAATATTTTTTAATATTTGTCTTATGAATACGAGTGTAATTCACAAACAAATTTTAAATTTAAAACATATTTTAGAGACAAAATTTGTATGAAAAATTAGTTTTAAGTCATTTTAAATTTAAAATCTGCTTGTGACTATGGGTGTTATAAAATATATACAACGCTGTCGAATATTTTGAAAAATTAACAGTCTATGCAATGAAAGTGCTGGTTACACACAAAAATATGTTTTTACGATACTATTTCTAACAGTGTTGAAATTAAAACTGTTAAGAAACAATTCCCTTTATTTTCTTTTTTTCTTTTTCGACTTTATTTGCATATTTTTCGGCTGTTTCCGACTATTTTTAAATTTCCAACTTTATTGGAATATCAAATATCAAGCAGCAAGAAAGTCGATCTCACGACAATTTTCAAATCAAGAAATCCATTTCGATTTTGTTCAACAAAATTGTTGAATTATATTCGATATTGATGTTCGATTATTCTAAAGTCAATTTAGAGAGCCCTAGTAGATATATTTATTCATGTCACAGGATATATATATATATAAATATATATATATATATATATATATATATATATATATATATATATATATATATATATATATATATATATATATTAAAAGATTTTCACATATAAAAATTGAAAAAATGAAAAGAAAAAACTTACACAGAGGACTGGAAATGGTCACAAAATTCAACTCTTTTGAACCATAATGAACAGGCATTTGTTTGCCTCTACCCTCATCCAAATCATTACCATAACACTGATTTAAAAATTGTTCTATCTTAAATCCTCTCCAGACCAAAACACCAGCTTCGCGATATTGACCATATATTAAATCGCTCATTTTGAGGGCGGCGGCACTACCAATATGACTGGCTTCCTCACCAAAGTTTGTCATATAAAAGGATATACGTCCCTGGCGCTGAGATTCATACAGAATTTTATCCATTGTATTGAGCAAAACCATGTCACGGAACATTTTCTGCACAACATCTTTGCTCAATTTAGGATCTTGTGTTTCGTCTTTAATATTACCCTCACGATCCATAACACGATAAATGGGAATGGGATTATAATCGGCAGGCATAGTAAAACTAGGTTTTTCTACAAATGGCGCATTAGCACCCGGAAATAAGGAAGGATCGTCTGCATTATTGTTGCTATAGCAACGAACTTGTGAAACAGAAATCACATTCTATAAAAATAAAACCATAGACAAATAGTACTTCTTTTTGGAAATGCACACTTGTTGATTTACAGAATCAATCTGATCTTACCTTAACTTGGCCCTGAACTTTGGAACAACGTGGGATAATCTTCAGTAATTTAGGAGTTCGACGTAAAAATGACATATTAGCGGTATGATGGAGGGGCTAATTTAGTGGAAAACAGGAGTTTTTGGCAAAAATATAATTATAAAAAAATGATCGTTTTGCTACGCACCTTGAACACAACTGCAAAAAAAAATTACGTAAGTTTTCTTTGCGTGCCAAGATAACAACAAACAAATTTAAAAAGAAAAATAAAAGTGGCAACACCGCAAAATTTGGAACAATTTTAAAAATTTTTCAATAAAAAATTATAAGAAAATGTACAACAAGGCATTAATTACTGAAATATATTAATTAATTTACATTTCTAAAAACTACAAGTAACAACAAAAATATCACTTTTTAAAAACAAAATTTGAAATTGTATATCTTAGTAACTAGCCAGTTTCAGGGCATAAATTGTGTAGCGAATGGAAGAGGACTGTCCATAGTTTAAAAAACTTTCCGTGCTAAAAATCGTCGAAACAGTTTCCAAAGAAAACCAAAATGATCAATAAAACCTGGACAATGGGATATCACAGGTAGGCAGTGTCGGCAAAACTGTATAAGGAGAAGTCTGCCTATAGATTTTTTAATTATTGACTTTATTGAAGCCTTTATAAAATAATTAATTAATAACATTGTTATGAGGATTTACTTAAAAGTATTACAACAATTAACATCTAAATAATTAAATAAGGTAACTACTAATATCATAGTATTAAGGAAAAGTTAATTTATTGTTGTTTTAAAAACCTATGAATGTAGGTAATGAATTATTTTCAGATTTTTATTTTGTATTATCTGTAATTTTCTTGTGTAAGTTTTAGCAGCTTTATTAAACCAGACTTGGCATCCGTAGGTCATAATTGGTCGAATACACATTTTGTAAATAAGGATCTTGTTTTTTAAATTAAATTTAGATCTTCTGTTAAGTAAGGGGTAAAGTGGACGGCCGCATTTGATGGCTTTATCATAAATATACTGTATGTGTTGTTCAAAAGATATTTTTTTATTTAATATAATACCTAGATATTTGATACTATCCTGCAGAGGAATAAAAACTCCCCTAGAATATAAATGTTTTGTAGGAATACGTTTCTGTGATCTATTATATGGAAATATAATAGCTTGTGTTTTACTAACATTAACTTTTATCTTCCATTTATCAAAGTATTTATTGGTAGATTTTAAACTATCTTCCAAACTATCTTGTCAAACGCAATAATCAAGCGTTTGACACCTTACCGCAGCAAATAAAAGTACTGTCGTCAGCGTAAAAAGCTACTTCTTGATTCTTGCGAATAGTAAAATCGGAAATATATATTGAATAAAGAGTAGGTGATAATACCGATCCTTGCGGCAGACCCGCAGGTATTTGTCTATCACTAGATAGCGTGTTATCTCTATAGATACAGCAAATGAGCGCTGATCTAAAAAACTCTTTATTATCTTTTGCAATTACGTTGGATAATTGAAGGAATTTAGTTTAAAAACCAGGCCTTCATGCCATATTGAATCCAAGGCTTTTTCTTACGATTTCTTTTGTTTTATTCAATAAAATTAACGACTCTTCTTAGTTGATGTACTGCAGAGTGCTCCTTGCGAAATCCAAACTGTTGGTGGTTGGTAATATTATTTTGGTTGGAAAAGTCTAAAATTCTCTTATTAATTACTTTTTCAAATACTTTATCCAATAGGCTTTGAATGCTGATTGGCTTAGGAATTTGGATAACTTTTGCTTCTTAAAAATAGTTGGAAAATAACCTTTTATTAAACAAGAGTTGAAATGCTATTAACGTCATCTAAACTGGGGGCTTTATTATTTTTCAATAAAAGTACAAACGATTTAACTTCATCTAAATTAGTAAGCTCTACGTTAGATCTATCAAGAAGTGTATCGTTAAGATCATGAATGAATTTTGAGACAGCTGAGTCCATAGGTGAACAATTATTTAAAGTAATGGTATGTGAATTACCAAATACGTCTGCTATTGAATTAGCCTTTTCTTGCCAGTTTTTAAAACTTCACCGTTTATATGAAGATCAGTAAAAGACCTTTTGTTTCCTTTAAGGGCTTTTTTACTTTCCAAAATTTTTTAGAGCCCGAGAGCAAATTTTAAATAAATTTTGATCAGGATTCATTGCGGTCTTTATTAAGGTGGAAATCAATAAGTTTGTTTAATAGCTTCAAAATACTTTTCAATTGATTTTTATAATTAAAATCGCTACATCTTTGAAATTTACGTTTGTATTTATATCCCTGACTAATTAACATTTTACTAATATCAGAAATTTCTCGTTGTCACGAATTTTTATATTTCCAGAAGTCTTTCATTGGAAATGTCATCATTATTATTGTTGTCGAGTATTATTATGTGGTTCTTGCCTTGTCAATTGAGGAAAATTATGATCGTCTTCTTTAAAATATGATATATTAGTTCTTCTGCTGGTCACCTTAGATTTAGATGTTACTAAACGACGGATTTCTAAATATTCTAGACGACTTGAGCACTGTGGGTCTTTAAACTAAATTCCTTCAATTATCCAATATAATTGCAAAAGATAATAAAGGCTTGTTTTAGATCAGCGCTCACTTGCAGTATCTATAGATAACACGCTATCTAGTGATAGACAAATCTCTGCGGGTCTGCCGCAAGGATCAGTAGTACCAACTACTCTTTATTCAATATATATTTCCGAGTTTACTGTTCACAAGAATCAAGAAGAAATAAATGGAAGACAAAAGTAAATGTTTTTTTAGTTCTTCTTTATGCAGTTGTAAAATTTACAAAATTATACCTCCATCACTATTACCTTTGTTGAGTGAACAAACTGCATAATAATCCGGCGCAGGCTGAACACACTGCGATACTATTACAATTTTTAGCAGCATGTCCATACATAGCACACTTGGAGCATTGTGTGGGAACTTTATTGCCCTTTAGAGGTTTTCTCCAATACACAGAAATATTACAAAAATATTTTATTTTCATAACCTCTCTTTTTGAAACATGTTGACGATCAAGCTCAATGAGATAGAGTGCGTCATCTACACTGAATCGCTTTGTTGCTAATTTCTTAATGCTTACCGGATTTATATTGTGCGAGATAACAAATTCTTCGCCAATTATCTTTGTGTCCAGTTGTGGCAATAATACCAATTTAAAAGTTTTTGCATCTTTTAACTCATGTGTATATTACTGGAATTTTTTGTCTTTGAGAACACTCAAAGCTTCATTATACAGCGATAACGAGTTTGATACAGTTTTCGTACCAATAGACATTCGTTTATAAGTATATTTATCCCCAATTAATCCGATCACAGTTGAAAAACTGTGGGTAGAGTCCACAATTGTTGGTGGAATCTTTTCTTTGAAAGCAACTGCTTCTTCTTCGTCTTCAGACAGAAGCTGAAATCTGTTAGAGCATAAACTGTATATGAAGTGTAAGAAGACTGTCCAAAGATTTACAAAAAAAAAAAAAAAACTCCTTCAAAATGGTCAGTAAAACCTAGAAAACGAAATATCTCAGGAACTAGGCAGTGTCAGAGAGCAAACTATATAAGAAATGGAAGTGGACAGTCCAAAGCTTAAAAAAGCTTTCCGTGCTAAAAATCGTCGGAGAAAATAAGAATAAAATCTGGAATCATTTATGTTCTATGTGTTTTTAAAAAACACTATAGATCTTTCATTAAGAAAATCGATTTTTAGTAAAAAGTAAATATTTATTTATTAAAGATCAAACATAATAATAATAATAATAATAATATTAATAAAATGATTATTTTTTATTACCTAATGTGATTCTTTGTGAATGAATTTTACTTAATTGCAAATATTATAACCAGACCAGAAATTTTAATTAAATTAATGTAAAAAAATATAATAAGAAAAAAAATACTCAAATATTACATATTTTCCACAATTAAGAAAAAAATGCGCTCGCCCAATAAGTGTTGCTAACTTTTCTCTTGCAAAAAACTAATATCTAGCCAAAGTCTATAAAAATAAAGAAATCTACTTTTACTGAACATTGTTGAAAATATATTCAATAATTTAAAGGAATACTGGATTCTTAGTACTGTTTTTAATATAAAAAAATCCTCTACATACAGTTTATGCCCTAACAGTTTATGCCCTAACACTGCCTAATTCCTGAGATATTCCGTTTTCCAGGTTTTACTGACCATTTTGGAGGAACCACGAAAAGATTTTTTGAATCTATGGACAGTCCTTTTCTATTTTTTATACAGTTTATGCCCTGACACTGCTTATTTCCTGTGGTATTCCATTTTCCAGATTTTATTGACCATTTTGGGTGAACCGGTTTTTCTTGGAAACTGTTGGTACAAAAATTGCATCAAACTCGTTATCGCTGTACAATGAAGCTTTGAGTGTTCTCAAAGACAAAAAATTCCAGTATTATACGCATGAATTGAGGGATGCAGAAACTTTTAAATTGGTTTTATTTGGCCTGCCACAACTGGTCACAAAGATAATTGGCGAAGAATTTGTAAGCTCGATCAACATAAACCCGGTAAGCATTAAGGAACTAGCAACAAAAAGATCCAGTGTATATGACACACTCTATCTCATTGAGTTTGATCGTCAACATGTTTCAAAAAGAGAGGTTATGAAAATAAAATATTTTTGTAATATATCTGTATATTGGAGAAAACCTCTAAAGGGCAATAAAGGTCCCATACAATGCTCCAAGTGCGCTATGTATGGACATGGTGCTAAAAATTGTAACCGTATCGTAGTGTGTTCAGCCTGCGCCGGAAACCATGAGTATGAAGTTTGTTCACTCTATAAAGGTAATAGTGATGGTAGTATAATTTAACTGCATTAAGAAGAACTTAAAAAACGTTAACCATAGAGCTGATGACCCAAAGTGCTCAAGTCGTCAAGAATATTTAGAAATCCGTCATCGAGTAACATCTAAATCTAGGGCGACCAGCAGAAGAACTAACGTAACATATTTTAAAGAAGACGATCATGATTTTCCTCAATTGCCAAGGCAAGAACCCCATAATAATACACGTAATTCCCGAGATTTTGGTAATTTGTATTCTGAGGTAGCTAAAGGCAAGAGCTACGACAATAATAATAATGATGACATTTCTAATGAAAGACTTCTGGAAATATTTTTTGATGCTGTCAATGCTTTGCAAAGATGTCAAAATAGGTACGACAAGCTACGAGTTTTGGGTATGATGCTTAAACATGCCATATAATTCAACAGGTAGACACAATGTTCATGTTATGCATTGGAATGCCCAAGTCATAACAACTGAGTCAGCAGCTGCCCAGCTGGAATACTTTTTACACAAAAGGAAAATCGATATTCTCCTTTTAAATGAGACTTTTTGAAACCGTACCATGGCGGAGAAGTTCTAATTGCAGTTAAAGGTAACATTAAGCATACGTTGTTACCAAAAATAAAAACAAGTACTGCTGAAAATATTTCAATACAAGTTATGATTAATAGAAGGTCAGTTATATTCACTTCAGTGTATAATCCAGTTCATACCACCACTATTTTATTTTCGGTGATCTGAATGCCCAATATACACTTTGAAATTGTATGTCAAATAATTCGGCTGGAAATGATCTCTACAGCCACTGTCTTCAATCCAGCTACTTCATTTATTACCCAAATTAATGCACTTGCTTTGGACAAAATATCAACCCCGTTCAACCGTCCATAGTAGACATTCTTTTATCTAACTCGTGTCTCCATTTTTCAAACCTTGAGACACATCCAAATGTTTTACAGTCGGACCATGTACCTATATCTTGTGTTATTTCTGAACAAGTTCAAAACATGACATATTCAGTTCCCTTGTATTATCGAGCAGACTGGTAGGCAATCAGAAACTGGTGGAAAATGAAATTAGGTGTGAGAAAATTGACCAATCCGTTACTAATTCAGGTAATCTAGAAGCGTTTAATAAAATACCTGTTGGTTATAAAAATCCGTGGCAACGAGAAATCTCAAAAATTAGTAAAATGTTAATTAGTCAGAGAAATAAATACAAACGTAAATTCCAAAGATGTAGCGATTTTAATTATAAAAATCAATTAAAAAGCATTTTGAAGCTATTAAATAAACTTATTGATTTTCACCTTAGTAAAGACCGTAATGAATCCTGGTCAAAATTTATTTCGAATTTGCCCTCGGGCTCTAAAAAGTTTTGGAAAGTAAAAAAAGCACTGAAAGGAAACAAAATGTTTTTACTGATCTTCATGTAAACGGTGAAGTTTTAAAAACTGGCAATGAAGAAGCTAATTCAATAGCAGACCTATTTGGTAATTCACACTTTAAATAATTATTCACCTATGGACTCGGCCGTCTCAAGATTCATTCATGATCTTAACGATACACTTCTTGACAGATCTAACGAAGAGCTTACTAATTTAGATGTTAAATCGTTTGTACTTTTAATAAAAAATAATAAAGCACCCGGTTTAGATGGCATTAATAGCATTATCCTTAAAAACATGCTCGATTACTTTTTTGAAACTCTTTGTAAACTTTTCAACTCTTGTTTAATAGAAGGCTATTTTCCAACTATTTTTAAAAATCAAAAGTTATCCCACTTCCTAAGCCAGGAAAGGATCCTAAATTATGGTCTAGCTATAGACCAATCAGCATCCTAAGCCTATTGGATAAAGTATTTGAAAAAATAATTAATAAGAGAATTTTTGATTTTTCCAACCAAAATAATATTATTAACCCTCAACAGTTTGGATTCCGCAAGCAACAATCCACAGTACATCAACTATAAAGAGTCGTTAATTTTATAGTTATTTTTCTTGACATTGAAAAAGTCTTCGATTCAATATGGCATGAAGGCCTGGTTTTTAAACTAAATTCCTTCAATTATCCAACGTAATTACAAAAGATAATAAAGAGTTTTTTAGATCAGCGCTCATTTGCTGTATCTATAGAGATAACACGCTATCTAGTGATAGACAAATACCTGCGGGTCTGCCGCAAGGATCGGTATTATCACCTACTCTTTATTCAATATATATTTCCGATTTTACTATTCGCAAGAATCAAGAAGTAGCTTTTTACGCTGACGACAGTGCTTTTATTTGCTGCGGTAAGGTGTCAAACGCTTGATTATTGCGTTTGACAAGATAGTTTGGAAGACAGTTTAAAATCTACCAATAAATACTTTGATAAATGGAAGATAAAAGTTAATGTTAGTAAAACACAAGCTATTATATTTCCATATAATAGATCACAGAAACGTATCCCTACAAAACATTTATATTCTATTAATATCTAGGTATTATATTAAATAAAAAAAATATATTTTGAACAACACATACAGTATATTTGTGATAAAGCAATCAAATGCGGCCGTTCACTTTACCCCTTTCTTAACAGAAGATCTAAATTTAATTTAAAAAACAAGATCCTTATTTACAAAATGTGTATTCGACCAATTATGACCTACGGATGCCAAGTCTGGTTTAATAAAGCTGCTATAACTTACACAAGAAAATTACAGATAATACAAAATAAAAATCTGAAAATAATTCATAACCTACACCACAGATATTCTACTGATCTACTGCATAGAAACTTTAAGCATAAAATGTTTAATTATTTGCAAGGGAACTGACTCTGCCATTTAATGAAAAATGCAGAAAGTCTACATATGAAATAATAAGAAATTTGCTAAACAATCACTAAGACTCTTTTTTTTTACTTAAAGAGTTATAATTGATGGTTGTTTTTTAAATTTCTTATAACGTTTAAGTATGTACAAGTTTTTTTTTTTTTTTTTTGACAACTTTTCCTTAACACTGATATTAGTAGTTTCCTTATTTAATTATTTAGATGTTAATTGTTGTAATACTTTTAAATAAATTCTCATAACAATGTAATTATTTTATAAAGGTTTCAATAAAGTCAATAATAATAATAATAAAATAATAATATTATTATATATAAGACACAATTTTTTGTAAAAACAAATTAGAAAATTTTGATAACTCTACGTCTACTCGAAGAGATTTTTATTTCCTAACATAAGAAATAACGTCGGCAGAATAACGGGAACAAATTTTTATTTGCAAATTTATGTTAACGAGTAGAGAACACATACATGAGAAATTAACTTTTTTCGTTTTTATTATTTATTTGTCTTTTTAAAATAATATTTATTAATTTTTCCTTTTTTTTTTTGTTGTTAAAAAGAGCAAAATATTAAAAAAGAATAATAATTTTGACAGCTTATGTTAAACATTATTGCTCAACTTTGTGTTTAAACATTTATTGCGAAATATATTGCGCAATAGATTTCTTTTATTGATCCACACGTAACGTTTTAAAGAGATAGAATTTGACAATTGCCAACATAAAAATGTCTACGTGTATACTAGGGTTACATAGTGTCTACAGTTAAAGCGAATTTGTGGAAGGTGGCAACAGTTGCACAAAAACAACAATATGGCGTATTCATTATTGTTTTTTATATATACAGTTTGACAACTGTAACAACCAAAATAATAATCAACTATTTAACCAAGGTTACCTTGTATATAGTCGCACTGATTTTGACATTTGTTTTAATATAAATTTGCCTAATGTAGACACTAGGTTAATGTTTAAATCTAGATAATTCTTTCAGAGAGTGAATTTGAAACTCTCTGACAGAAAAATCTTACATGTTCTATTACATAGTGTCTACATTAGACAATTTTTTTTTATCAAACTTAATACGAATTTGTGGAAGGTGGCAACATTTGCACAAAAACAACAATATGACGTCTTCATTATTATTTTTTATATATGCAGTTTGACAATTGTAGCAACCAAAATAGTAATCAGCTGTTTAACTAAGATTACCTTGTATATATTCGCACTGATTTTGACATTTGTTTTGACAAAAATTTGCCTAATGTAGACACTAGGTTTCGTGCATATTGGCTGTTATACTTCTAAAAAATTTTCTCTGAGAGAGAATGGTATTACCATGGTACAAAAAGTAAGGTAACGACAACTCTACAACAACTACAAAACCAAAAAACTCTATGTATTTTGTTTTTGCATTGACATCTCTTATGTCAACATTAATTTTGACATTTTACATTTTTGTTTATAAAAACAAAAACACATTTGACATTTCACGTAAGAAAAATATATAATAAGACGCAATAACACAAATAAACAAAAAATGTAAATAAAGATTGTAAACAAAGATTGTAAACATAAACACCAATTTGACTATACTGATTTTAGGACACAAGCCGCCATTTTGCTGCCAAAAAGAAAAGGAACAGCTGAGAAGTTCAAATGTCGCTACCATGGAGCAATGGATTTTATACATGGAGTTTGACACTTCAACGGGTAAGCAAACATTGTGATTATATGGAGTTTTACAGTTCTAATTACTAAAAAGAATAATTAGCTGATTAATTGAAGTCATCTGTTTGAATTCGCCTCGGATGTTACCAAAAATACAAATAGAAGAAATTCAGTCGCAAAGTAGCTCTGGGTTAGAGAACAACTCTCGCGTCACCGTAATTATTTCTTAAGTACAGTCAGGCGGGTTTTTGTTGTTTGGCCTTCGAGAATTTTGCGTCTCACTCCCGCATTGATAAAGAGGTTGGAGACGTCTAATTGTATCGTGTACGGTTTTTCGTGTCTTACATTTATCACATGCATTCGATTTTGTTATACTAACTTGTATTTTGGATTTGGTACAATACCACACAAAACTGAAATTGATATTCGTGGTGACCTCAGGGAGCTGAACTCGGGAACTCTAGCTTTCTACACGAAGGTGTAGATTGAGTGGATGTTTTGCGAAGGAGGCTTCTTTTGGATGTACACCCTGGCAATATGTTAGCGAAAGGCTACGCCATTTAAATTTTTAAAACTCAAAAAAAAAAAAGAAGAAATTGGATCAATTTCTGATAACAACATTTCTCTCTCCTCACATACAAGTTCTGTGTAAATTCAACACACTTGTGGGAGAGAAAAACAATACAAAATAAACAAAACTTTCCTCTAAAATTTAAGGAAAATTACACTCGCGACACATTTTTTCACTAACACACAATATTTTCATTATTTTTTCACGCATATTTATTGCATTTTTACTCCCGCAGCACGAATTTTTTCCACAGGGGGAACAAATATTTCTTTTTATATTTATGACATTTCTTTTTTCTGTGTTGAAATTTAAATTGAACGATCAAAGTTGCTACTTTTGGGTTTTAAATTAGGATCATCGATCCTAATTTGATTTTTAAAAAATTTTATAATGATTCAGTAGTACTTTTACTTGTGATTAAAGTAATATAAAAAATTCTGGCCGCTCGGTTTTAGTTTACGAGTTATTGACCTCTAAAGTTTTAATATATTTTTCTGAATATCTTTATTAATACACATGCGATTTAAATTATATGAACACCGTTTAAAAGTATGTAACGATATATAATATGACCATATTCATTAAATCCTTGAGAGGAAAATTTGAATTTTTTATTGATAGAGGAGAAAGTACTTGAGCCCGGCCGAAGGCCGGCTACACAGAAACACTCTTATTAACGTTAAAAAGAAAATATTTTTATTTCAACTTAATTTGTTCCAAAAATGTAATTCAATTTGTATTTGTATGTGTATCAAAAGATGAAAATTTATGAAAATCTGTGAATATAATTGTGATAAATTATATTTAATAATTTCTGAATACTATTTGAGCAACTATATGTGTTTATGATATGAGGTGAAAGTGGTTTCAACACTAGACATATAAATAAAATTTGACTAATACAATCTTAAAGTCAGGTTTTTTTGACAAGCCTTCCATTCTTTGTATTTTACTTTAATACGCTGATGTGCGTCTTTTCAAGTCCCAACATTACCATATATGCGTCAAAAGTTTTTATTTGTAATATATATATTACACATAATAAAAAATATTCCTAAAATAGTTTTGCATTTTTAGTTTTGTGGCAACGCTTTTTTGTTTATTTACTTAAGAGCCCGTCTAGACGTAACATAATATATAAGATTTTTGTGTCAGAGAGTGTCAAATACGCTCTCTGAGAGAATTATGTCACGTGTAGATTCAAATATTAGTATTATAAGATGTATTATGAGACTGTTGTGATGAGATTTCTCTACACAACCATCTTATAAGATGAACTGTCAAAAAAATACACATACACGAAAGTTCGCTTGTGTGTGTGCTTGTGTATTTTGGAAATTATTGAAAAACAATGTTATTTTGTAAAATTGTTTCCTTTTAGTGTTTGTTTTACATGTTAAAAAGTCATTTTTATAAAAATTGTGTTAAGAAAGTGCGAACTGCTTAAATAAAAAGGCCATGTTTACTCTGTAACTGATTGAAAATAATGATATCTTATAGGATTTATTAGAATACGTGTACCCCTTATTTAAGACTTAACATAATATAAAAAAAATGTTTACTCTCCTCTGCTGGCGTTATCTCACATATTATATCAGCGTTAATCTCAGTTGTAGACCTGGGGTAACATAGTGTCTACATTAGAGATTTTTTTATTATGACAAACGTCAAACTTAACTCGAATTTGTGTGAGGTGGCAACAGTTGCAAAAAACAACAATATGGCGTATTCATAATTGTTTTTTATTTATGCAGTTTGACAACTGTAACAACCAATATAATAATCAGCGATTTAACTAAGGTTACCTTGTATATATTCGCACTGATTTTGACGTTTGTTTTGATAAAAATTTGCCTAATGTAGACACTAGGTAACAGCCTGTCTAGACGTAACATAGCGTCTACGTAAAACTTAACACGAACTTGTGGAAGGTGGCAACAGTTGCACAAAAACAACAATATGGCGTATTCATTATTGTTTTTTTATATATGCAGTTTGACAACTGTAATAACCAAAATAATAATTAACTGTTTAACTAAGGTTACCTTGTATATATTTGCACCGATTTTGACGTTTGTTTTGACATAAATTTGCCTAATGTAGACACTAGGTTAATCTCAGTTGTAGACCTGGGGTAAAAGTCAAACAAAATTTTGTGAGAACGAAGTGGAACTATCTCCTTATATTTATATCATGATGAATTATTTTGTTGAAAATTTTTTAAAATTGTAGCATATATTGCGGTGATACCACTTTTCATTTCCGTCGTTTCATCTCTTCATTGCTATCTTCACGCACGTAACAAAATATTTATTTTTTGTGGCCTTTAAACTAGAACGAACAAAGTTAAATTATATCAAAAGCATGCAGTTAAATAAACAACAATTTTGGAGAGGCATATCCATTTTAATATACAATTGTCATTCCATCAATCGTAAATTATTTGCTTGTTCTATCATTAGAGTGGAAAAGATTATTAAGGGTTTACATTACGTGAAATCTAACTTGGATAAACCCCATGAAATTCTTAAGGAAGATCTTGACAAAAACTTGCTTGCTTCAAAATTGTTACAAATAATAAAAAATGATAACATTGCCAACAACATTGAAGGATTTGTTGTCCATTTTAAATGCATACCTAAAAAAGGCGACAACGCTGTGAAAGCATTAGGAATCTTAGGTAAAGATATTAATCATGGAATTTTTTATCACAATGTGGATATAATAGATAAAATATCACAGTGACGAGTAAAAAAAAAACACTATGTATGCATATATGTATTTAATTGTACTGTTTTGGAGATTTTAGCTAAATTATACATACATAGATTTGAATTTCTGTTTTATTAAAAAACAAGCAATAAGATATAGTAGGTCAAGCCCGACCATATAAACCCTGCACCATTGTGCGTCAAAATTTAGGAAGGGGTCTTATGTGGGTCCTGTGGTCAATACTTTTATAATAGATATTATGTTAACACTAATATTTATATGGAGTTATGGTCAATTACCGATCTTAATAACATTTGGCACTGTAGTTTCTACTTATATAAAATTTGTGTCAAATATTAACTTCCTACTAACATTAGAATGAGAATTGTGAATGATAGTGGTTTCAGAGAGAGGGATTTTTATGGGAGCTTTTGTCAATTATGGACCGATCCTTATGAAATTTGGCACAAAGGTTTATACTGATATAAAACATATTTGTACTGAATTTCGATAAACCATTAAGGTTGTTCACGACAGGTTGGTTATCAGATTATGTCATTATGTGGTTATATCATAAATAGGAAAATTCAAAAAAAAAAAGATAACCAACTTTGCTCAACCCATATTCTTGTTTATAGACTATGTGATTATCAGTTTAGTTGTAGTGTTGGAAACTAATAAAAATTTAAATAAGTAATGCATTTTATTGTTTGTAATATAACTATATAATCACATAACCTGATAACCAACATATCGTGAACACATTATTGTTATATTTAAGGCACTTAAACACATATTCCTTGAGGCCTAGGTGAAATAATAGACTGGTCATAACCAATTTCAATAGGCTTGGTCCTTGTATCAAAAAAATGATGTATTCCAAATTTTATCAAAGTATCTTCAAAATTGCGACCTGTACTGAGCGAACAAGGTTTACATGGACAGCCATACAGACGGACGAACATCAATAAATCGACTCATAAAGTGATTTAAAATCAATTGTTATACTTTATTTTTTATGGATGTGTATAATATTTTCCCCTTAATAAAGACGTTACACTTGAATAACTCGAGAATGGTATACCAATTGAGTCGAAGGATATTGGTGTTGACAATGTATCTATAACTTTCATCAAATTAATTTACCCCTATATTTTTTACATTTGTTAATAATATTTTTACGACTTCTGTCTTTCCTGTAAGCTGGAAGATTGCTCGCTTTACACCAATTGAAAAGTCTAAGGTGGTCCTGATGACCTAAGACCAATTTGTATTTTGCCAGCGTTATCGAAGGTTGTGGAACATGTATTGAAGCTACAAATAATGTTATTCTTTACCCTCTATTTATGAACATCAGTAAGCTTTTCGTCCTACTTATAGTATGACTTCCATGCTTCTTGGCATGACTGATAGTATATGAGGTGGTTTAAATAAGGACGAATTGTGTGTTCTGCTTTCTTTTGATATCGCTAAAGCATTTAGTTCTATTAATCATCATAAAATGATTATGAAACTTAGAAATGAATTTAACTTCTTTTGTTCAGCCTTGAAACTTTGTTTTCATATTTAAGTGGTAGGTCTCAGATTGTTGTTATTAATAGGGAAAGCTCACGCGTCAAGTTACTTAGCTCTGGTGTTCCTCATGGGTCCGTATTGGGACCTTTGCGGTTTATTATGTATTTAAATAGTCTTGGAGAATTTGTGAATTATTCATTATGCAAAGCTTACATAGATGCAGATGATGTTATGTTATTATTTAGATGCAAGGATGATTTGTATGATGCTTTGGAGAGCAATATACATTATTGTTTCCATCGTGTGGTGGAATTGACTCTTGAAAATTCACTGCGATTAAATATTTTTAAAACGAAATCTCTATGTTTTGTTATGTCGTTTAGTTTATCTCCTAATTTTGAGATTTCGATTAATGGAATATCAATTGATAATGTAGATCGGCTCAATTATTAGATATTATTATTAACAACTCTCTTACATTTGCTGCGCATTTGGATGATTTACATGGAAAAGCTTTTAGTATCTTGCGAAATTTTATAAATTTATTTTTAACCTTTTATATCAGAAAAAAGAATAGCCCATGCTTTATTGATGCCTCTTATCCTATGTGGATTTGAGATTGTATCTGGTACATCTGCTGTTGTATTTGCTGAAACTTAAACGAAGTATATATATGATAGTCCGCTTTGTTTACAATATATAAGTCTTCGCTTTCATATTTCTAAATATGTAAGACTATTTCTTGGATGTTCGCTTGAACATTTTCTGGAGTTTAGAAATGTGATTCATTTCTATAGAGTCATTAGAAATAATAATACTACACTTGTAGAAATTTTGTTTTTTTCAGAATCTGTGAGAAATATTCAGATCACCATTCCGAGAATATGTGATCATGTTTTTGAAAAATAATTTTTAAATCGGTTTGCTCGAAGCTTTAATATATAAATTGCCTAATAGTTTACAAAATTTTTCCTTTTCGGTAAATATTTATCATTGCAAATTATTAGAACACTTGTCCTGTTTATAAAACATTTAAATTTCCTGCTTGTGTGTAATTTGTAATTTTATTCCACTGTTATTACATTATGAATTAGTGAAATTTGTTGAATTTGTAATTTTTATATTTGTGGTATTTTTAAATGTTACTCTATTTTAAATATTTCTATGTAATACATTTATGGCCGTATAGACTTTGGTATTGAATAAATAATAAACCTCCAACAGATGCCGACTAAAATGACCTTCAAGATATCTTAACATAATTTGTTTATCCGCTCAATAGTTCGGAGTTATTCGGAAATTAGTAACGAAAAAAAAAAATTGGAAATATTTTCTCCTCAAAAGTTATACTGTGCTCGGAAAAGAGACTTATTTTTTTAAATATACTGGCACCCATTGGGTAAAACTAAATAACGACGCTGAATTTTATGGTGTTAGCCATTTTTAAAAGTTAGCGGGTGCCCAACCATTAGCATAGTGTTATTAAAAATTGCTAAATTTTCGGTTTTTAATCTGGGTATACTTCAAATAAAATAAGCCACATAAAAAAATTGATGAAGAAATAAATGATTTTATTCTCAAATAACTGTAGACACCTAAAGTAAAAATTCTATTCAAATTGTGTATGTATACGTAATATTATTCAATATTAATAATAAATAAATTAAATTAATAATAAATAATATTTATTATACGGAATATTGAGTACACTTTAAATTTGTAATATATGTATGTAAAAAACTGAAAATTTTTACCATTTTTTTTTTTTTTATAAAAAAGAAATTCTTAAAATCTCAATAATTTCGAAACTATTAAAAGTTAAGATGACTTGAAGACAGTTTTGCTCCGCATCTTTTGATGTTTTAAATCATTCTTCGATAATGTCAGTTTACCGACAAAGACATCCAATCTTAAATTAGTTACTTTTTTAAATATTACAAATTTTAAATGGATTTATTCCGCCATTGTCGAAAATTTTAAATGACACACTCAACTGTAGGAAAGTAATATTGGTTAGATTCATATTCAATTAAATATCTCTGTGGTTGTCATCCTTGTGTATTTCTTTGAAACGGATTTAAAGTATATGTGAAAAACTATTAAATTTTCCTTTGCAGATTTTTCAAATTTTTCTTTTAGATTGACTTTTGAAAGCGATTCGATTGCAAATTTTGAAATTAAACTTAATGGAGAATTGGTGGTGGTTGATGTGCTTAAAGAACATTCAGATTCTGATGTTGATGCTAGTTTAAGATGGTCTGAGTTTGTGCTAAAACCAAAATTTTATAAATGGTGCCAGAATGAAGATAATCACTTAGAGCTAAAGAGTGATAAAGTCAATGATAATACATCTTTGCGTTTGATAGATATTGAAAAATATAATCGGCTTTATAATAAATTTAAACAAAAATATAGTGAATGTGCTATGAAGGTAAGAAAAATACTGTACATATGTATAAGTATTTTCGGAATGTCTCAAATATTTGTATTTAAATATTTTTCAGTTATGGAACGATGCCAAAGAATCTACCGATCCTTTAAAGTTTATATACGAAGACTTAGCTATAGCCGCATATTTAATAACACTATGGCAAAGTAAACTCGTAAATCAAAAGCCTACAGCCTTTGCGGATTTGGGTTGTGGCAATGGTCTTTTAGTATATATTCTTATTCAAGAAGGTTATGAGGGTTATGGTTACGATATACGCAGCCGAAAACTATGGTCATTATATCCTGTGCAGGTTACTTCACGTTTATATGAACAAGCTGTAGAACCATTTAAATTTACTCTGCCCACTGATGTTGACTGGCTTATTGGCAATCATTCAGATGAATTATCTCCATGGTTACCAGTTTTAGCCGCCACCTGCCATAAAAATATCAACTATTTTCTTCTGCCCTGCTGTGCATTTGAATTTTCCGGTAACAAATTTCAACGCCGAAACTCGTCGATTTCAGGTTATAAAGATTTCTGTCATTATGTTGAACAGATATCAAAGGTTTGCGGTTTTAAAACTGAAAAAGATCGTTTAAAAATACCAAGTACTAAACGTATTGCTTTAATCGGTCTTTCACACAATCATTTGACTACAATCGATCGTATTAAAGATTTTGTTAGAAATGAACAGCAAAAACATCCAAATTCCTCATTGGAAGAAATTAAATTGAGGGAGAAAACTGAAGCAGTTAGGAATTGTACTCAAATCGAAAAATCTATTATTGAAAACTTAGTTCAAAAAATGTTCTTTTTATTGTTGAACCAAAGTTCAAATATCTCCAATGAAAAGGTGAAAAATGCAGAGGACTGGAAAACAGGGGGTCGACTTACCATATCGCAAATAGCAAAAAGTTTAGACAAAGAACATTTGAAGAAAATAAAGTCTGAATGTGGTGGATTGAAAACATTATTACGCAATAAACATGAGATTTTTAAATTTGAACAACCTGACTTTGTTTTAATTCGTAAACCACAACTGCAAAGCCACAATACAAATAAACCTCAAACAGTAAAAAGGAGAGCATGTTTCTTCAAGTTACACCATCCGCAAGGTTGCCCCTTGACAGACGATGAATGCACATTTGTGCATTAAGAAGACGTTTTCCTTGAAAAAATATTGTTCCCTCTTTACTTTATTACAAATGCAAATTTATAAAATTTATTATTTTTATTACATATTTAAATACATATTTCTTGTATATTTCTACGTACATAAGTAATGTTCAGAAAAAAAGAATAAAATTATTTAGACAAATTTTTGTATTTAAGAATTGTAACAACCGTCAATTTCTTAAAAATTTCTTTGTTTATTTTGAAGTTCGTCATTTTATGTTAACGAGAACTATCTGAACTGTTGCTACGTCTACGCCTGCGTATGGGTGAACGTGAACGTCTGCGTGGTGAACGACGGCCGCCTCGTGGTGGTGAGCGGTTTCGGTTATTACGATTAAAACGATTGAATCGTGGTGGAGAACGCCAACGTTCATTCTGTCTACGATTTATTGGCGATGGACGCCGTTGTGGTTGCCGTATCTTGGGATTAAGAACTGGTGACACATTTACTTCCTGACCATCTATTTGACCGCCATCCATTTGTTTTATGGCATTTTCACATTCCTCATGTGTTGCATATTCCACATAGGCTATGCCTCGTCCAAAATTCGGATGAAAACGATCTGTGGGAAATTCAACATTTTTTACCTCACCGAAGCAGCTGAATATTTCAACAACATGTTCCTTGGTAACGTTACGTGTTAAGCGACCGATGTGTATACGTGTTGGTTTGGGTGTTGGTGAACGTTCTCTTGCCTTACCGACTGGACTACGGGAACGAGTACGTGTACGGTCACGAGTTTTTGTTACTGGACTACGAGATCTTTCTCGACGTTTCGGTGGCGGCGAACGGGATCGAGAACGTGTACGATCTCTGGTTTTGGGTGGTGGGGAACGTGATCGAGAGCGACTACGCTCTCTTAGCTTAAGAACAGGGCTACGTGAACGTTCACGACGTTTTGGTGGTGGACTACGCGAGCGTTCGCGACGTTTAGGTGGTGGACTGCGAGAACGAGAATGCGAGCCACTCTTACGTGTCGAAGATGACGATGATGAAGATGATGAACTGCTTGAACTAGAAGAACTGGATCGTGAACCTGATCCAGAACTACTCCGAGATGAACTGCTGTCCGAAGAGCTATTCGTTGAATTTTTATAAATAAAATAAAGTATTTTAGAAAAATATAAATTTTCTTATATATTTATATGTATTATGTCTGTTCTAATAGTAGTCGATTTTTTTTTACTTTTTTAATTACCTACGTAAGTTTGTAATTTGCACAAATTTGAAATTTGCAATTATTCAAGTTAACTATTTGTAATTTTTCAATTCTAACTAAAAACTAAGATATTCAAATTAATGAAAAATCTTTTGCAACAACTTTTCCTACTCGAGTGAAAATTCGTTCAGTTATGATTAAAAATAATATGTTACAACAATGAATTTGACTGCATAAATAGAGTATGCAATCTCAATATTAATACATAGCTCACACAAAATTTTTTGAAAACATTTATTGAAAGCAAAATAAGTAGTACTACTTACCGAGAAGCATGTTTAACATACAGTGTTGGAAAAAATAATAGGGACGACTAATTTTTTTTATATATATTTTTATTATATTACAATAAATTCTGTATCGGCGATTCATAGAACTCACATGATTCGCACAAATTTCCGGTGAAATGGAATACCAAGTATCCTCCGGATTTAAGTCCGGAGATTGAGACGGCCACTCTATTACAGAGATTTGATTATTCTGAAACCATGACTTTACACTTCTGGCACAGTGCTTTGGAGCATTATCCTGCATAAACTTCTACCATAATGGCATTTTTTCAGCAAATGGAAGTATTTTATTTTGGAGAATGCATAAATGGTCAACAGCTATCATTTTCCTTTTGGGGCGATTCCTGACGATGAAAAACATCCCCATATCATGAACAACCCGCCTTCATGTTTGACGGTCTTTATTGATAGGGCATCATACATATGATTTACCTTCAGACCCAAACAAATTAATCTTTATTTCATCGGACAATAGCTCTTTCTTCCAATTTTGTCGATTGATGTGTTGTCTGGCAAATTCCAACCTTTTTCGTATATTTCGTCTGCTTAGAAGTGGTACCTTTCTGGGATTACGTCCCTTAAGTCCAGTTTCCTTGAGCCTGTTTCTTATTATACGAATTGTTAGTGGAGCACATAATTAATTTTTAAGGCTATTTGATTACTCAAAAGGGTTATTTTTTGAGTAGCGAATTAAAAGTTGATCAAAACGAGCTGAGGTTTTTAGTTTTTTAACTCTGTTTTCATTGCACTTTTTTGCGTCAATCGTGTTAAACATTTTATTTTTGAACACTTCATTATTCGCGCATTTTTTCGAATTGATAACTCATTCTTTTTCAGTTAAAGAATAACATTTCTATCACTATCAGTGCAATGTACCCCACGACTCATCCTGAAGCACTCTTACTTCAACACTATAAAATATTTAGTGTAAAAAGTAATTTTAACGGAATTTTGCACAGAAGGTCCCTATTATATTTTCCAAGTGATTTCTCTACTGTTCTCAATTTTTTGTAAATAAGAATTTAATTCTAAGAAAAGTAGTAAAAAACAAAACAGATTACTTAATCCTATTATTTTTAAAATATTTTGGCAAAGAGTGCCAATATCATATGTCCAATATACAAAAGAGTATATCGTCCCTATTATTTTTCCAACACTGTAGGTACAGTTTTTTACTTCTGTTTTTATATCGGAAACATTATTATAACTTTTATCTAAATAGGTAGATTTTAATTTGAACTCAACAAAATTCAGCTATTAAAAAAGGTAAGTGCTTTATCTAATTTAAAACAATATTCAATTATATCCACTCTAAACGGATACGTAACATGCGGCATCGCGGTGAACCGTGCATATTAAAAATTATTTTGGGCCAGGACAATAAGTAATTATGACTGTATTTCCTAAAAATCTATATGTTTTTCTTTTAAAATTATAAGAACATTTTATCCTTTTAGATTTATAGTTTTTTAAAAAGCACAAAAATTGCATCATATGTACCTACAGAAATGTCTTGTTTAATTCGATATTTAAGCAAATATATTTTAAAACTTTTGAAATTTTTTTGATTAGATTAAACGTAATTGCTTAAACCTCTCTGAAAGTTAGAGAAATGTTAGAATATAAAATAAATTTAAACAAAATATCAATAATTTCCTATTGTTGTGCACATTCTTATAGGAATATTGTAGTGTTTTATTTTCGTTTTTTTAATAGACAAGGTTTAAACGGCTTTAAATGTTTGTGTTTTTGTAAACCCTTTAATATGTTTATCAATTTGCCTTCGGCCACTCCGCACACTCGTTAAAGTATGCTATTGACATCGAACAATTATTTTAATATATTGAAGAAGGTTGAACTTTTTTTCTAATTTCACGAAAAATTAAAAAAGTGTGGTAAAACGCATTAAACAATATAAACATACTTTAGTTTCTCGTCCTAGTAAAATTTTTTACTTGATTTGGAAGAAATAAAATAAATGAACTATATAGAGACTTTCAATTATTTTCGTAGTGTTATAAGTTTAAATAAACATTTGGTCTACTCTTCATCGTAATACAAATTTACTGGTTAAGAAAATTAAAAAATGGGATTTAGAATTTGTCTCAAAACGTGTATCTACACAGTGTCTCACTAAAGTATTTTATTTTTTATAAAATTATATAAAAGAATAATTCTTAGATTTATTAATTGAATTTTATTTGTTTATATATTAACTTTGTAATGCAAAAAACTACAACCATAAATATTGCCTTGTTTAAGTAAGAAGTATTTAGTTGATACAATATTTTTTATTAAAATGTCATATTTGAAGCGACCTAGTGGTTTATTATTGGACATTGCTCCATTAAAAATAAATATCAAGCCCGTTTTACTACCGTTGGTATCAACAATCGGGAACTGCCGGGGCGGAAAATTTTTAATTTTATTTTGATAAACACAAGTAATATTAACAGAAACTTTAACATTTTCAGGTATTTTTACTTTTTTAGTGCCCCGAAAGCAAGAGACTTACAGTTATATAACTCAAAAATACCTCATGTACGTTTTTATACTATGGCACCAATTGTCCAAGTATTTTTAAAACAGGTATCCAAGTCTCCAATTTTACAATACCCACAGAAACTATCTAAAAGTTTCACTAAATTGTGCTTAATGTTGAACATTTTTCATTTTAACAAAATAATGAACCAATGTACAACACTTGGGATGTCAAAATTTAGAATTTTTGCAGAAAAAAAAAAATATTTTTCGAAGACAAAGTCCATTTACATTTCCAATTAAAAAGGTTTTATGTTTTAGGAATCGTATAGGAAAAATGACCCCAGCAATCCAAATTTATTTTTTACAAGATATATGTAAGGAAACAGCTTAATTTCCCCAAAACTTAACATCAAGTAAATGCTTAATACCAATTAACATAAAAAATATGTCTTTTTGGACTTTTTTGTGTTTTTGATTATCTTGAAACACAAACAATTAAATGAATGCACGTGTTATTTTTCCCAATTTCTTGGAACATTTTGTACTACTTTTTGCAGAATTTGGTAGAAGACATATCAGAAAAAAATCCTATTCATAAAAATTATTTTTTTTTTTTTTTTTTTGTACACCGTTTGTTTTTGTGTTATAACTTAAAATAACTTATTTTTTAATTTAAAAATTCATTGATTTATGTGAGACACTGTATCTACAAACATACAAAATGTGTTATTGGCAAATTACCTGTCACTCGATTCACTACTTGAAGAGGCACTTCCTCGTCTTCTGCGATCTCTTTCTCTGCCACGATTGGAGTTGGAAGATGAACTCACTTTATTGTTACTACCTTTAATTCCCTCTTTACTGTCTTTAACATCTTTATTTTTATCTGCTGTCTCCGCAGTGGGCGATAGATCCCGGGCCCTAAAAAACAAATTTGGTGTTATATTAAAATTGAAACGCATTTCAATTAAAAAACACTTACATAGTTCTTCAGTTATTTTGTTTAAAATTTAATTTTTTTTAATAATATTTATCTTAAATATTCCATAAAATATCGGCCCCTTCAGATAGCAATGGAGGATTTTTAGCACAAAAGTATAAATTTTTCACTAGTGATTTTTATAACGCGTCTTCAAAGACCTTCGCAGAACAATTTTAACGGCTTCTGTAAAATTGTCGGCGGCGGCTCATAACCGGCTGCTAGCCGGCTGAAAAGTAAACAAGAACTTTTTATTTCCTTGTTTTCGCATCGTTTTATAGAGCAACGGTTCCAAATGTTAGTCCACGTCCCAATAGGTGTAAGTGGCCACTAATATCGTTTGTTTGAACATAAAATACAGTCATAGTCATATATATTTACACTTTTTTACATTTTTTGAAAAGTTGAAAAAGAATTAAAATATTGTTGTTATAAAATATTTTTAAAAATGTTTTGTTGTTGTTACAGCCCATCTAAACGTAACATAGTGTCTACATTAGAGATTTTTTTATCATGACAAACGTCAAACTTAATGCGAATTTGTGTGAGGTGGCAACAGTTGCAAAAAACAACAATATGGCGTATTCATAATTTTTTTATTTATGCAGTTTGACAACTGTAACAACCAAAATAATAATCAGCTGTTTAACTAAGGTTACCTTGTATATATTCGCACTGATTTTGACATTTATTTTGATAAAAATTTGCCTAATGTAGACACTAAGTAACGTGATATGTAAGATTTTTCTGTCAGACAGCGTCAAATTCGCTCTCTGAGAGAAATATTTCACCTGTAGATTCAAATATTAGCATTATAAGATATATTATGAGACTGTTGTGATGAGATTTCTCTGCACAACTATCTTATAAAATGAACTGTCAAAAAAATACACACATACGAAAGCTTGATTGTGTGTGTGCATGTGTATTTTGGTAATTACTAAAAAAAACTTTTTTTTTTTGTAAAATTGTTTTCTTTTAATGATTGTTTTACATTTTAAAAATTATATTTATAAAAAAGGGCATATTTACTCTGTGACTGACTGAAAATAATTATAGGACATCAGAATACATATACCCCTTACTATAGATCTACATCTGAGATTAATGCTGATATAATATTTGATATCTTAAATTCTAATAAAGCCTTTAAGATATCATTATTTACAATCAGTCACAAAGTAAACATTTCTCTTTCTATATAAGAAATTCGCACTTTTTTAGCATAATTTTTATAAAAATGTTTTTTCAATTGTAAAACAATTATTAAAAAAAAACTTGTTTTTTTAGTAATTTCCAAAATACACATATATGTGTATTTTTTTGACAGTTCATCTTAAAAGATAGTTGTGTAGAGAAATCTCTTCACAATAGTCCCATAATATTTCTTACAATACTAATATTTGAATCTACACTTGAGATAATTCTCCCAGAGAACGAATTTGACACTCTCTGACAGAAAAATCTTACATATTTTGTTATGTGTAGATGGGCTGTTACTTACCCCAGGTCTACAACTGAGATTAACGCTGATATAATATGTGAGATAACGCCGGCAGAGGAGAGTAACCATTTTGTTTATATTATGTTAAATCTTAAATAAGGGGTACATGTATTCTAATAAATCCTATAAGATATCATTATTTTTAATCAGTCGCAGAGAGAACATCTCCTTTTCATTTAAGCAATTCGCACTTTTTAACACAATTTTTATAAAAATGTTTTTTAACATGTAAAATAAACATTAAAGGAAACAATTTTACAAAAAAAAAAAAACGTTGTTTTTCAGTAATTTCAAAAATACACATGCACATACACAAACAAACTCGTATATGTGTATTTTTTTGACAGTTCATCTTATAAGATAGTTGTGTAGAGAAATCTCATCACAACAGTCTCATAATACATCTTATAATACTAATATTTGAATCTACACGTGAAATAATTCTCTCAGAGAGCGAATTTGACACTCTCTGACACAAAAATCTTACATATTATGTTACGTCTAGACGGGCTGTTAATATTTAACATAATATAAACAAAATGGGTACTCTCTTCTGCCGGCGCACACTGGGAATTTTTGTATGGAGATGAGGAAAAAAATGTATTTGTCAAAAAATGTAGTGATTTCATCACAAATTTAGTTTTATTTATATAGTAATACTCAAAAGTAATCAAAATAAAGAAAGTTAGAGAAATGTATACCGTTACCTACATTGTAAAAAGCCCTAACTAACAAAAAAAAATTTAATGATTTTTTTAATTTATTGTTTATTTTAAATCTATTTTTAATTTATTATTCTAAAAGAGCCTTAACTTCGTCGCTTATATCACTATGCTTTTTCTGGTTAAATGAAGGAGTCAAATGTGAGATCATGGGATCTGATGTTACCATCATTCGGTGCATAATATCTTCGTTCGCGGCAATTCGACTGCATTTTCTGGAGTGTTTAATTTTATTCATATTGGATGTTGTGGCTCCACAAATAAAACAAGAAGATGCTGCTGGTGTTTTACTTTAAAGTTACGATTATTTACTGTTAACTCAAATTCTTTTAGTTGAGATATCTCCTCATCGACTCTCTTCTCCTCGTATAACTTGAGGTGTCTCTTTAACGTATGCAAACTGTAGTGTTCTACAATACTAATTTATTTATGTCATCACTTAATGATAATTTAAGTGGTACAACTGATGTCATATATAAATGAGAGTTAGAAATTTGACCATCTGAAAACCTCTGTTGGTATTCGCTTTAACTAGATGCCCCATCACATCCCCATTTATAGTACATTGTTAGATTTCCGCTTTTTATTTATTTCCTTACTGACTTGGTCTCTAGGACTCTTTTAGCAGAATGATCCAACAGATTTTGCAGAGGTACACTACCTGAACTTTCAGTAATAGAAATTCCTTTAGGATAACTGGTAGTATTTTTCTTTCATGAGTTCTTTGTAGGGTACGAGTATGTTATATCCTTCATTTTGTAACCAATACATTAGATACTCGTATTTTTTTTTTTTTTTTTTTTGTAAGTTCAAGCTTTGTAAACATCCCCAAAGTTTTTAATGTACAAATTTTGTGGTTGGTTTTTGAAATACTAGAAGAAAAATCAATTACTTCTTGTGGAAACATAGCACGTACTTCATCCCTTTTGTATTGTTTGGCGCGATCACAGCACTCCTCAAACGATTTGGCCGACCAAGTGCAGAACTGGTAGAACATTCAGCCTCAGTAAACTTAATTGTAAATGTGCCTTCAAGCCAATTTGAATTCTTTTTTTCAAATCGCGACTTCGTACGATTAGAATCCTGCCATCTTTGTTTGAAGTTAGAGTAAAAGCTTTTATATATTGTATCCAAAATTTCACATGCTCTAGTATCGTTTAAGCCAACGCGCGATTGTTGCAAAAACCGTTTTAATTTTGTTCTGTCTTTGTTAAATTCCAGAAGCTTCGAGCATAAAACCTCATGAGAAATAGAAAAACTTTCCATTGTCGTAAAACTCTTGGGCCTTAGTTTCAGTTATAATTAAAAAACCGGAGAAAAATTGGTTGTACTTTTGGCGTTCGTCAGCGCTTGTTGAATGACAACAATCGATCAATGAATACCTATAAATACTACGTATTTTTCAATATTTTACTGACAGGTACGTTCCAAAACATGAGCACTAATAGATGTGGATGGAATTTCTGTAAAAAAATCATACAGGTAGCCAACGGAAAAACCCAAATAATTAAAAAAGTGCACTTTCCTTTTTTTGCTTTTAATTGTCCACGCACATTTATTACCGCTTATTACTTTACTACCGCAATTATAAAAATCAAATAACCTTTTGTTTATTACTTTTTTTAATTTTGAGAATCATAAAAAAGTCATAAATGTTTTTTCGAAAGAATTTTGTGCATACCTCGAGCAAATTTTTGAAATTCATACCTTTACTTAATTGTGAATAAAAGCGAAACACTTTCATCGATTTTCATGATTTATGTCTCATTTTGTTCATAGGTTATGCGACTTTACGTGAAAGTAATAGGACTTGACACGTTTTACCGTTTTGGATTTTTTATGAATTAAAAAAAAAATTAAAAAAAAAAAAAATATATTTTTTTTCTTCATACATTTATTTATAACTTACAAACTGTTGCTTATGTAGCGAAACGTTATATAAACTGATGAAAGTAATTGTAATTCTTGATTTTTCTAAATTTGTTTCAGCAAAATCCGACTAGTGGTTCTCGAGTTATGTTAAACAATAGAGCCTTATCAGAATTGAGTCCCGAATCAATCAGTTGAAAAATGTTGTACTGTGTAATGCAACAAATTGAGAGGTGGCACCTGGTGGCACCTGGTGGCACCTGGTGGCACCTGGTGGCACTTGAAATTGATTAAAAATATAAAAACAGATATGAGACAATGTATTAGTAGTGATTTCCAACTGTGGGAAAGTAAGGTTAAAATTGCAAGTCCAAATGTTTGGAGAAAAAAGAAATTTTTGTTATATGTTCGTAAAAATAAAAAAAAAACAAGTCTCTGCAGAGTACATTTTTTCAATTTTAGTATACTGAAATATCCTACTTTAAATAAAAAATAAAAAGAAAAACGTTAGCTCACATTATAAAATAATATTTGTTTTTAAATTCTAAGGTTTAAATTAAGTTGGTTGGGTAAAACATACAAGATACACAAATTTTTTTTAATTGATTTTTTAAACTGTATTTATACAGTTGACATTTAAATGAAGATTTAAAATGGTACAACGGCACTATGATTTGGAAAAAAGTATGGAAATAGTTAAAGGTTCGTGTAATTCTTAGTTAAAAGATACCATTACATGAAATAAAAACAATTTAAAGAGAATTTGGAAAAAATATTTCAAAAAAATTTAACATTGCTTAGAATATTTGCAAAATTTTCTGTAATCATAAGTATGTTCAGCGAAAATGTATGTATGATCCTCAA
This sequence comes from Protocalliphora azurea, assembly GCA_932274085.1. Classification (NCBI taxonomy): domain Eukaryota; kingdom Metazoa; phylum Arthropoda; class Insecta; order Diptera; family Calliphoridae; genus Protocalliphora; species Protocalliphora azurea. Next base: position 5,301,036 of record OW026519.1, read on the forward strand.
AGTACAAATAAAAACATGTTTTTTATTTACTTGAGTCTGCTATCACAACATCGAAAATCGCACAAACTGGCCGTTATTTTTGTTTTTTTTTTACTTTTTTTGGCATTATGAAAGAAAATATTTATTTTTGTAATTGTTTTACATCAGCAGATTTAAATTAGCACACTAAATTTTAAGGAGTTGTTCACAACAGTCATATTTTTATTATTGACTTCACTGAAACCTTTATAAAATAATTAATTACATTGTTAAGAGGATTTACTGAAAAGTATTACAACAATTAACACCTAAGTAATTAAATAGGGAAACTAATATCACAGTATTAAGGAAAAGTTATCAAAAAAAAAAAAAAAAACTTCTACATATTTAAACGTTATAAAAAAATTTAAAAACAACCATCAATTATTACTTTTTAAGTAAAAAATAGCCTTAGTGATTGTTTAACAAGTTTCTTATTATTTCTTATGTAGACGTTCTGCATTTTTCATTAAAGAGTAGTTCCCTTGCAAATGAATTAAACAATTTATGGTTAAAGTTTCAGTAGATCAGTAGAATATCTGGGTTGTAGGTTATGAATTATTTTCAGATTTTTACTTATCTGAAAATAATTTTCTTGTCTAAGTTTTAGCAGCTTTATTAAACTAGACTTGGAATCCGTAGGTCAAAATTGTTCGAATACACATTTTGTAAATAAGGATCTTGTTTTTTAAATTAAGTTTAGATCTTTTGTTGAGTAAGGAGTAAAGTGCACGGCCGCATTCGATTGCTTTATCACAAATATGCTGTATATGTATCGCGGGTGGGAAGAAGAATAAACCCCTTTCATTCCTAGGACCACGATTGGGACGAGGCAGAAAAAGCGCCTCCTCATTTTCCCAGGTAATTATTATTTTTAGAGGGAGTGCTACTTGTCTCGAAGCCACCACTCCAGCCCAATCCCGGTGGTTTTCGAAAAAAATTTAGCGGGGAGGGGCCTATTATGCCGGAGCCACCACTCCTACTCATGTCCCGGTGAATTTATTTTTTTTTAGAAAGTATGGAGATGGGCTTGCGACAAGTGGAGACACAACCTCCTGCCCGAGTCTCCATGTGGTTTAAAGAGAAGGAAAAGGTTGGGGAGGGGCTAATTCATTTGGAGCCACCACTCTAGCCCAAGTCCCGGTGGATTTCAAAGTTGTTGTAGGAAAAGGTCTATATGAAATGGAGACACCACTCCTGCCCATGTCCCGGTGGATTTATTTTTTTTTAGAAAGTATGGAGATGGGCTTGCGGCCAGTGGAAACACAACCTCCTGCCCGAGTCTCCATGTGGTTTAAGGAAAAGGTTGGGGAGGGGCTAATTCATTTGGAGCCACCACTCCAGCCCAAGTCCCGGTGGATTTCAAAGTTGTTGTAGGAAAAGGTCTATATGAAATGGAGCCACCACTCCTGCCCATGTCCCGGTGGATTTATTTTTTTTTTAGAAAGTATGGAGATGAGCTTGCGGCCAGTGGAGACACAACCTCATGCCCGAGTCTCCATGTGGTTTAAAGAAAAGGAAAAGGTTGGGGAGGGGCTAATTCATTTGAAGCCACCACTCCAGCCCAAGTCTCGGTGGATTTCAAAGTTGTTATAGGAAAAGGTCTATATGAAATGGAGCCACCACTCCAGCCCAATTCCAATGAATTTTGCCTGAAAAAGAAGAATTAGAAATTTTATTATTTTATAAAAACAACAGTATCAGAACGATACATACAAACCAAATAGTATTCTTGTCAAGATCTGAAAGAAAAAAATGTCATTACATAGAAACAAAATAGTTAAATGACAAATTACTAACCTATCATTTCATCCCTTAACGAAAATTTTTAGAAGACACCTATGTAGTGCGATTCAGTAACTTGTTTTAACGATAATCCAATCGTTGAAATTAGTAAACAACAAAATTGTCGATTTCTTTATTCTCTATCATTTTTAACGATATTTGTTTGCGTCAACTTAAAGACAAAAATTTTTGTGTTGTTAATATATTGACAAAAATTAGCCAAAAAGTCAATCCAATGATTCAGTCTTTGTTTTGTGGTTATAGTCTGCGCTTCCATGGTTATAGACAGTGCTTCTACGTTTGCGAATCTTCTTTTAGGAGTAGTGGTAATTTTGAAGAAAACCATAAAAAAACTCATCTTAATCAATATCAAAGAGATAATTTAATCAATCACCGTCTTAAAACTGTTAAAAAATTTCGATTTGTCTCAAATTTGTTTGTTTTTTTTTTTTTATTTGGTTTTGAACTATACTTTTATTTCGGTATTTCCTTGTGGAGAGCTGCCACACGAAATAATAGTTATATAGAATCGTTTAAGAGTACTTAGTGAACCACAAATGCTATTGACAAATTTTGCGATTGTCGAATCTTTAAAAGTTACTGAATTAACTGAAAGTTAATAAATGGGATCGCAACGGGAAAATTAGTATATTATATGAATGGGGAAACTTAGGCTTGAATTTTAACCGACGAAAATCAGTTGGGGTATATAGGTGAGAATATGAAAAGAGACAAAAGTGAGACGAGAACATAAGCAAAGTTTATTTGGTACTGTGATGTGTAACGTGTAAAATTAGCTGTGGAAATTAAAAACAAAAAAAGTTACAAAGGAAGAAACTAAGTGCAAAAAACAGTTTTTTTAATCTAATTTAATTTTTTATTAATTTCAACGATACAGTCAACAACAAAACGTAAGTTTTTTTTTTTTTAATAGAGAAGAAATAGTATAAAACATAGTGCAAATAATTATAATCAGTGTTAAAATTTATTAATGTTTTATAATTCAAAGTTCTTTTAAGAATTTTATTTTTTTAACGTTAGTAAGTTATAACTATTGATTATAAAGGTTTAAAATTTAATAGTGGAATTAATATCGTTGTGGTTTTGTCGTTTTTTCTCTTGTTTGTGCTTTTGCCATAGCTGGCTATTGTCGTGTCCAACAGGAAGATAATTCCCCATAAACAAAATCTGGAGAGGAAAGAAAAACAAGGAGACATAGCCAGGTAACATTTTCCAGTTATAGTTGTAATAAATTCAGTGACCAAAAAGGATCGGTACAATACTCAATCAGGAAAACCAATGATTAATTAATTTGGCAGCTAATATCCGTCATATACAAACCAATACTAAGTTCTTATATAAAAAAAGGGAAAGCCATTAAATATTGTAAATTTATTAATGATTTAAAATCTAAGAAAAAGAACGCTTAATGTGTTAAGGCTATTAGCTTAGATTTTTTTTACAATATTAATTGTTGAATTATAAAGAAAAAAAAAACAAAAACAACAAACCAAAATACAAAAGTAAATTAATATATATAATAGCTAAAAAAAAGCTATATATATATATATATATAGGATATTAAGATTCTTACAAATTTAGTGCTCAAATTAGGCGCGGAAAGAGTCGTTAAAAGAAGAAGAAAGAACATTATAGGATAGTCAGCTTCATGGAGCTCCTTTAAGTGTGGAAATTTCAAACGTATATCCTAAATTGGAAGATAGATTGTTAATTTGAGTTCTGAAAGGAAAAGGAAAATATTTTAATAAAATTTGCGTTTTTTTTAATAAAAAGATACATATATATACAAATTCAAATAAGTAGAAAAGTATTATATATAATAAAAATTATAAAAGAAGTAACGGCTGTAAAAGAAAATAAAAAATTTAAAAACAGTATAAAAAAATAAATTATTAGATTTTTAAATTAAAAGGAAATTAGTAAAAAAATTATTAGTTGTTAGTGATGTTTTTAGCATTATTAATTTTATTACTGTTATTATTACTCTTACCTTTTTATTTAGTTTTTCTATATTTAAATAAATTATGGTTTATATTTGAATTGTGTTTATAACAAAAAAATGTTGGCTTAATTATTTAAGGTAAAAGTGATGATAGACCGGTAAGTGAAGGAAAAGTCAGGTGGGATTTGGGGTCGCTGAAGGAAATTTAAGTGGACATTTTCGCGACTAGGTTGGGAGGGCAACTGATGAGACTGACACCAGTTTCATACCATCGGTTGTTATGCTTTGTTAGGTGATCTTGATATTTTAGTTTCCGTTTTTTTTTTTGTTGTTTTGTTTTTTTTTTTGTGTTCGGGCAAGCGTCAGGCGAGAAGGGTTGAAACCACCTGAGAGTCGGTGAGAAGCTAGTCGGAAAGCACATGTGATGTTTAAATGATAGTTTTTTATCTAAGATATTTGATATTTGATACTATCCTGCAGAGGAATAAAAACTCCCCCAGAATATAAATGTTTTGTAGGAATACGCTTTTGTGATCTAATATATGGAAATATAATAGTGTTTCGCACCTTGCCGCAGCTAATAAAAGCACTGTGATAATACCGATCCTTGCGCAGACCCGCAGGAATTTTTCTATCACTAGATAGCGTGTTATTTATAGATACAAAAAATGAGCGTTGATCTAAAAAACTCTTTATTATCCTTTGCAAGTACGTTGGATAATTGAAGGAATTAAGTTTAAAAACCAGGCCTTCACGCCTTATTGAATCGATGGTTTTTCAATGTCAAGAAAAATAACTCCAGTGCTCTTACGATTTCTTTTGTTTGTTTCAATAAAATTTACAACTGTAGAGTGCTCCTTGCGAAATCCAAACTGTTGGGGGTTGGTAATATTATTTTGGTTGGAAATGTCTAAAATTCTCTTATTAATTATTTTTTCAAATACTTTCTTAAATAGGCTTAGGATGCTGATTGGTCTATAGCTAGACGGTAGTTTAGGATCGTATCCTGGCTTAGGAATTGGAATAACTTTTGCCTTCCTAAAAGTCGTTGGAAAATTGCCTTCCATTAAACAAGAGTTGAAAAGTTTAGTTAGAGTTTCAAAAAAGCAATAGGACATCTTTTTAAGTATATTGCTATTAATTCCATCTAAACCGGGGGCTTTATTATTTTTTTAATAATAGTACAAACGATCTAACCTCATCTACATTGGTAAGCTCTACGTTAGATCTGTCAAGAATTGTATCGTTAAGATCATGAATGAATCTTAAGACAAATTTGTCCATAGGTGAATAATTATTTAAAGTAATGGGATGTGAATTACCAAATACGTCTTTTTAAAGATATAAGCTTACAATCGCGTATGCTGGGTCTCAAAGTGTTAGTAGGTAAATAGTTTAGGAACTATGTTCCTTTTGTACTTGGTAGTGTATATTATTACAATTTGAAAATAATGTTAATATAAAAAATGTATTACCATTTAATGATAGTAATTTTTTAAAGTTACAGTTTGTTTAGTAATAGTCATGAAATCAACAAAAAATGTTCAAATACTAATTATAATTACTGAAGAATTGCATAAAAAACATTTTTTTTTTAAATATGTTTTTCATACTTCTGGATTAGTTTGACAATTGAATATTTTTTTCTCTCATATAAATATCTACTTATTAATCTATGTTCTTCTCGAAAAATATAACTATATCTCGTCATAAATAAAGAACTATGTATTACGGCGAAGGTCTTAAAATTTTGTAGTAATAACTTTCTCATCAACTTCCATAATTGAAATGAAAATAGGATGGGTAGTACAGAGGCAGTGGTAGCTCCCATACAAAGTAAAAATTATTTATAGCTTAAATGAAGAACTATTAGAGGAAAAGTTTTAATTTTGTATTAGAATAATTTCCCTATCAAGATTTATAACTGGGATGAAAATAGGACAGGCAGCTCTAAAGGAAGTGCTAGCCCCATACAAAGTAAATATTAACTATCGCATATCTTAGGAACTATTACAGTAAAAGTCTCGAAATTTTGTGGGAATAATTTACTTGTCAACTTCCACAATTAAAATGAAAATAGTTAGGTTAGGTTTACCGGTGTCAGAAGCTGTCATATAAAGTGAATATTTATTATTATATATAAAGAACTATTAAATCAAATTCAATTAGTTACCCAGCAAAAAAAAAAAAAAAAAAAAGACATGCAAAATGGATTCACATGATTATGGACTGGTTCATTTTTAAGTGAAATATTCGTGAAATTAACATTAGCGTGTCATTGGCATGCATGGGTTCACTTTGGATAAACTGCTTATTATTCAAATGAGTGCTTTGAACTAATGAATGTTTTTTTTTCATAGGCATAAATATTAATTTAAATCAGTGCTTTTAACTTATGAAAATTGTACGATTTTCATTTATGATAGGTATTAGTATATATATACATTCTTGAAAGAAATATATAATGAAGTTCCAATAATAAAAAAAATAATAATAATATTTTTCTAATTTTTATTTTATTTTTTTAATTTTTTATGATATAAATATAGTATATTAATACATATCTTAAAATACGGTTACAATATTTTAGAAAATTTAGTTAAATAAAAATAAATATTTTTTATATAATGAATAATGTTATTAAAGAACTTAAATAACTTTTTTTTTAATTATTATCCCTGTAAATGTATATATGTATATAAAAAATAAAAAAGCTAAAAACAATAAATTTTCAAGTGCAACAAAAACAACTTTAAAAACAATATACATAAAAGTAAAATATGCATTTTAAGTGTTTTAAGTTGAGACACATATAGGATGTGAATCTATGCACTAGCGGATCTAAAACAGAAGAAAAGATCTATCTATTGATTAATCAACCCTATTAAATTATTGATTTTTATTGATTAATCAACTGGATTAAAAATTAATAAATTTTTGAATTTTCTTGAAAAATTAAAATTATTAAAAATTAATTTAATAATTTTGTGTAAACCTTAAGTATAATACATGCAGTGATTTCCAAAACTATTCACAAAAATATAAAATTACAGACTTTGTTTTATAAAACCAATTTATTACAACTCAGCGTATTTATTACTTTACAGTGATAAATTAAATAATTAAAAAGAAATTAAACAAAATTAAAAAATATTATCTTTAAGCCGTGCTTACATTGTTTTTAAATTTGCCCAGTAGTTTCAGAAATATCGTTGAAGTTTTGAAAAAAAAAAAAATAACAATTTAAAAAAATTTTAATTTTGTTCACAATTTACTGAGAAAATTGAATTGATAAAAATCGCGATTTCCATAAAAAAACATTTTTTAATGTGTATGTTGGAACAAAATTGAACTTTTTTTGTGTTGACTGTATATATATACACACACTTACAATTTATGATCTAATAGTAAAAAATTACCCAAAAATGTTATATGACCTGTGCTCTAATTTTATTACCTCTGGACTGCTAATTGACCTTAATGTAAAAGTCACGAATTGAGTTCATTTTAAAAAAGAATAAAATTTTATGAGCATTTGACTGATTTTTATGCTTAAAAATGAATAAAGTTTTTAACCAGAGCGTTTAAAATAATTTTTATACTCAAAACACCTGAATAAAAAATGTTGTTTTTAGTTTACTAAGTTTTTTACCTCTGTTTTCTCCTTTCTTTTTTACCTCTGTTTCTCCTAAATTCCTCTAATTGTCAAAACAGTTATAAATATATATTTATAACTGTTTTTGTTTTTTATTTTTGCAAATATATTGCAATCACTTAAATTAATAGTTCAGTTAAATCCTAGATTCCGTACATTGTAAGTGTTTTTTGTCTTCAAAAATATGAGTTCAATACATATTGGTATTTTTATTCAGAGATGTTTCAGTGAAATAGCTAATAGTCTTTATCGCAAAAACCAGAGCCAATTTGACAAACCTAATAATTTTCTAGTATTCAGCACACTAGTCTTATACAAAATTGACTTTAAGCTACCATGCCGCAAAATTACTGTTCCCCAGTGTAATATATGTAGTGGAAGTGCCTTCATTTTGGACATAACGGTATATCGCGAAAAGTCGAACAGATAGACAAAAAAATGGAATAGTAAAAAATTGCTATAAAGTTGCAGTCAGCACAAAAAAAGCTCAATTTTGTAATAATTCAAAAAATAACGGCTGACAATCATTTTACCGAAAACCGCCGGAGTGATTAAAAAGTGAGTTTAAACGGCATTAAAGACTGTGTCGCTTCAATCTACTGAGTATAAAAATGTGTTTGATCAGACCTTTTAGATATCACACAAAATAAATTTTCAATACATTCCTAGTTAGAAATCATCTTATGTATGTCAGTCACTCCTTACCCCAGGTCTACAACTGAGATTAACGCTGATATAATATGTGAGATAACGCCGGCAGAGGAGAGCAACCATTTTGTTTATATTATGTTAAATCTTAAATAAGGAGTACACGTATTTTAATAAATCCTATAAGATATCATTATTTTCAATCAGTCACAGAGTAAACATGTCCTTTTTATTTAAGAAATTCGCACTTTTTTTAGCACAATTTTTATAAAAATGTTTTTTAACATGTAAAAGAAACACTAAAAGGAAACAATTTTACAAAAAAATTGTTTTTCAGTAATTTCCAAAATACACATGCACGCACACAAACACTTTTCTATATGTGTATTTTTTGACAGTTCATCTTATAAGATGGTTGTGTAGAGAAATCTCATCACAACAGTCTCATAATACATCTCATAATACTAATATTTGAATCTACACGTGAAATAATTCTCTCAGAGAGCGAATTTGACACTCTCTGACACAAAAATCTTACATATTATGTTACGTCTAGACGGGCTGTTACGTAGTGTCTGCATTACAGATTTTTTATCATGACAAACGTTAAACTTAACGCGAATTTGCGTGAGGATACAGCAGTTACAAAAAACAACAATATGGCGTATTCGTAATTGTTTTTTATTTATGCAGTTTGACAACTGTAACAACCAAAATAATAATCAGCTGTTTAACTAAGGTTACCTTGTATATATTCACACTGATTTGACGTTTGTTTTGATAAAAATTTGCCTAATGTAGACACTAAGTTACGCCGTTTCATGACTTTTTATGTACATACATATTCTTTATGAAATTTCTGCAAAACAAAGAATGTTGTCAATACTATTGTTTCTGGTACTTGGTGGCCTCTAGTGCTGAGGTATATATCTTTAAAGTGTTCAGTAAATTAATTTAAAATAAGTCTGTCATTACAGTGCTATCAAACACGTTACGAAAAGGAGGTAACATGAAGTTTCCAACGAGGTTTTTAAGCCGCATTTTATTAAAAAATTTACTAAAATTAATTAGTTTTTTTTTAAGTTTTAGTAATTTTCATAAATTCAAATGCCTTTAAAATTCCCGCGATTCCCAGAGGAAATTTCCGGGATAGCGGGACACGAAAAATGCCAAAATTCCCGGGAATTCCGGGACAGGATGTTTTCCGAAGAAATTTTGTTCCTTTGAAGGTTGTTTTGTCGGGGTTACTTTTTTTCTTTTTTTCTTTGCAATGCGAATTTTTTACTGATTTTATGGCTTCTCTATTTTTTGCTTTAAAAGACTTGTCGTTACTGCCTCCGAAATACGTTCCCGCTATAAAAAGAAATACATTTTTAGCGATTTAAAAAATATATCAAATTAAATTAAAACTATATTTTAAAGTATGCAAGCCTGTGTGCATTGAACTTTATGTTTCATGATAAATTTATTTATGTGTTTTTATAACTTTTTTTTTATAATTTATTAAATACTGTAAAGGCTATATTTATTTATTGCTTTGTATTTTTATTTATTTATTTTGAATAATATTTTATAACCTAGCCCTTTGGCCATAATCGGTCACAAATTTCTACTTAATATGCCGTTTATACCAAACGAAAACTAGTAGTTTTTGACTTATTAGGTTTTTGATTGAAAAACTACATAAATTTCTTTAATTTTTCCATACAAATCAAAAATCATTTTCAACTTGTTTTTCTGAAAAACCAAAAAAACTATTTATGAAACATCCTGTTCAACTGATTTCGCAACATAAAGCTTTTATATAGATCAAAAATATAAAAAATATAAAAATTTTTTTATTTTTTCAAGCATTTAATTTGTTTTATAAATTTTTACATAAATTGTGTATAAATGTTGTCACATAAATTTTAAAAGCCAAAAAAAATTAAATAAAAATTTTGCGAGAATTATATACGTCAACAAAAACCACATAATAGGGAGGAAAACAGATATATAAACGAATTGGTTTTTAAAATTTTGTTTTCGCCAAAATCAGTTGGTTTTATTTTGGTGTAAACGTACTATAAACTATAAATTTACATTACAATAATAATTCATAAATAAATTTAAATATAAAATGAAATAAAAGATTAAAAAATACACTTACAAACTTTTCTGATATAATAAAAACAGTTAAATTGCACAAGTCAAGCCAACAAAGCCACATCAATCAAAAAATAATAAAAATAAAAGTTAGAAAATGAAGTCAATCATGTATTCATATGAGCAAAAGCTCGGCAAAAAAAAAAACTAATTACTACAAAAGGGGTATATACCCAGAAAAACATGTCACACTAACGCATCACACAGAAACATGTATAAACCGTTTAGATTCCAAAATGTAACAAGCATAAAGTAACACACACAAAACTCGACAAGAAGTTTACTTAGTACTAAAAGTCAACACAAATTAAGGAAAAAAATTTTAATAGGCAAAAACAAACCCCCCATCATAACCCCAAACCATTTATAAAGATAAGAACTCATTTTAACTAATCGTTACTCAATATAATAGCAAAAAGCAATTTCAATAAAAATCCACTTAATCCAGACAGACAAAAAAAAAACAGGAAACATTTGCCAATGAAATTAACTGACAAAAAACTGCATAATCCAATCTCAGTAGGATTCCATATACTTCTAAGTTACTGTAATTTAATAATTATACTCAGGAATTTTCTTTTGTAATACATATTTATTGGCCCTAGAAGGCTTTTCATATTACTTGTTATAAAATAAATAAATTAAGAAAAAGAAATCATGAAAACATTACATCTCTTTGAACTACTTCAAACAATTTTTGCTGGGTAGAAATGATATATGTATGTATGTATCTATGTATTTATCTGAGTATGTATGTTATGTTTATATTATAAAAAATAAAAATAATGTATCTATTTTGCAAGATAGAGGAATACAAAACTTTTGATAAAATCAGAAAAACTAGGAACTTTTATTTGAAAATCAATTTCATGAAAACCTGAGATCAAGGGTTTTGAATATAGGCCCTCAATATATAAAACTTAATATGGAAATGACAGATTTAATTTAAAAAATATTTCAACGGTATTTATATTTGTTTTAAGTTAAATAATTAAAGAAAAAAAAAAACACAAAAATGCATTTGCAATTTTTCAAGTGCATTTTTTTATAAAATTAATTGAACACAAATTTTTTAAAAAGATATTTTATTAAAATTTGACAATTTTACTAACTTTATTTGGATACATATTTTTAATTTTTTTTTTATAAATAAACCAAAGAATTTAGTGAAAAAAGGTTTATGTTTTTAGTCAAAAACACAAAAATATTTAAGTAAATGAGCTTCTTGTCACAAAAAAAAAAAAATTAAATTGATTTGTTTAGTCAATATATCAAGTTTTAAGTTTACTTAAGAAAATAAAAAAATTAAGAGAAAGTTTTCAAAAATACATCTAAAAAAAGAATTTGTATTATACATGCATTTAAAAATATATATTGAAAGAAGAATTAATTGCCTTCCTAATGACTTTAAAATCAATACTTAAGCTTCAAAAAATACATTGCAAGTGCTAAATATGATCCATATCTGAGACCTAAGATATTTTTCATATGTGATGTCTCATGGAATTCATGATATAAGAAATTAGAATTAAAAAGTTGGAGAGTATTAAAAGTATTTAGGCATATAATGAGTGTCGTTTTCGTGTCGATTTTGTGACGAAAAGCAGTCGTTTTCAATTAAAGGAATTATGGATGTCGAAACGAAATACGACTATTACAATTTTTGGTGCAGTGAGTGTCGTTATTCATTATTAAATCTATCGAAAAACGTCCTTAAGGTTTCTAGGAACGAGACTGAAAAAAATATAATTCTTATAATTCTCCACAAAATGTATGTTGCATGTGTGGGATATCTCTTTTCTTTAAGAAATATTTAGACCGAAGTAAGATTTAGACATATTTTTATAGTTTTTTAAACTGGCGAAATCTATTTTAATCCTACAAAATTCTAAATAATTTTCGTCCAAGAATCATACACCTCTGTGGTTCCGATAAAAAGTTATATTATTTTGAAGTAGAAAATTAAAAAAAAATGTGATTTTTTGTGAAATTTTTCAAAAAGGTTGTGATATTTTTTCACTTTAAAATCCATTATTTTCCTCCGGATCATAAATTTTTTATATTTCTAAAAGAATACTTAACGTAAATGCATGTATAGCAAATTCTAGGACATTTGGGATAACAGTCTCCTCGCTAGCCCTATCAGAATTTCGTTAATTTTAATTTTCTTATTTATTTGTGGAGCCCAAAAATATCAAGCTGAAATTAAAAAAAAAAAAACTCTGATTACATATTTTCGCTAAAGACACACAAAATACTTAATAAGCCACGTCTCTGATAGTGACACAACATTTTACTGAAAAAAGTAAATTTTTAAAAAAGGTTTTCCCCGAACAGGGATTTCGGGTATTTCGAAATAAAAAAGTGTGAATCTACTTGAGTTCTTGTTTTTTGGACAACTTTTTTATACTATACTAACATTTTATAATATAGATTTATATAGATTTTATTTAAGTACTTTACTATTTATATATTATTTTTCAAGTTATAACCTTTTCAATGACACCAAATACTTGTATAAATAGTTTACACATTCGTTTAAATACTTGGCCCCCTTCAGCAATATTTGCGCATTTTCCTTCATATCTATTACAAATATGTACTGTAGCATTTTATATACATAAGTGCACAGCTGTTTCTACATGTTTTGAAAATGAAAAATTTTTTTGCCGCAATAATCATATTCGTATTCTTGAAGTTCCCCCATCGAGAGAGACTGTGCGTCACATGCGATACATCAATACGACTGGAAGAAAAATGGTCAATATTGATAGATAATCATCTAGGTGAAAAAAAGGAAATACCGCCAGATAATCTTCTAGAAGATGTAATAAATATATAGAACAATTATCACTAAATAAATCTTGAAACAACATAATAAAGAAAACTTTTACATCTTATAAAGCGTGCATGTACATAAACTTTAACATCATAAAGCACGAAAACTAAAACGCTCACATAAAATATCAATTTTTTTGATAAAAGTTGATTGCCTTTTTGACTGATTTAATATTTTTTTATTTTATTTTTTTAACAATTTTTCGACAAATGGAAAAATGTAACTGAAAAATAAAAGTATTACATTAATTTCTTCCATAAAAAGTGTGTGTAATTATTTTTAAAAATGAAAAATTAACTTTCTTTTAATATCAGAAATAGGTAGGTAGGTAAAGAAGGGTTGCACAGCACTCATAAGAGTTCTTGTGCATCCACTCGGAGACCATGAGGTCCATTGTGAGTCCCTTCGTGAAGAAGATAGAAATAAACTACAGATAGGATATAGAAAGGAGCAAGAAGGAAAATAGTGGAGAAAGATATCAGAAATAAATACCGCTACTGTAACAGAAATTACTATAATCTACTCTAAACGTTGTAGACATTACAATAACAAAACATTTTTTCAAGATTTTTATAACAACAATTTTTAAATTCTGAATATATGACTATGACTGAATAAACATGTCTTTTTTTAAGAAACTAGCACTTTTTCATCACAATTTTTATAAAAATTATTAAAAGGAAACAATTTTTCAAAAAACATTGTTTTTTTAGTAATTTTCAAAATACTCAAGCACATGCACAAGCTAACTTTCGTATATGTGTATTTTTTTGACAGTTCATCTTATAAGATAGTTATATAGATAAATCTTATCACATAGTCTCATAATACTTCTTATAATACTAATATTTATGTCTACACGTGACATAATTCTCTCAGAGAGAAAATTTAACAGCCCGTCTAGACGTAACATAATATGTAAGATTTTTGTGTCAGTGTCAAATTCGCTCTCTGAAATAATTATCTAGATTTAAACATTAACTCTAGTATACACGTAGACATTTTTATGTTGACAATTGTCAATTTAAACATTAAATCTAGTATACACGTAGACATTTTTATGTTGACAATTGTCAAATTCTATCTCTTTAAAACGTTACGTGTGGATCAATAAAAGAAATCTATTGCGCACAATGTTTAAACACAAAGTTGAGCTATAATGTTTAACATAAGCTGTCAAAATTATTATTCTTTTTTAATATTTTGCTCTTTTTAACAAAAAAAGTGAAAAATGAATGACACTATGTTACATGTAGATGGGCTATTAATAAGACGATGCGAAAACAAGAAAATAAGAAGTTCTTGTTTACTTTTCAGCCGGCTAATATCCAATTTTGTGCCGCCGCCGGAAATTTTTACAAAAGTCGCCGCCGCTGTTAAAATTGTTTGGCGCAGGTCTCTAAAGGTGAATTCATTAATATTTTTTATATATGCTAATAGCAGTTTTTTTTGCAAAGGAAATCTGTAGAAAATTTAGAAAAATTTTAATATATGTATCTATAAGAAGTGAATTAATTTATAAACAAATTTAAAATAAGATTATTTATTAAAACTGAGTGTTATTGAGGAGAATATTAAAAAAAGTTTAGCTATAATGGAAACTATTGATATTGCACGTCTGGAGGAGGCAGTTGTTGTGTTTTATCGTTCAACATCTCAGGAGCAAGCACAATTGCATGAATGGCTTACAAAAGCTCAGGCGAGCACACAGGCGTGGCAATTTTCCTGGCAGCTTATGCAATTGGGAAAGGTAGACAAGTTTTATAATGTACTTACATCCGGAATCGATTAATTCTATTGTATTTTTATTTTTAATTGTAAATAACTTTAAAAGAGTCAAGAAGTGCAATTTTTTGGTGCCATCACATTGCACTCAAAGCTTATGAAATTTTGGCACGAAGTACCACCCGAAAATCGTGACGAGCTAAAACAAAAGATTTTAGAGAAAATAATACAATTTGCCGGTGGCCCGAAATTGGTTCTAAATCGTCTATGTATTGCAGTAAGTTAGAAACAATTATACTTTCATTCATATTTATGTATTTACATAAGTACATTTTCCTGAATTACTTTTTATATTAAATTTTATTCCTTAAGTTGAGTGCTTATATTGTACACATGTTAGGGGAATGGCCCACTGCTATAGAAGATGTTATTAACACATTTCAAAACCAGCAAATACCTAATGTCACCAATGAAACCCAGCTATGGATAATGTTGGAAATTCTTCAAGCCATACCAGAAGAAGTAAGTTTAGTTAATTATTGAATGCATAAAGTTTCATAATATTTGTTTAAATTTATTATTTATTTGTAGATGCAGGCAATTTATTCCTCAGTAAAAAGAACTACTCTTCGTGCTGAAGTGGCAAAAAGAGCACCTCTTGTTATTAAAACTACAGAATCATATTTACAAATGCAATTGGATAGACAATGGGATGCAGAAGCTTTTAATAATATGACCAGAGCTGTAAAATGTGTGGGCACATGGGTGAAGTAAGTCCTTTAATATCTAATTTAATAAATTTTTCTCTTTTTATTTTAATTCCATTTCTTTGTAATAAATATTTTTTTAGAAATATTGGATTTTCTATTGAAAACTGTGTCAATATAACAAGTATCCTATTAAAAATGGTAAATAAATGTTATTGGCCATGTACTCAAGATCCCGATGGTGATGGTTGCATGTCAGCTGATGAAAACGATTTAGCCGAAACGTGTCTAAAGACTTTAGTAAACATAATTATACAACCAGATTGTCATCTATATCCAAAGACAGCATTTGTTCTTATAAAAATGTTTCTCGACTCATTGTGTGACATTACGAAAATGGAATGGAAACCGGATAACAATAATGAAGACATTGTATCTTATATATACACATTGTTTGTGTCGGCAGTGGAACGTCACTCTCAACTATTGTTGAGTGGCATAACGACAACCGATCCAGAACTTTCAACACTGTATAGTCGTTTGGTTCATGAGATTCTTCAGTGCACTGATAAACCAGGCATTTATCCTGTTGAAGAATCTTGCAGTAGCATGGCTTTAGGTTTTTGGTATCTTCTTCAAGATGAAGTATTTGCCATGAGTAATGAAGAAGAACGTCTTAAATGTTGGGATTATATTAAACCCTTGTATGCACATTTGACACGAATTTTAGTGCGGAAATCGGAGCAACCCGATGAAAATTCCATAGACAAATGGAGTTCAGATGATCTTGAAAGTTTTCGCTGTTATCGTCAGGATATTTCAGATACATTTGTAAGTAAAAATAAATACATAATAGTTATAATTTTAACAAAAATACATAAAATGGGTTAAATGGAAAACATCCACAAACAAAAGCGCCAAAATAAAAATAATAAAAATCATAAAAATAAACACAAAAACGGCTAAATAAAAAAATCATCAAAATGAAGAAAACGTCAAAATAAAAAAAGAAAAGCAAAATCAAAAAAAAAAGCTAAAATGAAAAACCTAACAAAAAATTAAAAATAACGCAGACATAAAATTGAAAATCATTAAAATGAAAAAAAAAACGTATGAGAGTTATTTCAGTTACTTAGTTTTATTCGCCGTCTTTGATTTGATAGAAAAAATATTGAATTGTTTAAACACAGAAGTGCTTTACCGTCCATTATTAAATTTTCTGTTTTTTCTTCCTCTTGGAAAGTAGTTCGAGTGGTTCCTATTCCTAAGTCTAGAGGTGTTGGTAGTTTTGAAAATTAGAGACCTATTTCAATTTTTCCTGCTCTGTCCAAAGTTGTTGAACATATTTTGAAAAATCAAATTTTATCTTTTGCCAATAGGTACATTGCTGATTCTCAGTATGTCTTTCGCCGTGGATACAATATTACAGCTTTGTTGCTTAACTTAACTGATTCTATTCGTGAGAAATTTAGCATGGATAAGTTGAATATATTAGTTTTGTCGGATTTGACTAAGGCTTTTAATTCAATTAGTTTCAAAGTATTGATTCAGGAATTGAGAGATCAATTTGAATTTTCTCAGTCTGCTTGTAGGCAGATTTTTTTTCGTATATATCTGAAAGATGTGAGTTTGTTGACTTGAAGTATTTTTTGCAATATTTACGTCAACGTCAATGGTCTTCTAGAGTTCTGTTTTAAGGTCTGTACTTTTTATTTTATATGTTAATGATCCTTTTGAATACATTGACTAGTTTAGATGTGGCTACATTAAATTTGTTTTATGTAGAAAATTATCACTTTTCTTCAGGGTTCTCAAAAGTGGTCAACTTTGTTTTGAGTTTTATTTCACTGGAAACCCTCAGATTATTATTAAATAAGAATAGAATAAAGTGTAGCTATTTTGAGCGTTCTTTTCTTACTCGTGTAGCTCGTTACTGGAATTACTTACTTTCGTATATTTTCCCACTCAAATAATACTTTTCGTTTAAAATTGTTATGACATTTTTCTACACACAACCAGTGTTGCCAGGAGATGAGAAAAAATACGCTAAATTGAACATTAAAAAATGCCAAAAAAAAGCTAATTGTCTTAAAAAATAAAGCCAGAAAGAAACTAACTTTTTTTAGTTTTGACATTTATTTTTTTCACGTTCTCGTTAGCTTTTGAATTTTTTTAAGATATTGTAAAAATTTTTAAATAAATCATATAAAGGCTGACTGCAAAATGAGCCAATGAAAAATCGTTCAAAAAATTCACATATAAATTAAGGTTGTTGTGTTTCATATGAAAAATTACTCAATTTTTTTTTAGTTTTGACACTTATTTTTTCACGTTCTCGTTAGCTTTTGAATTTTTTTAAGATATTGTAAAAATTTTTAAATAAATCATATAAAGGCTGACTGCAAAATGATCCAATGAAAAATCGTTCAAAAAATTCACATATAAATTTTGGTTATGTTTCATATGAAAAATTACTCATTTTTTTTTAAATGACTTGTCGTCATTTTATAACTATAATTTCTTTTGATTAAGCATTTCCAAAGTTTTAGGTGATTTTTCGCTTTTATGAGAACTTTTTAAATTATATTTATAAATAGTATAGGTAATGAAGTATATTAAAAATTAATTATAACAATTGGTTTAGTAAGTTATTATTATTGTGGATAATGAAGTGCCACGGGGAAAATTTTTGTTAAATATAAATAATCTCAGTCTTCAATGGATGATACTGTAAAAATAAAATTAGTAATAGCAAATATTCTTATTTTTCGTGTTGAAATACTAAAAATTTACCCTTTCTAAGGTAATTTTGAAAATGGAAAAAGGTTAGAAAAAAGCTAGAAGCATTTAGCTAAGAAGCTAAATGCAAAATAAAATTAAAAAGAATGATACTGTAAAAATAAAATCAGTAATAGCAAATATTCTTATTTTTTGTGTTGAAATACTAAAAATTTTGCCTTCTTAAGGTAATTTTAAAAATGAAAAAAGGTTAGAAAATAAAGCTATAAACATTTAGCTAAGAAGCTAAATGCAAAATAAAATTAAAAAGGCTAAACTGCCAATACTGCACACAACTAATATTCTTATTTACATTAAAGTTCTGTGGAAAATATTTTGAATTATTATTTTAATATCATGAGTTTTTTTCTTTTTTGTACTTTTCTTTCATTTTTTTCATGCAATTTTACAAATTTTGCGATTATATACATTGTATTATATCATGAGACTTTATTATTTTTTCCACTTTTAGACTTTTAAATAACGATTTTATCATAATATTTTATAATTTTGCATTTATACACAATTGCGTGAAATTTAACGGAACTATTTAGGACATTTTTTATTTTATTGTAATTTTTCATACTTGTAAAAATTTTTTTATTATTTTATATTTTTTTAATTTTTATATTTTTTAAATTTGTTAGTTCATATATTTTTGAAATTTTTAATGCCGTATATATATTATTTTATTGTTATAGTATATTCATTAGTATTTAGTATATTCAGGGGTTTGCTTTTGTAATATACATTTATTGGCCTAGAAAGGCTTTGTTGTATTTCTTAAATTTAAATAAATATTTCTTGAACTAAAATAAATATTTGAAAAAATGTTTGAAACATTTCTACGAAAATTTTTTATTAGATTGTTAAAAAGCGGGTTGAATTTTCTGGAAAATATTATATAACAGAAATGGGTTTTATTTACAATATTTTTTTTTATTTCAATAAGATAGGAATAGCGAAACACCCCAAGTATAATCTAGTATAAGTTATTTTCTGATGTTTTTTACATTGAAATAGTATTTTAAAACACAAAAATCCTAAATAAAAAAAAAAAAAAAATCGCCAAAATAAAAAACTGCAAAAATGGCGGAAATCGCAAAAAAAACCGTAAAAATGCGGAAAACCCAAAAAAAAAATCTTATTACTTTTACAGATGTATTGTTATGATGTTTTGCACAATCACATTCTCGATATATTATCGGCTGTACTAGATGAAACCATAGCTCAATTACAGGCAAATCCGACACAATGGACAAAACTGGAGGCTTGTATTTATTCGTTTCAATCAGTTTCCGAGCATTTTGACGGTGAAGAAACCAAACAAATACCCAAATTAATGCGTATTCTTAATGAAATACCCTATGAGAAAATGAACGAAAAGTTACTGGGCACTGCTTTAGAAACAGTTGGTTCCTATTGTCAATGGCTTAAAGATAATCCAGCTTACATACCATCGGCCATAGAGCTTTTAGTACGAGGCCTCAATTCAACTATGTCTGCCCAAGCTACATTAGGTCTGAAAGAACTATGTCGTGATTGTCAGTTGCAGATGAAACCTTATGCAGAACCCCTATTAAATGCCTGTCAAGTCAGTTTGACTTCGGGTCAAATGAAAAATTCTGATTGCGTTCGTTTAATGTTTAGTATTGGAAAACTGATGAGTCTATTAACATCGGATAAAATTCCCAATTATTTGGATATAATTGTTAGTCCATGCTTTGAAGAATTATCGAATATATGTCAAAGTGAAGCCGTAAGTATCATTTTCATTGTTGAGTACATAACTACATATAGAAAACACTTTTTATATGTTATTATTTATACTTTGTAGAAAACTCCTCAAGCGCGTATACGCACAATATTTCGCTTAAACATGGTATCTACTCTATTTTCCTCGCTCAATACAGATCTTGATGATGACGACACTATTGAAGATCTACAAAATGTCCAGCCAGTTTTAATAGTGATGCAAAAGACTATGCCTATATTTCGGCAAATAGCCGAATTGTGGGTTGAAGAATTAGATGTATTAGAGGTAAATAAAATTCTATTTTTTGATATTATGTATTAAACATTAACGAGATTTATTTTCAGACTGCTTGTACCGCACTTAAACATGCTATAGTAAATCTAAAATCCAGTTTTAAACCCATGCTACAAGATTTATGTTATTTCATAGTTGCCATTTTTCAAACTCGTTGTTGTGCCCCTACTTTGGAAATATCAAAAACCGTAAGTTTTCATAAATTTTTAATTGCAATGAGAACTAATTATAAACTTTTTACAGGCAATTGTTATATTTTATAAAGATGTTGATTGTAAATCATTAATGCAACAACTGCTTGTTGAATTCGTTATGCATAGTTTTAAATTATTTGAGGTAAAATATAGAAAGCAGTAAAACTAATATAATAGTCGTTTAAAGTTAAATTTTCCTTTTTAGTCAACACCAGAAAATGGTTTCTCAAATATTGCCGAAACTATTGAAATGTTTTACGCTTGTCTAATGCAAATTATTAAGAAAATACCTCAAGCTTTGGACGACAAGGACATTGCATACGATCGTTTAATATTTTATGCTCTAAAGGCAATGACTTTACCCGAAAATGGTCCTATACGTACAAGTGTGCAGTTTTTATCACATTTCGTTATGCAATCTCGAAATTATGCACAAATGACTCAAGCCGTTTTAGCAGCTGGTGAAGAAATTCTACGTACGGCTATTGTTTGTGTCTCATGTGTTACACCTCGTCAGCAGGTTGAAAAATTCGCCGACATTTTCCTGGCCATTAACAAAAAATATCCAGCTGAGATGGCCGTGTGGCTTAAGAATATTATACATGTAACAAACTTTCCTACACCTTTAGTAGATGATTCTGAAAAATCGAAATTTGTAACACAAATCCTAAGGTAAGTGGTTATGCAACATTTAAACATATTCTTCTAACGTCGATGCATTTATTTAATTTATATAGGGAAAAGGTAAATAAGCGCTTATTACAACAACATCTTACAGAATTTGCAACAAAAGCTCGTGGACTTACGGATAAATTTCAATGAATTGCATGTGTGAACTAAAGAAATTCAAATTGAAATTTCTACAATTAATTACGTTAATAATAAATAGGACTGTATTTATCGTTTAAATTTATCTATTTTTTCTCTACTAAAATTCAACTTTATTAAAATGACTTATTGAGAAATATCTATTATACATATTATGCATTATACTAAATGTGGTTATAAATAAATGGTAAACATCAATGTAATTTAAATGTAAAATTTGATAACTTTTTTGCTTTTTCGCTAAACACACAAACATTTATACGAGTATATGCATACATATACTATCTAACATACATACTCAATTCATTATCGACTTCAAAAGTTAATTCTTTACCATTTTTAAGAAAATTATTAATTATTATTATTATTTTTTTTATAAATATCAGCAATTCTTTATTTAAATTTGTGTAGCTTCTAAAAAATGTGATAAATAATTTTTATGTGTATGTTATAATTTATTAAACTAAAATTAAGTGTCAAATTATATATGTATATATATAATTACAATCCCAAACTCTTAAAAATACCGTCATCAATGAATGTGTCAAATATTAAGATATCAACGAACAAAATAAACACTAAATGTTTTATTCTGTCCAAAATTAATGAACATTTTGTTTTATTTATAAAAAGTACGAACTTTAGATATTAAAACGCAAGCAAATATATTATAATCATAGTTTAGTTTAAAAACAGGTGAATTAAAAGCAAGAATATGCTTTCAGTTTTTTTCTTCACGTTCTGATTTTTTTTTATGGCTATGTCTAATATTTCAGAATCAATAAAGTTGTTACACGAGTATATTTTACAATAACACTCGAGAATGGTTGTCCTATTAATATTTTCGGAATTTAAGAATTTTCCCCTATTTTTTTTTTTTTATTAATACCATAAAAAAATCAGTTTTTTTATTACATGTGTCTTCACGTTGTTGTGAATATTCCCATTATACCTATCTTTATGCTAAAAGATTAAAAACCGAAATAAATAATAAATCTGTGTTTCCTAAACTACAGGACTGATCGTATTGAAATGTATGGGAGAGTTGTAGAGCAGGGCCTAAGCTTTCAGTCATTGTAATAATACGATATATATTAGAAAATTTATAAGAAATTACCCGCTAAAGCTATCAAAATTATTTTCGGTTCACCAAAAGATCGTTATCTTTCTAATACAGTACATTAAAAATAAATTAAAAAAAAATTAATTTTAATATGTTTTTTGTGAACTTAAAAAATATGATTCTAAACATTTGACAATTTTTAAAAAATATGCTCTCCTGTTTACATTTTTAAACGGGCGAGAACCAGTTTAGTGTCAAATCAATCTAAATATGTATACATTAAAGTGCCTTACGAAAAAAAGTTGCAAACAGACCCCTCCCTCTAGAAATGAAAATTAGTATGTTCTTTTATGAACATACTCGTTGTATATATTTCGGAAATTTTTCAACATATATTGGATTTTAAGGTACCTTTGGAAAGCTCTATTCTGATACTATTCAAAATTGCAGATAATTAATCCTTTAAAAGCAAAAGATTCAATTTTATACATTTGGTTTTCAAAAGATTAAATAGGAATTTTTAGCATACTTAAATATCAATGAATTTATGAAAGAAAGTCTGAAATTTAGTCTCTATTTTACACGAATTTATAGTTTTTTTCATAAATTTATGCTTCTTGTATTTAACTTATTATGGACTGTTGATCCCAAAAAATTACTTTTGTTACTAAAGGGTTAAATGAATACATATATCAGTGGTACTAAATAGGAACATTCCAATGATCCTCTAAAATCTAAATTATGATGGAAGATGTCAGAAATATTCAAATTAGTATTTTAAAAAATTCAGAAAAAATTTTACTAAAATCTTCATTTCAAGAGAATGAAAAGTAATTAAAAAAAATTTTGCTTATTACTAATGAGTCGACATGTGTCTTGTATAAGTTTTTTTTTTTTTTTTTTTGAGAAATGTTAAAAAAAAATTGTGTATGTACACCTTTTATCGAAAACCACATTTTTGGTTGTATTTTAAAAATGGTCAGCTCATGCGAACGAAATAATTGAACCGAAATATTTTAGGGATCAGTTTATAACACATCAGCCGTTGTACATTTGCAACATTCTTTTCTTCATACAAATCAATGCAATTTAATATACATATATAATGATTTTTAGATTTGACAAATCTCGAGTGATCATTTCCACATTACGGAAATTATTTGACAATATTTTTTTCATCTGATCAAGTTCTTTACAAAGGTTTTTAAATCTTTGAAATAGGACTTGATTTGTAAAAGTTACGATTTTTTAAAACTTTTTCATACTCGAGTTAGTCAACTTTGACACCAGGGTGACTAAAAGCTTAGGTTCTCCTCTACAGCTCTTCCATACAGTAGTTTAGGAGATATAGATTTATTATCAAAATTTTTCCGATCAGCCCCACTGTACTTTCTCGAGTTATACTATATTAGTCACGACCATAAATAAAAAATCAGTACTTTGCAGAAAAAAGCAGAAAGCAGGTACTTGTTTAGCACGTCAATCCATCCATTTTTGCATAAAGGAGAATTTTTTGTAATCTAA
Organism: Protocalliphora azurea; assembly: GCA_932274085.1. Classification (NCBI taxonomy): domain Eukaryota; kingdom Metazoa; phylum Arthropoda; class Insecta; order Diptera; family Calliphoridae; genus Protocalliphora; species Protocalliphora azurea. The sequence continues at coordinate 5,324,958 of OW026519.1, forward strand.
AATTAAATGATAAAAAAAGATTACTAAATAAAGAAAAAATATAAAATTATTTATATTATTTTTTTCATTTTTGAAGGTTTTTTTGATTTTTTTATTTAGCAATGAAATCTGATTTTTGGGTAAATTTTCCACATTTTCATAAAATTTCTGATTTTTTAAAATTTCGAATTTTTTGTAAAATTTTGAATTTTTGGTGATATTAGGGATTTTTGGTGATATATCAAATTTTTTTTATGAAATTTTCAGTTTTTTTTTTTTTTTTTTGTGAAATTTCGAATTGTTAGTCAAATTTGGGATTTTTGCCTTCATAATTTGATGGCACATAAATTTCTAAACAGAAAAATAAAAAAAATCAGTTTGCTGTTAATAAAGTGCAGCTTGTCACACATTTTTTAAATTTAAGAGTAGAGTTTTTCTTTTTGGCGGTCTTCTTCCACTCCCAGGATATCGGGATTGATTTTTAAATTTCTCGGGATCCCGGGAATTCCCGCCAAACATAAATAATTACAAATTTTAAAATATTTATAAGATAATTCAGTTAAACTAAGGATAAAAAATGTTTAAATAATCCAATTAATAATAAAACGACAAACTAATTCAGTTCTTTTGGAAATATTGACATTTTGAAATTAACCCTCTTTATTATATAACAACTCATCCTATAGTCGAATTATTACTTCGGTTTTTATATTGCTCTGTGGGTAAAACTTCCCTCGACAATTTTCCGGAAGCCCCAAAGAATTTTACAGATTTCTGAAGCCCTATTCTTTCCAAGTTTTTATGTTACAAAAATTAATTTACATCGTGTTCAGTTATTGCACAATAGGGACTTTTAAATTACCATGGCCTTATAAGTGTACTTTTTCTAATTTATCTCATAAAAAATCATATACAGTTAATTTTAATACTTTTAGGTTCACGTTTTCACTGGTGCTTTAAAAATGTATGTTGTTTGAAGATTCCTGACATTTTAAGGATGTTTCTCTAACAATTTTCACATGCGTGCAAATTACATCTTCAAATCGTTTAATAAATATAATTTTTAAATATAATATGTAAGATTTTTCTGTCAGAGAGTGTCAAATCATATGTAGATTCAAATATTATAAGAAGTATTATGAGACTGGTGTGATGAGATTTTCTACACTACTATTTTATATGATAAACTGTCAAAAAATACACATATACATATGTGTACGTGCATTTTAGAAATTACTAAAAAAGCAACGTTTTTTTGTAAAATTGTTTCCTTTTAGTGTTTGTTTTAAATTTTAAAAAACATTTTTACAAAAATTGTACTTAAAAGTGCGAATTTCTTAAATATAAATGACATGTTTAATAAGAGAAACACTATTAGAAAAGAATATCTGAACCATCGTTACACTATAAATTTTTTCAGTATAGAATACAAAAGCGGGTAAAGGACAGAATAAAAGCAACATTTTAGTAAGAAAAGAAAAAGGTATTAGTGTAAGGTATAAGTATGTATTAGATTCTGCTCAGACGAATACTATAACGATCTAACTAGTTAATATTATTTACATTATGGAAACTAAATTTTTTGTTCTCAATGTGGTGACAAAAAACAAGCTTTTAAGAGAAATTTTTATTCTTAACAAAATTTTTTAAAGTGTATTTATTAAAATCATAACATTTGAATATTGTAGAAAAATTTTATTATAGTTTAATAACTTACTGAAATTTTTTAAAATCTAGTAACTTTAAAAAAATCTGAACCATATACATATACGGTTTTTATGGTAAATTTCGAAGAATTTTGTTGTTTTAATAAAAAATAAGTTATTTTGTTTATACATATGTATATTGTTTTAATAATATATTTTTTATTATAAATTTATTTTTTATTTATCAATATATTTTTATAAAAAAGCATTTACAACAATGTTGACATATAATTTGTGTTTTTTTTTTTATCTCAAATTTAACTTTTCTTAAGACTGTTTTATTGTAATTATTAAAATATATTTTTTATGTATATTTTTGTAGCATTAGTTTAAATTATTTGCTTTTAGCTTAATTAATTATTAATAATTATTTGTTTCATTTTGTTTGTTTTTGTTTTATTAATTATTTTTGTCCTTTTACAGATATACATAAAAATACTTTTAAGTTTTAGTAGATATTATTTTTTATTTTTATTGTTATTATTTCTTTTATATGTATATAGTAAGGTTTTTGTTTTATTTCCATTTATGTTGTGTAATTAATTGGTATTATTTATTTTTCTATGTATATGTCTGTATATATAGTAAATATGAGTTACACTTTTTAACAAATAAATAAACTATTTTCATAGCTATAAATCCTTACAATTAAATTAAAATATGTGTGTACTCCTATTATTGTTTCACTGTAAAAGAAGAAAAAGAAAGAATATACTATTATTTAATCGATGCTATTGCTGAAAATGGTATTATGTAATTTATCGTCATCATCCTATGTAATAAATATTATATACATCCTCATTGATATATTTCTTCCATTATTAATAAGTTTCTTTTTCTTTAGCACTAACAGTGCGAAATAATTTAGAAGATAAAAATTCATAAAATCAGTGTAATAGAATTAAGATATTCAGTTAAATAAATTGTGACTTTACAAATAACTGTTATTTACCAAAATAAAAAGTTTCCAAACAGTGTATACACGATGAGTCAATTTATTTTTTATATTCTTACATTTTTACTCGTATCAACAAAGCTTTATTGAGATGCGCAGACTTTTTATATTTATAGTATGTGAAATTGTAAGGTTTTAGGGATTTAATATTTAGCATGCAAACAATTTTATAAAAAAACTTTAATATTCATGCCTTAAAATTTATTTTAAATATTCATACTGAAATAATAAAAATCAATACAAGGTATTTTTTACAACTTTATAAGAAATATACATAGATATATATCATTTAAAAATTTTCACCGATTACAAAAACATATAGTACTTATACAAATGTTATATAGGTTGAGTTGAGCATGACAGTGGGCTCAATAAAGAAATTACAAAATAATAATTATAATTTGTTGAAATTTGGGAAAATACTCAAAACACTCCAAAACTGTGCAATATGTGCAAGTTTGCACACTCGCACCACTATTTCGTCTCGCAAACTTGCGCTGTTTAATTTTGCATTTATAATTCAAATGTCTTTTGTTTATATTTAAAAGTTATTAATAACTGCGATGTAAAAAATTATAGTTACGTTAATTAAAATAAAATCATAGCATGTATTTTTGATTTCAACAAAGATTTTTTCTTATTTTCTTATCCTTAATATTGCACAACATTTGAAAAGAGGGTTCATGAAACATGTCGCGCAAATATGCACAAATAGGAAACTTAAGCGTTTAAATGGGTACACTTACTATTTTTATTATTTCATTTTTAATTTTAAAAAATATTACAAAATATTCGAGTAACAGCAATTAGGCAAGAAAAAAAAAAAAAAACTGAAGCAAGGAACAATTTGGGTTGACTTAATAATTCGATTATCTGGGGCACTCGGAATGTTTATTTTAACAATTATATCGATATTTTTAAATACGAAATAAAACTTTATAATCATAAACGTTTGCCTTAAATTTTAATTCTTGTAATTTCTTTCTTGTGTTACTGAATAGAATGTATATATTTTTTAACTAAATATTAAAAAAAAAAAAAAAATAGTGAGCTAAAATTTAAAATATTTAATTTTTATAAATAGGAATATCATCACCTGAAATGCAAAAAAGATGATAATCCTTTCATTATTTTATTTAAAAAAAAACCTTTATTTTTATGTTATCTTGTTTAAATTGTGTTTTAAATTAAGATTAAAAAATTGCATTTAAATTTTTTAATCATCACGATTGTATCGAGTTAAAACAGCTCTTCGATATCAAAATAGCTACATTGAATATTTCAGGCAACGAAAACTAAAAACATTTATGGTCTGATTTTATATAACGAAACGAAATTTTATATTGAAAACAACAAACAAAAATTCAAATTTATTTTTTGCTTTCAGTACAAATTGTCGTAACGAATTTTCGTTTCGTTTTACAATATCAGGTCCTTAAAGTCACGGGCTACCGCTCAAATCATATGTGTGATGTATAGATTTCGATTACAATAAAAAAAATTAATTAAATTTAATTTAATCCAAAACTGATACAAATAAAAAAATGTTGAAATTTAATTTTTTATTATATTTGTCAATACTTTAAAATTCCTTCATTTAAAACATTAACAACAAAACTATTATAACTCAAAGAATTTAGCTTTGTTCCAGTACAGAAACGTTTTCCTGTAAATTCTGAATAAACCTGTAAATCAGACTAGTACTGGAACAGAGCTATTATTTGTTTTTTTTTTTCGGCAAAAATAAATGGACTAGATGAAATTTTACGTGCTAAACAAGAATCAGTTTTTAGCTTTTTTTAGCGTACTGATTTTTAATACGGACATGACTAATATTATTAAAGAGGTGACACAAGTATAATTCAAATAGAAGCCGACTACATTTTTTTTTTACGAAAGCAATATATTTCTCATGCAAAATTGGAAATATTTTGCTTCTTAAAAATTATTAAAAAGAAAAAAAAGAGAAGAAAATGTTTAGGTTTTTAATCTTTTATCATAAGATGTACTACGTATGAAATAAGTCATATGAAAATTGACGAACAAATAATGATTTTATTTAATATTAATATTTTTACTGTAGGTGACTTAACTTAATTATGAATAAAATAAAGATTTGTGCATAAATTTTCATGATACTTTTTGCCGTTTTCATTTTCTAAAAAAAGACAAAGAAAAAAAATTCATTCAAATGTTCATGAAAAAAACTGACACTGTTCCAGTACTTGTCAGACTTGCAAGTTTTAATCAGAATTTACAGGAGAGCGTTCCGGTACTAAGAATTTATTTTGCTATTTTTCTGAGAATTTCTGACTTATTCTGACCAAAACCTGTAAATTTTACACGTACTGGAACAGAGCTAATAAATAGTCTAATCCCAGTTGTAATTTATTAAGGTATGGGTATAATTAAAAATTCAAAATAATTTTTTAAGTTTTGTGTAGCTGTAGTAGGTATATTATTTGTTGCAATTATAATTGTTTTCCAAAATAGCTGGCTGGCTGGTTGGTTAGCTGGCATTTATGTATATTTTCTTGCAAATTAATAAAATATATTTTTTTATTAAATTTTCTTTTATATGTTGTATTTATTTAACGCCCGCGTAGTAAGTACATCTTTAGGCTAACATATTTTTTGTATACGTGTGCATATTTATTAAATTTTATATATTATTTTATTAAATATATATGTATTTTATTTTGTTGTATTATTAATAGTAGTACATTTAACACATGTTTGCATCTGGTGGTGTTTTTAAATATTCATCGGGTCTTTTATGCTCAATTAAGGCACGTACTGTGCCGCTGTCAGCAGGCAAATCTGATTTTCGCCTAAGCAATGGTTTATCCTTGTTACGTGGCGATTTCTAGGAATTGAAATTTACACCAAGTAGCAAATGCATTTTATTAGCAAAGTAAAAGAAAGTGCTAGTATATACATAAATACACATACATACAAAGCTACATATAAAATATACATATAAAGCTACACAGATACATTCTTTTTGCTTTGTTTACTAAAGTAAATTTTGAAATAAATATATTTTCTATGTTAATATCGTTTAAGCCAATTTCCAATACACTATATTTATTCATTTTTTAAGTTTTATTTTTTCAGTTGTTAAGTTCTTTACTTTTAAACGTACTATTAAACAGCTTTAACTAAACTCTATTTTTCAGTAAAAAAAACTCAAATTGTAAAACAATAATTTTCGGAACTTTTGCAAGTAAAGAGTCAAGGGAACCAATAAAATACATAAGTAATTGTAATTGTTTTTAAAATCACTTGTTAATCAATAGAAAGAAAACTAAATTTTAATTAGTTGGTTTTATCTAAATATTACTGCTTAGTAAGTCAACAATTGTAAATCATTCAAACTTTGGATAATCTTTTAATTATATATATATATATATATATATATATATATATACGTGTGTGTATTTATGTATTTATTTTATTCCATCAAAACAGCTCATAGCTCATTATATTCGTGTCTGTACCATTATTATCAAAAGCCATAAATTGAGTTAGTAATATTGGATTTTGCTTTTCTAAATTACATACGTTTAAACTAAGACACCAGGCTAATAGTTAAACTACACAGTCAACAAACTACACAAATACAACTGCTTTAAGACTGAAATAAAAGTTTGTATGTTAAAAGAAATTTACGCAAATAATACATATTTGTTAAAGGAAGAGTTAAAATAGATTTTATAAAAAAATTTTGTTTTTTTATATCAATTTGTAAGTGCGGTTAGGTTGAGAAGAATATATATTAATAACATTACATAAACATGAATGACGGCATTTATTTTACAAGCTTAAAATGTTTCTATATACACATTTTTTAAAAACATACCTCGCGATTTTCCTGGACAGAACTGTGTAGCTGTGATGATTGATGTTGTTGCTGCTGCTGTTGTTGTCTGTCATCATAATCCAACTTATCGTAAGTTAAATCGCAATTATCATTATCCTGATCAAACTCATTTTGACTACTAGAAATACTCAAACTATCCATTTGGCCAACAATTTTTGGCCATTCTGGATTTGTTTTAGCCATATTTTCAACTTGTTGCCAAAGACCTTCACGCTGGGCAAATTTTTCTCGCTCCCTTGAATTGAAATATTTTTAAAGTAAAACAATAAAAAGTAAGCAAATATAACATGGTAAAATATACTTACAACTGCTTCTCCTGTCTATAATTTTTACTGCACTCATCAAAAAGACGTTGATTCATTTCCATAAATAATTTTAACGCATTATATATGAGACCATGTATGGTTTTATTCCAATGAGTTTTCGAGTTACGATTTAAGGCAGGAAACATTATCGGTAAAATGACTTGAGAATTATCTGATATCAATGACATTATGTACTCATTATTCCAATAGTACAATGCACGTTCGGCCACTTGGAAGTGCGGTGATGATACACATTTAGCAATTTGTCGAAACAATGGTACCATCACTTTTTGAAATTCTGCTGGTTCTATAACGTCTAAAAGTTCTTCAAGTTCATTTAAAAACATAACTTCTTTCGGACTATGGGTTTTTGGCCAAAATTTTAGAAGGCTCCTTAAAAACAACAATGGTCAATAATATCTTAAATAGAGTCATTAATTATTACATAAATAACATACTTTATAACCGGTTCTGCTAAGCTAGGATCTTTTTCTAAGAACTGCACCACACAATAAGTTAATTGTGGATGATAAACAGACAGGCTTTTGGCTTTATGCAATGGCAATAAAACTTTAAGTAAAAACTGTTTGTGTTCCTCCTTCAAAGGCAAAGCAAACCCATTTATTATACTACCCAAGATTTCCAACAATTCAGCTATACCATTATGATGCTCAGTTTCATAGATAAATCTAAAAAATATTAATAATAAATTTAAATGTTAAAATTTGCAATTTACTTAGTTACCTGTAAAACACATTATTGATTTGTTTGCGTATAAATGCTCTCAAGCCCAAAAACTTTCCATATATACGATGTAAAACAGTCTTTAAGAAATCTCGTTCACGAGGATCTTCCGAGTCAAATAAATCCAACAATTGCAAAACAAACTGATGATCTATATAACGTTTGGCAATGTTTGGTTGAAAATCTGGTGATTCTAAAAAACGCAAGAACAATTCGTAGACGAATTGCAAGTGTGGCCATGAAGACTCCAACGTTGGTTCATCTTCTTCCGGATCAAATTCAGCACCATTCGGATTTGAAGAAGGAGGCAAAGTACGAAATAAATTTACTGCAAACTATGCTCAGTAAATAAAGAAAGTCAATAAATTAAATGTAAAGAAAATAGATTTAAAACGTATGTTTACCATATTTATTGCTTCTGGATAAATGGCTTCAGTTATAACATTATTTTGATTAGACAAATATTCAACCATTTCATGCAGAGCCGCTCTTTTTACTTCCTTCCATTTTAGGTCGCTTAATGGCTCGGAAAAATCGAACAGCGTACAGCATTGTCTTATTTTTTGAACAAAAAGTTCCTCACGTTCATTGGCTGGCGTTTCTATACGAATAAAAGATTTCAAATAAATTATAAAATAACAAATTTTTAAGTGGTGTTTTAAATTAAATAAATAAATAAATAACAACATAAATAGCACTTTTTTCTATTATAGAACAATTATTTGACTGGTTTGATGATTTATTAGCATTAACAATTATTTTTAATGCATACTTTTTTTAACTGTAAATGAAAAATTTTTTAAATTTAGAAAAACGTGTGTTATTTAAGTTGCCAGTAAATCTTTTGTTTAATAAATAATAAGCACATTAAATAGTTAAAAAAAATATTTATAATTAAAAAATAAAAAGTATAAATAAAATATAAAAAATATTGTTGATAGTTAGTTCATTTACAGATTTTTATCGCAATTTTTAAACATATTGGAAGCTACCGTTTTTTGTTACTTAATAAGAGATCAAAAACATTAAAATTAATTTTTTTTTTTAAGTAAAATATCTCTTAAGTCATAGGAGATTGTATTGTGTTGTTTTATCTTTCGCTTGCTTCGTGCAACAGTGAGAGTTAGGTGTGTGGATGTTTTATACATATGTATTTTACATACATTACTAAAGAAAGTTAAAATTTCGGCTCATCATAGTGGGAAATATGTCAAATTTTAATACTAAAATAAATTCATTACTAAAACGGCTGTAATGGATTTTTTATAATTATTTTATATATTAGTTTAAACGTTACTATAAAGTTTTAACTACATAGATATCTTCTTATTAAAAAGTATAATGAAAGAAAATCAATAAGTATAAGCTTAATTGTCCACTGTTCTTTTATATCGCAAGTATGATGTATGTGTACAAATTTTGTCTAAGCATAATAGTCTTCTAAATCACTGTACGATGTTTGTGGTTTCGTCAAAGTTAGAAATATTATTTTTATTTGTTTTATTTTTATATTTGTTTGTTTTTTATTTATTTTATTCATTATTATTTTTTTTTTTTTTTTTTTGCAAATTATTTGCACCTACTTGGGGCTCTTGGCAGATTATCAATTTGCCAAATAAATAAAAACATAGATTATTTTGTAAACAAATAACATCGTATTTTGTTCACAATTCTATATGGGAGAAAGAGAACAAGAGAAGATAATGATGTTTACATACACATATGATATGAATAATATGTACATACATATGTAGTATGTATGTAATATGTATGAATAAGTTTATAATTAAAAAAAAAAAGAGAAAAAATGCTGTATGTAAAAATAATTACATATGAAAAAATATGCATTTCGCGTAATTAAGCTAGAATTTAAATATGTCAGACGTTACGTTTTGCTTTATTACCTTAAATTGATTGATGCGAAATTTTAATCTGGATAATAGAACCTGTGTAAAAAATCGATTTACAAATTTAATTTTATAATTTTTTATTTACTTTGTAAAATGACATAAAACATTAATATAGAAAAATACTACTAGTTTATGCATTTTCAAAAACTATATATTTTTTTTTTTTTTTGTATTAATATTCTATGTTAATACAAAAAAAATATTTCAACTCAAACTAACTACATAATTTAACATAAGTTCTTCTAAAATTCCATTGGACATAAGTTCTTCTAAAATTCCATTGGATATTTCCCAAATTTGATACGAGTAAAAATTGTTTCAGCTTTTAGCGGTACTGAATAAAATTTATGGATAGAATATGAATTAAGCAATATGCTGAAAAAAAGAAAATATGAAGCTTTTTTAAAATATTTCTTGTTGCGGCATTCTGAAACACCATAAAAATTAATCAAAATTATTTGAAATTATTAACTTTAAACTCCTTAAAAATGACAATATAGACGTGTTAACATCAATGTTTAGGCAATTTAGTCTTTTTTTCAAATATATATATATATATATATATATAGAAACATATATAATAGGAAAATTCATTGAAAACTTTTGTGCTTATTATTAATTTTTAATAGTACAATAATTTTTTATTAATAGATATTTTAAATGAAATTTTACAGCTATATAGATTTTTGACGCTTAATTCGAAACTAGTTATTTTTTAGATTTATAAACAGAAATCCCGAAATTCTCAAAAATCTTCAAAAAAAAATTTCAAAAATGGAATTTTTACTTTTTTCCTATATCTTCACAACTGATATAGGGAAGTAAAAAATTTCTATTTCCAAAAAATTAAAAACATATTAGATGATATAAAAAATATTAAAATTTTCTGATCCCAGCTTTGAGATTTGAGAAATTAAGGCGAAAATTGGAAATTTATGGAAAAAATATATCTAATTAGGAATACATTTTTTGATTTTTTTTTCTCCTTCACACTATTTTGCATTCTGTTATCTTTCGGAAAAAAAATAAATACAATGTATGTTACTTAAAAAATATGTATATGGGCCATTATCAAAAATTTTTGATTTTAGGCCTTAGAAAAAAAATAATTTTTTTCGCATAAATATAAAGTGACTCGAATGCATATAGAATCAATTCGCGTTAATCATTTCGTGCAGGTGCGCGAGAGTTGTAGCGGTTTTAAGCTGAACATATAAACATTTTTACAAACTAGAAGTTTATGTATAATTCTAGTAAAAATTACGCGTAATATGATAACCTACTGAGTTATTTAAATAAAATTTATGATGGTATTAGTGTAGCATATTTTGGGCTTTCCGAGAAAAGTTTAAAAAAATTTTCATTATACTAGAAATAACGATTATTAAAAATTTTGTGAAAAATGTGGATCGAATACAAGTTATTTTTCTTTTATTATACGAAAATATATTTTATTATGACTTTTTTAAAAATTTTCGCTCTTGTTTTCCAAACTTTGAGACTATCTACTGCGTTGACTATTTCGGGCACATCAACATGATATATCGCAAAATACGCATAATTACCACAATTACAAATCCCTATTTAAAAAATTTGTATTCCGTTGAGGGGCGCATAGACCTCGGCCAAAAAACGAAAAAATTTTATCATCAAAATTTTATTACCCCGTATCTAACTGCTGAAAGTCAGCGCAACAACAAAGATGATGTCGAATTTATGCAAAAACTCCGAATTCGTTTGATAATATTTTTGATTGACAAAATAGACAAGAATTTGAGTAAATAATATGAAAAAACATCGTTCTTTTTGTGCAGAATAAAAGGTATATTTTTTTGATATGCAGTGAAGTTTTAAAACTATATGGAATTAAAATTTTTAAATTTAATTAACCCATAAACGGAATACGATATTTAATAAAAAAATACCAACTTTTAAAAACTTATGGTAAATTCATAGGTTTTATCTCTTGGATTTATCTCAATATACTAATTTATTAGTTAGATTGATATTGTTCATAAAATAGTAATAAAAGATTATAAAATACAAATAAAAAAAAACTCCATCAAATTATAATTAGAGCAAATTATAAGTAAATTCTAAAAACGAAAAAGAATGTGTGAATTGATTTTCAAAAACCTCGTAGTAGCGGTAATTGTACTGCTGCTGATGATGTTGGCGTATGGAAAACGTTTCTGTCCCTTGCTCGTCCCGGACTACCAGAAATTTGCTGAAGAGTTTGTGTTACAAAAGGTCCTGAACCATTTGATCTATTACCAACCAAATTATTGATATTTTGACTATCATTATCCGAAGTATTAGTATTAATTTCATTGCCATTTTGATATTGCACGTTAGAAGATCCTCCTCCGCCATCTGCAATATTGGCACTATTTTGTATTTTTATTTGTGTAGCGTTAGTACCATTGTTTCGTGTTATTCTATTACTATTGTTTGAAGCATTTCCTATGCCTAAAGAAATACTAATGCCACTGACAATATTTTGAGTAACGGAACTGGAATTAGTTGTTGTTGCTGCTGCCGATTGTGACGGCGATGATGCTGTTGTTGTGGATGTTACAGAAGAACCTGCATTATACTGTCCCTGTCCAATACTACTGACATTATTTGTATTATAGCTGGCGTTTGCTGTATTATTAGATGCACCACTTCCCACATTTTTTGTAGCATTAAGAATATTTTTAATTGCTGTAGCTGCGCTCACAGGAGACTACACAATCAAAAATTCATATTTGTATTTGTGTTTGATCAACATTATTATGTTTTAATTTGTAAATTCGAAAGGAATAAAAAAAAATTTACACAATAATGAAGAATGTGTTTGATTAAAACTAATAAAAAAAAACTAGCTAATAATCAAATTAAAATCGAAAAAATATGTACTATCCCAAAAAACCAATGATAAAGAAGCCCGACAATGATATCAAATATAATTCTAAAATGATATAGCTTGCTTTCTAAAATGTACACTCGAAAATTATGTCATCATTTTAAAATATAATGATATAAATAATGATATCGAAAAATTTAAGCAGCGCGATCATTTTTCGGTATATATATCGATATTGAACGAATATATGATATTGTAATAATATTATATAAATAAATATTATAAGTCAATAACGATAGTAATACCAAAATAATAATGACATTTTTTTTTAATGATAAACAAATAGTTAAATAATTTTTTTTAATCATTTTATTATTAATTATTTCATCATACACAATTTCATAAAAAAGAACTTTAAAGTGAAAAACTAGTTGAACTGAACTCATCTTTGGCTTTTCCAAATAAATTGACGTCCGTCGAGAGATTACAAATTATTAATAATTAACAACACTTACAATTTAAACAATTTCCTTGGATCTTAATGTTATCCACACGCAGTTATCCACAGTAGTTTTTGCAATACGCCTAAATTTTGTTGAATATAAATGATAAGATTCGAAGATAACGAAACGCATTACTTTTAATTTAAAATATTTTTATGAAAATTTTTGCAATTTATTTCTGGGAAAAATAAAATTATTTCAATATTTTATTATTAATTATCATAATTTAATAACAGAAGTTATAATCACTAGAGAGAGTTTTCAATTTAAATTCTTGTTAAGTCAAAAAACTGAAATATGAAAACTAAAGAAAAAGGAAAAATACGTATGAAAAAATATAAAAAATTTATATTTGTCAGTATATTTTGTTTGAGTTCTGCCTTTTAAGAATCAAATGGACACCTAAACATACGATATTTATGGATATCTGTTTTTGTTAATATTGTGTTGTAAAAAATTTATTCACAAAAAAATTGTTGTTTCAAATTTCAGATATTTTTCTTTTTTTTAGATTTGTTTTAAATTTCTTACATTTTCTTTTGCTTAATATCCGATTGATTTGTCAGGGCAAATAAAATTGAGAACCAACTCTCAAATGATTATACCTTGAGTAAATGTATCATAATTATCATATTTATTACTAAGTTTATACACACTTCTTATTTACAAATAAAGTTATTTGTAAATACTGAACTCACGCAGATAGTATTATATTGTAAATACAAAAGAACTATTTTTTTCTTCTATAAATAATTTTCTTTTTTTATTTTTTTCCCACAATATTTTTCAATATCTATCACATTTTTGAAAACATAAAAAAATTAAAAATGCCCACATTTTAGACCTTATTTGTAAATAGTTTCGTTAATCAGGAATTGTTTTCGTGAGTTAATAAGTTACAATAAAAAAAATTATAAGGCAACGCATTACACTTTTATTTGCAAATAAGAACTGTGTAAATACTTAGTTTATACACTGCCTGCCACTTGAATAAGGAATTATATTTTTTAATTTTAATTAAGTATTTCTCCTAAACTAAAGTTCAGAAAAAAATAATTTTTTTGCGCATCCAAATTTCAAAAATATACATATTTTGTTATATAGTAAAATTATGCATTTATTGAAAGATATGTATTTCTGTGGTACTATTTCGTGTGTCACTTGAATAAGGAATTCTTTTAATATTAATCAGGAAGGCTATGATTTGAATTTCTTTCAATATAAACGGCTAGAGAATTTTTAATTTGATAGTTTTTAAATAGTTTTTATTCAAAATGGGACGTGGTAAGGCTCTTAATAACTCTGAAAAAAATTTCTGATTTGAAATCTCAGGGTCAGAATAAGGTCCAAATAGCCAAAAACATTAATAGAGGAAAGACAGTTGTGTACAATTATTTAAATAACGTGGAAAGATATGGAAAAAACATGAAAGGGAGGAAGAAAATGGCAACAACTCAAAAAGAAAGACGAAAAATTCTTAGAATTGCATCAAATTCTGCCATGTCGGTATCAAAAATACGTGAAAAAAGTGGAGTCAGTTCCAGTCTAAGAACAGTGCACCGTATTTTAAAGTCGTGCCCATACATAGTCCGACGAAAACTGCAAAAAAAAACACTACTTAATGAAAAACGCAAATCATAACGTCTACAGTTTGCCAAAAATACAATGACATAGTCCGACAAATGGTTTAAAGTTGTATTTTTCGATGAAAAAAAGTTTAATATTGATGGTCCCGACGGGTATAACTACTACTTCCATGACCTAAATAAGGTGGAATTATTTTTAAGCCGCAGGCACAGCCGAGAGGGCGGAATAATGGTATGGGGTGTCATTTCGAATTATGGTACTACAGAATTGCTTTTTGTATCCAACAAAATTACTGCAAAACAAAACAAAAACATTCTGGAGGAAGCATTTTTAAAATTTAATGAAAAGTTTATGAAGGAGCAAAACAATTTGAGACGTTAGAATCCTTAAAGGATGCAATAACGGAAGCATGAAGTTCAATTTCGCTAAATTACTTAGAGTCATTATACAAGTCGATGCCAAATCGCATTTTTGAGGTTATTTCTAAAAATGGTGGCAGTACTCATTACTAATTGAATGCAAGAAGATAATAACTTTCGTTTTTATAACCTAAAATTTAAAAATAAATTACAGTTTGCTTAGTTTTAAAATATTCCTTATTCAAGTGACACACGAAAAACTACCACAGAAATACATGTCTTTTAATAAATGCATAATTTTAGTATAACAAAATATGTATATTTTTTATTTATTCAGGAAACAAAGCCAACACTTTCAAATTTGGTTGCAAAAAAATTATTTTTTTCTGAACTTTAGTTTAGGAGATATACTTAATTAAAGTTAAAAAAATGTGATTCCTTATTCAAGTAGCAGGCAGTGTACTCAATTCTTATTTACGATTATTTATAAATAAGGAACTTATTGTTTATACGCAGATAGCAGATTGTAAATAAAAAAAATTAATTTGTTCTATTATAAATAATTTTATTATTTTTTTTTTCTCAAAATTGTTCAATATTAGTTAAATTTTAAAAACACAAAAAAAAATTGTCAGCATATTGCACTCTATTTGTAAATAGTCTCGTGAGTTGGTAAGTTACAATAAAAAAATTAGGCGGCAACGCTTTTTACTTTTATTTGCAAATAAGAACTACATATAAACTAAGTATAAACGTAATATATAATATCGAATATAAGCCTCGTAATGATATTACAAATATTATTAAAAATGATATCATTTATGCTACAGTATCGATTTTTTTTGTTTTTTTTTTTTTTTTTTTTTTTTTTTTCTTGGGATGCATATAATATGATTAATTTTAAAAATTTCAACACGTAAATGAAAAATTATTAACTTTTATTACTTTTTCGATTTTAATTATTGTTAAATGATTTGTTATATGAGTGGAAAAAAATGAATCAAACCTTATTATTTGAACCAAGCGTTGATGAGGCAGTAGTTAAAAGCTGTGTAGCTGAAGTAGCTGCATTGAAATGCTGCGCCAATGTTGAAACAATGGATGACGTGGTCGCAGAAATAGGATTTGTAGTTGCAGAGGATCCCACTCCTCCAGTATTCGAGGAAGAGGCCGCCATTGAGATGCCCTGAGATTCAGTCACATTTAATGATACACTGTTACCAGTATTAACTACAGAAAAAGATGTCACCTGCTGTTGCTCTTGTGATAAGGATGAAGAAGATGATGTTACTGATATTGCTGATGAATTTGATGATTGTGATTGATTGGTTGAGCTATTAACTTCTTGAGGCTGAGGTTGTAATGCTGGCATTTTATTATAAACTTTTTTAACAGCTCTTATTGTTGAAAAGGAACTATTTGATAATTTAGCTTTTATTTCTTCAATATTTGTAAATTTAAATTTACTACCAATACTGCCGCTACCACCACTGCCACCTCCACCACAACTAATATTTTCAGATTGTGTCCCTTCTGTCGCTGTTGTCGTTTCTATTAAAATCTTATCATTATCATCGTAGTCATAGTCATCGGCCAATAGATCAAGACCACTGTGAAATGATGGGGATTTTGGTATGCCTAAACCAAAATAACCACTCCCCACTGATGGTTGACTAGGTAAATTTTTTATCTGTTCGTTATTGGGGAGATTAGCTTTAGTAGTACTAGTGGTACTTATTCGTTTATTATAGCTATTATTTGATTCTGAATGATTAATAGAATTTGAAGTATAACTAATAGATGAAGAATTTAGTTTGCTATGTTCACTTTTAGTTTCTTTCGATTTTGTATTTGTATTTTTGTCAATTTGTTCAGTATTATTGTTAACATTGGTACTCTTTTCAAATAACATATCATTAAAGACCATTTCATTACAATTTACATTTATTTAAACCGATTTATAATGCACTAAAAACACTTTACCCCTTTATCTGTTTTTTTTTTTTCAAGTTTTATAATCTACTGTTTCTAAACGTGCTTCTTTTTTTATACTTAAACTATTAGAAGTAAATTAAATTTAAGCAAGCAAAAATCTGTAAAACAAAGCAATATTTATGAAATTTTAATTTTGACTAAGATTTTTTAATGAAGAAAAATTGTGTTATATTATAAAGTTTATAAAAATACATCAATTAAAAACATATGTATTTGTAATAATGATTGCATAAGTAATTTATACAATTGAAAAAGTAATATACTTTATATACAATGTAATCTTCAAAATATACACTAAGATACTTCAAAATTTCTCTCAAAAAAGTTATATATTTTTTTAATTATTGCATATTGATATTCGTAGCCAGTTTTTCTAAATTGAACGGAAACTTTCTTTCGCCTTCTTAACGAAGGAAAACTGATTTGGGTTTCTCTAACACACTTCTATATGTACGTTGAAATAAAATGTAACATATATATATTTTTAAATAAAAGATGGATGATATAAGCTAGGAATAAATGTAAATCAATTAATTGTAGCATTTTAAACAAATTCTTATGCTGTATCATTTTATATGTAAATAAATTTATATGTAAATTATTTTTTTTTTTTTAATTTGTTGGGTAAAAAAAACCCACTTTTGACTTCGTTCCAATTCCTTTCTAATTGCCACAATTCTGGGCTGTTAAAGAACTAATACTTTGTAAGACAAAAATAACATTATCCATAGTGTACCCTTTATTGGTACTTCTACTATAATGACAAAATTCTAAGTCAAGCCAGAAAATGCTAAATATACTATTTTATGGTAGGATTAGTATTAAAGTCTTTTTAGGTCACTCTTTGACACAATTATTTGAGTTTATTCTGACTAAACAGCAAAACAACCACATATCTTGTTTCATTTGTTTCGTAATTTTGATTACTTTTCAGCACGAACTACTCAGGGCCAT
Organism: Protocalliphora azurea; assembly: GCA_932274085.1. NCBI lineage: Eukaryota > Metazoa > Arthropoda > Insecta > Diptera > Calliphoridae > Protocalliphora > Protocalliphora azurea. The sequence goes on from OW026519.1 coordinate 5,342,686, forward strand.
TTTATCGATTATTTTATTGCAAAAAATTATACCTAGGAAGGTGAGAAAAGTCAGCAAGAACGTATATTTTGTAGTATAATACAAAACACTGAAAAATTATTATTATTTTTTTTTTTCATTATTGTGAAACTTTGCTTATTCTGGACGTCAGAGTTATTATCTTCTTTTGATAAAAAAAAAAACATGTTTGACTTTTCGTTGACCCATATTGAATTTTGACAATAGTACACAGCGAGCCATTACACTGCCGAACATGTTTCGAAATGCTGTTAGAGATTTCTTTAATTTTTGGGCTTGGAATTCATTATTGCGTCATTTTGTTTTTCTGAATCAAGTCTCGTCTCAACGCTAAGACTCTGTTAAGCCTTTTGATTATACTGAAATCTAATTCATTTGCCAAAAGTGACACAATTGAGATTTTCTAATAAGTTCAAAATAAAAATAAAGATTTTTTTTTACATTTTTCTTTGAGTGCCCTTGTATCTGTTGTTAAATCTGGCATATCTTTCGAAAATATTGCTATAAAAATAATACTTAAAATTAACGGCATTATGAAAATTGTATGTTATATCTTATTTAAACGCACACCTTAGTAATATTTTTTTATGCTTATATGTAAAAAAATAAAAGAAAGCGAATCTGTTCAGAAATTGACTCCAAATCGAGTCCAAAGCGTACTGAATATGCTTATTACTTTACTAATATTTCTTTACATGCTTATATATATATATATATATATATATATAAAGAATTAAAGAAATCGAATCTGTTCGAAAATTGACTCTAAGTCGTGACCAAAGCATACTGAATAAGTTTATTATTTTAAAGTAACTGTAAAATAAAAGTAGTACAAACAAATAAATTTGCATCACTTATATACCATGTTGCAGGTATGTGCAGCAATCGAGTTATTATATATAGAACCACAATTTTCATGTTTATCCATTTAATGCAGATTTAAGGCAAGTTATTGCACAATAAGTAAAGTTCTTTATAATGAATACATTGAATACATATATATGAAAATAGGTATATTACAAGTATGAACAATGATTGTTGCTATTTAAGTTACAAAAACATTAGTGAATATAACAAAAAATATTAAAAATTAAAAGTTTATATGTACATTTGTATGTATGTAAGTATATGCAATAATGTATTTAAATTTTTTTTAGCAATAGCAGACGGACCAAAAGAATTTTCTTTTATATTATTTTGCATGCGTTATATACAAATCTAATTTTGACTATAACATAACAAATAATGTAAGCAAAAAAAATTAAGTCATAAATGACAATGTTGACCATTAAATCATACAGAAATAAAAATAAACAAAACGGCAATAAGTAAAATCCATAAAAATAATAAAATAACTAAATTAATTCTATTTATACTCTATACCTATATATGTATATGTATAAAAAAAATATATGTATATAATATTGATTTTTTTCTCAGCCGGTGTTTTAATATGGGTTTGTCCTTTCTATTCTTACCTTACAAACTTAAAGATGAAAATACTTATATACATTTATAAATTATAGTATTTTTTCCTTTTTTAATCATTTTGTTTACATTTTACGTGTTAATATTTTTTTATATCTGCTATACACAACAAGTATCTATTATTAATAAGTATTTTCTTAATGTTAATACAAATACAAACTACTTTTATTTGCAATATACTAAAATTTACTTGCAAAAGAATACAGATACAACCGTAGGTAGTTATAGATATGTAACTGTAGAAAAATCAATAACTGTTTGACAATTTAACCGAGTTTATTTTAAGAGGTTTCTTTTTCATATACAAAGTTCTGCTTGCCATTCTTGTTGGGTTGGAAAGAAATGGGAATTTTTCGAAATTGCGCAGTTGTTTCTTTTTTTTTTTTTTTTTTTTTGTAAACAAATAATGACAGATGTCAGGTAATATGTAACCAACCACTTTAGTTTATTAAAACGAATTGAATTAAAATAACCTAAAGTTAATTTCAGCAAAATAAACAGTATTTTTAATATTTTAGGAATGATAATTTAATTGTAATTTGACATAATAACAAACATTTGGGTTAAAGAAGTCTGTTGAAACTTGAGTATAATACTAAAAATAAAAATATTTCTAAAGATATTTATACACGAGAAGACAAAGTACGTATTAACATTTTTGAAAAATAAAATATTACCTATTTTATCGTTATGTCAAAATCCTATAGAAAAATACTTAAGAAGTTCAGACGATAATACATAAATTTAATATTTAATTTTGTTTTTATTTTCTTTCAATATTTTTTTTAATCCAGTTTTTTTACGCCAGTTTTTCGTGGTTAAAGGTGACAAAAATCAGTTTTTTTCCATAAATCTCGCTAATTATGCATCGCTCGCATTTTGATGCCATTAAAACTTTTATAGAGTATTCAATTTCAAACAATTTTGCTGAAATGGATGGTAGTTTTGGAGTTATAACACATCTTACGTCCGATTTAGTGCTTTTTAGTATCCGCTGTATATATAACAAAATCTAAAATTTATGTGACAATAATATGTAAATATCTTTATACAATGAGTGGTATAATTATCCTCAGAATTTCACCATATCGTCCTGAAATATAGCGAATACTAAAAAGCATTATATCGGACGTAAGATGTGTTATAACTCCAAAATTAATGATGTAAAAATGAATTTCCGCAAAACTTCAGTGATTTTACACTAAAAATTACAATTTTTACTAAAAATTCAAATTTTCAATAAAATTCAAATGTTCACTATAAATTCAAATTTTCACTAAAAATTCAAATTTTCACTAAAAATTAAATTTTTCACAAAAAATCGATTTTTTTACTAAAATTCGATTACTCACCAAAAATTCGAATTTTCACTAAAAATTTGATTTTTTACTAAAAATCTGATTTTTCACCAGAAATTTAATTTTTCACTAGAAATCTAATTTTTTATTAAAAATCCGATTTTTCACCAAAAATTAAAAAATCGATTTATTAATAAAAACAAGTAAAAAAGTTATAGTTGGTCAAGGTCGACAATACGATATCCTACACAATTCCTTTTGAACCTCAAAATAATTATGCTCCGATCCTTATGAATCCTTGGTACTATGATTTGTGCTTATATAAATATTATGTTGATACTGTCATTTATGTGGTATTTATGCGAAGACCGATCATAACCAATTTCAGTAGAATCTGTCGTTATACCATAATAATTATATGTCCCAAATTTCATCTAATTATCATTGGAATTACGACTTGCACTTTGTGCACAAATTTTACATGAACATACAAACACCCAGCCTTCCAGCCAGGCAGGCTGCCAGATGAATGGACATCGATAATTAACTCAAAAGGTGATTCTGAGTCGATTGGCAATTTTTCTTGCACAAATTCTGATTTCGTGTGAGAGAGAGCGTGAGAGTATATGAAAGGAAACAAACTTGCCCGTACTTCGAAATTAGTTTTGCTTTTAATATTCGTACTTCAAAACAAAAACAAATCGAGCCAATTAGAGCAAGAATTGCTGAAGTAAAATTTTGTGTGAGAAAGTTTAAAAGAAAACATAGAAAAATTTTAGAAAGAAAAATTGCTGTAAACTCAGAATATACTTAAATGTGGGTGCTGCAATACACAAAAATCCGAGTTTTAAAAAAATAAAATTTTCACCAAGATTTTTAGAAAGAGCAAAAAAATAAAATAATAAAAATTTTGAATTTTTCATTTCGAAATACAACGATTCTAAAGTCGAGGAATTTTTCAAGTATTTTAAAAATTTTGGGTAACAAAAAACTAGTTTGGAGAACAATCGCAGATATTTAGTTTTGGATATTTATGTGTTTTTAATAATTAGATGTAGGAACAATACTACAAATAAAAATATGAAATATTTACTTTTACACTGTGGGAAAAATATGCAAATTTGGCCAAAATATTAACAATTTTATAAAATATTGTCAAATTTAATGGACCAGCAAAAAAAGGCACAGTTTAAAACAACCTAAGCATGAATGGTGGTGCACAAAGTGCAATGTGTGTGAAATGTTTTATCATATTTCTATATCAACTTTTGAACTTTTAAAAAGTACTCACAATACGGATTTTGTATTAAATGTTTCAAGTTTTCAATTCATCTATTGAAAATATTAAATTTACTGTGCATTACAAATGCATTCTTAATATACTTTAGGATGTCTTTGCAAATCAATCAACAGTATTAATAAATATAACTAAAACGGTAATTTCGTATTAAAAGATGATTACGAATAATGTCTTTTAAAAATTTAATCATTCAGGCAACTAAAACTTTAGTAAATTTTTGTAATACATATTTAGTGATTTTTACAGAAATAAGTAATATAAATATAACAATGAGTCGTGCTTAAATAAAATAAATTCCTAAATAAATAATTTATGCACAAAATACCACAAATAATATTTGTACGTATGTTTCAATAAATATATGTACTCTTATAATACTTATTATCTAATAGAGGGTATTTTGGGTAATTTATTGATCCAATACAGGCTAAATATTAAGAATTTTTTAAATTTTAAAAACTTTTCATAAACAGATGATCAATGCCTACAAACGTACAAAATTTCATCGTTGTACCTGGATTCCTTCTACTTTTTTCCAATTTCATTGTAGGTTCAGTTCACTGTGTTCCGGCTAAAAATATCTTAATAATAAATTCCAACATATAAATTAAATGTTCGCTTTACAATTGGATGTATGTTCCGGAACGAACCGAGTTCAACTCGTCCAAATATTGTCAACTAAGCAACTGTTGTACCAGCCTGAAGTTTTTCTTTCAGGGGGGAATTCTCGACCACAACAGAGCTGTTACAACAACATGGAAATTAAAAATCAAATAATACTTGGAAGGTTTCACCTAAATGAATAAATCATCTAATTTCTTAGCTCGACGGTCAAACTATTCTCTTGGCAAAATTATTATAAAAATATTTTTTGCAATTTTTGATTTTAATTAAATTTCAATAAAAAAAAAGTTTTATTTTTTTTTCTTTTTTTTTCAATTAGAGAACATAATATCTATTTATCTACACTATGGAGCAAAAGTGAACACTTTTCTTGTGACTATTTATTTTTTAGGCACTATCTTCTTAACGAGTAAAGTAATGCAAAAGTAATGAATAGTGTAAATTCTTCAGAGTTTTGTTTACAATAATAAAATTCAAAATTAGGTAAAATTAATTTAGTTACTATAAAAATGGAGATATTCTTAAAATAAAAACAATTTCATTCACTGTATCTACCTGGCTGCTTATCCACGCTTACCAATTTCATTTTTAATGCGAATCACACTCGTTTAAATAATTTTAAGTCTCTACTTTTTTCGAATCCCTCTATAACGTGCAACTCAATGTTTTAAGCCAATTTTTGACAAGTTTGAATAAGAAGGATTTGTGTTTAGAAATTAGTTTGGGATCAATATTATGCTGTAATGCAATGCCTTCAACATTATATACCCAGAAACTGGTAAAATTGTAGAGAATAGTTCAAGGTATTTTTTTTAGCACATAACGCTAATAATTAGTACCATAGCTTTGCGTAAGTGTGAGAAACTTCCCTAAACCAGTAGAAAACCATTCCATTATTTCATAGTTTTCTATGAAATAACTGCCATTACAATTATTGACTTTAACAGTTTTTCTAGGAGATTTAATTTTCTCCGATGTTAGTAATCTTCTAATTTGTTCATCATCTCGGTTTCTAAATATTCTTAATACTTGAAACTTTTTAGGTTTTTTATTTTTATTATCAAGGTTTGTGATAGTTTCGAGTCCTTACCATTTTTTTCTAGAGGAAATCTATCTACATACATATTTTTATTTTCTTCTTTTTACACTTCTGGATTTAATGAGGCTATTTCATATTTCAATATTTTTAAGTTATTTCAAATCTAATAATGGTGCAGAAGTGAACACTTTTATATTTTCAAGATTTCCTTAATTTTTATATCAGCCAAACAAATATATTAATGATTTAATATTTAAATATTTTAAATCAAACTCTATGGAGTATATTCTGTTATTTTGATTTTATTTCGGATCTTCCGTAAGAAAAGAATGCCTAAAAAAGTAAATTCTAATAAAAAAAAAGTGTTCATATAGTGTACGTATTTAGATGTTGCCATAAAACATAAGCCAGTCAAATAATTTTATATTAATTCATTGTACTACAAATAACAAATATTATTACAATTTACTTACTCTCGTTTAGTGGAGGCAACGGTGTAAGTTCACAATTTTTTGAAACATTATAACGTGAGCTGCTTTGACGTTTTTCCTTTTTAACAAGAGGGGTTGTTGGTATGTCTAACCCTTTGGTGATTGGTGACACGGGAGGAGGAGTTCTTTTATTTTCTTTATTGGCCTGTGGATACACATATGTACAAGAAATTGTATTAATATGATTAATAAGTGGTTTAAATATTTAATAATAAACCTCATTTAAAAATACTTTTTTAACCTCTTAGTTTAATACCTAATTAACTATTCTATAGAGTGGAGATCCATAGCAGCATTTCATGGGACTTGCAGAAAACTCCTAAATAGTATATACATATATTTGAAATTTATTATCTATTCAGAACATCTGATTTTTTATAAATATTTATTATTGATACGAAAACTATTCATTACATTTTTTTTTTTAAGACTGGATTTTGTTTTTTGAACTCAAGGAGTATATATTAAAGCCGCTTTAATAGTTATAAATGACTAACAAACTTCTTATTATTACCAACAAGTTATACAAAGAGTAAATACTTGAAACACACAGCACTTGGTTTACTCAAGATTAGATTGAATAGATAATAGTTATTTGTCGAACTTATCGCTATTTTCTAGAATTTTAATATAGACTAAAGAAATGAAGACTTTTCGGTTTTTCGTATAAAAGTCATAAACATTGTTTATTCTTGTATTTAAAAAAATGCTAAGAAATTCGTAGTTTTTTTTTTTTTTTTTCTGTGATAAAAGTTCAGTTGTGTGTGCAGAGTTAGTAGAGTAAAATTAGTGAAGAAAAATTACATTCACTCATTCACTGTAAACATTAACATAGAAAACTATTATATGTATGAAATGATATGTATAACAAGCGACAAATTAAACTTACCTCCGAATTTTTATTTGCACCCAATACCGGTGTAGATGAATGTGTACCGCTGATATCAAAGCCAGTTGATGTGTTTGTAACCACAATTGATGTTGATGTTGCTGTGGCCGTTGTTATATTGTTACTGTTATTCTCCTTTATACCGTTAGTTGTTGCTATTTTTGTACTAATATTATTGTTGTTATTATTGTTGACAATAGACACTGCTTCTGCTGTTTTAGAAGCTGGTGCAGTTTGTAACGTTGATGCTGCCTTATTATCCATAACGGGTTAAGGAGCCTCTACTGCTGTTTATACTGCTACTGCTTACTTACTGCTTGTCTGCCTGTCTAGCCTTTTTAATTTCTTTTTGCTCTTTTTTATATTTTATATTTCTACGCGTATTTCCTTTGCGTAAAATATATTAAAACTTACAATACATATGTATGTAGTTGCTGTTATCGATTAGAAACATAGAACGAATATCATCAAACAGTTTTCGATGACTTTAACAATAAGCAAACAAATCAACCAACTAGAAAACAATGAGAAGTGAAAATGTAGGATTTACTTTTAGTCTAAGTATACGCTTATACTTATGTATCAAAAGATATTTTGTAATTTTGTTTACATGTTGTATGTGCATACATACATATGTTTAATGTACATATATTTAGTGGTATATATAAATAGACAATCATTCGACAAAAAAATAAACATATGTGAACGTATGAACGCACTTATTGCATTAAATTGTATGAGTTTAAATTTTGACTTGCAGTTTTAATCTTAAATCTTCTTTAATATGTTTGTTCAAAAATTTATTCGTATTGAAGAAAGCGATTTATGACAACAAATAAAATATGTATATACTTTTTGTCTTATACAAATTAAGTAATAAGTTTAATAACACTACTCAACAGCCAAAGAAACCTCCTGTTACGAGATCACCTAAACATAATTTTTTGTAAATTCTTACTAAAACCTGTAAATCTGACTAATACTGGAATAGTACCAGTTTTTTAATCATTTATTATTGTTATTATTATTATTATTATTTTCATTAAACCTAATTCTGTTAAAAATTATTTTGTTTAAAAATTTGTTGATTTTTTAATAAAAACTTAACTTTTTATTAAAAAATCCAAGTTTTCACAAAAAATTCAAATTTTTCACCAATAATCCAAATTTTCACCAAAAATTCAAATTTTCACTAAAAATAAAAATTTTCACAAAAAATCTAAATTTTCATCAAAAATCTCTTATAAAGAAATTAAATAAAAATGCAAATTTTCACTAAAAACTGATTCTTTCACTAAAAAGTCGATTTTTCATCAAAAATCACAATTTTCAATAAAAATACAAATTTTCATAAAATATTTAAATTTTCACCAAAAATCAAAATTTTTACTTAAAACCCATTGTTTATAAATAACACATTTATTGACAGTGTATTATTTTTTAAAAATGTTATATTTCTTTATATAATACTTTAACAAATAACACAATAACGAAGTTATAAATTGGGTAAATATTTTTTAGATTTTTTAAAATGTTTATAATAAAATTGATATTTAATAAAAAAAAAAAAATGTGTGGAATCAAGAGGACCAACAAAAATATATAAAACAAGTGTTTTATGCACATAAAAAATGTTCTTAAAATCGTAAAATATGCCTTTAAGATTAAAAAATATGCTTTTAAAATTTAAGTTATCTACTATTCATGATAAAATTTTTATTTTTATTAACAATTGTTAAAAAATGTGTTCTTTTTGCACTTAAAAATATTCAAAGCTGTATTGTAACAGGAACTTACAAAATTTCTAAAAATATGACAATTATTAGTGAATCGGATTTGAATAACTTATATGACAGTTAAATGAAAATTTTACTAATGGAAAATGATGTAAAAGTCGATTGGATGCAAAATAAGCAAAATTTTTATCCAATATGTAAAGTATGCCAAATTAAGTTCTTAAATATAAAATATGCAGAAATATGCCATTTAAAATAAGGATTTTCTAAGAAAATATGACAAAAAATGATGCTAAGCCCAAAATATACATAAATATGTCGTTAGGATTAAAATATGCAAACATATGTTGTAACAAATGAATGTCAAAAGTCATAAAATTGTCTGAAACATAAAATTATTTTTTATTATAAGGGCAACCAAAAATATTAAAAATCATATTTTTCCCTAAGATTCAAATGAACCGAACTGTTTCTTATTTACTCCAAGAATTTTAAAATTAAGTTTTGAAAGATTAATTGTTGTAAGAATTGTATGCAGTTGGAACTTCGTATTTTGTTTTCCGCCTTAAACTTCTATATTATTTAGCTGATAGCATTTAATTACCCCTTAATATACTTAATGATTTTTATTATTCGTAAGAATTATTCTTTTCCATTTAAATTTTTATGGCTGGAGAGCCAAATACATTTTATAAACTATAATTAAATATTTTTTGTTAAATCATCTTTTAAGATTATTTTATATACATTATATGCTATTTTTAAAACTCAGTATTATTACTATGTAATACATACATATTTACATATATTTTGGCCTAGAAAAGGTTTGTATTGTTATGAAAAAAGTTTTTCAAATCTGATTCCCTAAAGTTTTCATCTTATACATTAATAAAATATTTGAAATTTGATGAAACTTGTTTATTATATTATTTATTTATTTTTTGGTATAAATCGAATATTATAATTCATTTACGATTTTTTTTTTTTTGTTAACAATTGGGTAAAAAGGAAAAAAATATAGTAGCGGATATTACAGTTAAAAACCAGGTACTCATAGTAATAGTAAATATTTTCTATAATGTTTATCCGATTACAAAAAAAAAAAAAAAGTTCCTTTAACATATATATATTTTTTTTTAATATTATGTCATTTCTCCTGTAGTTTTTCTTTTTTTTTGTGAAAATTTTTTCTTAATAACCGGCTTTCGGCCAGGCGGGAAAGCTTTTAACTCTGTCACGTGTACATAGTGTCTACATTAGACTTTTAATCCAGACAAACGTCAAACTTAACGCAAATTTGTGGAGGGTGGCAACAGTTTCACAAAAACAACAATATGGAGTATTCATTATTGTTGCAGTTTGACAACTGCATATATATAAAACAATAATCAACTGTTTAACTAAGGTTACCTTGTATATATTCGCACTGCTTTTGACGTTTGTTTTGACACAAGAGTACATAAGTTTTCCTTTTTACTCAATTTTTTGATACAAATTTTTTTAATGAGTTTTTTAGGAAAGTAGTTTTTCAATGGCATACATCTTCGAAACTATTCAGTTGCACTCAAAAATTTTCACATCATTATCTTTAGCGTTGAAAGTATTATCAATGTTAAAAAAAACTAAAGAAATTTATATAGTTTCTCAAACACCAAAAAATTTTAGTTTTTGTTTGGTGTGAACGGCATATAAAGTGACATTAAAAAAAGGAATTGAAATAATCTGGCAACCCAATACACTTGAATAATAAGAGCGAAGAAATTCACTTGATATTTAAAAACTCAAAAAATTCTTAAAAATAAAAACAAAAAATCACCATTAAAATATATAACGTTATGTTTCCACAATGAATATATTACATACTTGCATGTTTTTATTTTTGAGATATTTATAAACAAAAAACTGTTAGTCGTGCCCCCTTTACCTATTTTGTTTTTCTGTTTGTAAATTCTAGATACATTGTATTTCTCGGTATTTTAAAATCATTGAAAACACTGTAAAAATATTAGGAGAGAGTAGAGTTATTTTCATCAAAATAAATGGCGGACGCAAAATAGGCAACAAGTACAAGTATGTATATTTGTATGTATTAATATGTATGTGTGTGTAAAGAAATCATCACAATTGTGATGTTTTTTATACAATTCATATCTTTGTATGTATTCATATAATAATTAAGAGGCTTATAAACACAGCATTTCAAAAACAATTAATTAATATTAAAAATTTAAATTATATATAATATACAATAAATACGCACCCCTAAACGATGAAATATTTTACTAAATTTTTCTTTGCCCCGATTTAAATTAGAAAACATTAATATACAGTTTCGTATTTTCGTTATATATAGCTTAAATATCTGCAGTTAATATACAATCACCAGAAAAAAATTATTCTAGTTGTAAGTAAGACTAGGTGTAGAACAAAAATTGTAACATGGGTGGGGGATCGCGCAGCGTTTTAATAACACACACGCACTTATAAACGCGTTTGTCAACCTTTTAAGTTTTCTTTTTTTTTTTTTTTTTTTGTTAATCACTTATTTTAGTTTGCTTTAACAGATTCTCTTTTACTTTTTTATAGTATTAGTAAAAAAAAATACGGATTGTTGCGAATATTTCTATTTTCTTTTACACTTTTTCGATCACCCTAGAAAGTGTAATAAAAGACAAAGCAAAACTCACACAAGATAGTTTAAACTTTATTTTTGCATTAATATGTTGTAAAAATATGTCACCTTTTAAATATACATAATAAACACACTTTTTGATAAAAGTTGAAACAATTAGGTAATTTTATAGAAAATAATTTGCGAAAATTTCCTTTTATTTTTCGTTTTTCTTTTGCGAAACTACCGCAACGTTGCAGCGAGACAAATGACTAAATTACGAGTGTTGCCAGATTAGAATAAGAAAAACGGACTAAAAAATATTTGTAACGTAGAGTCTAAACAAGCAAACGTGAAAATTTTGTCTGAATCGCAGATAATTTTTTCTCTTTATTACCCCAGGTCTACAACTGAGATTAACGCTGATATAATATGTGAGATAACGCCAGCAGAAGAGAGTAACCATTTTTTTATATTATGTTAAATATTTAATAAGAGTTACACATATTGCAATAAGATATCATTATTTTCAATTCGTCACAGTCCTTTTTATTTACGAAATTTGCACTTTTTTATAAAAATATTTTTAAAATGTAAAACAATCATTAAAAGGAAACAATTTTACAAAATTTTGTATATGTCTATTTTTTGATAGTTCATCTTATAAGATAGTTGTATAGAGAAATCTTATCACAACAGCCTCATAATACTTCTTATAATACCAATATTTTGATCTACACTTGAGATAATTCTCTCAGAGAGCGAATTTTTTTATTTTTATTTTTTTTTTATTTATTTTGAATAATATTTCATAACCTAGCCTTTTGGCCATAATCGGTCACAAATTTCTACTAATAGATAAATTTAAAATACAATTAATGAATAAAAATTGAAATATATAATAACATAAAATAAAAGGTAAAAAATACATTTTTTTTTTTTTTTTTTTTTTTTGACATTCTCTGACAGAAAAATCTTACATATTCTGTTACGTGTAGATGGGCTGTTAATTATAAATAATGGTCATGGTGAAATAAGAAAATGACCTTGTAAGCACAACTGATTCACAATTTATTCATCGACGCACCGCTCGAAGCTGTCAAATTGTTTTTGTATTTCTATGTAAAATTTTTTACCGCGTTCATTTAATCTACTTCTTCATTTACTTCTTTATACCATTTTAACATTTTGTGCGGTGGTTTTATACTAACAAAATATAAACAATTGTTGTTATTTTATAATTACATTATGGTAATAATAAACATGTAAAAAATAAAAACAAACAAGATGGCGTCTTTTATCAAGCCACGTTAAGACAAAGTTGTCAGCACTCGAACTCTGAAAACTTTCTATTCACGCTGCAGCAATACTGACAAATTCAGTCTACTCTAGGCAAATATTTGACGTTTGGCATGATATAAATTGGTCTATTATATATTCGACGTAATATAAATCTTAAATTCAAGTTAAGATGCATCCTAGACTTCTTTTTTTTTATACGCACATTGAACAAAATTTTGTGCGCATATAAATTTGGATAGTGTGGACCAAATTGTTCATGTTTTGTTCTTGTTCGCACATTTGTTCGACCAACAATTTTTAATTTTTTTAAATTTTTTATGTAGAAGAAGAGGTGATGCATGTAAAAGTATCTAACAACATATTTACATGCGTAAGAATATGTAAGATTTTTCTGTCAGAGAGTGTCAAATTCACTCTCTGAAAGAATTGTCTCACATGTAGATTTAACTAATATTTAAATCTTTTAAGAAGCATTATGAGACTGTTGTGATGAGATTTCCCTACAAAACTATCTCTAAAAAACTGTAAAAAATTGTCAAAAATACACATATACGAAAGTTTGTTTGTGTGTGTGCATGTGTATTTTGGAAATTACTAAAAGAACGATTTTTTGTTAAATTGTTTCCTTTTAATGTTTGTTTTACATTTTAAAAAGCATTTTAATAAAAATTGTGCCTAAAAAGTGAGAATTTCTTAAATAAAAAGGACATGTTTACCCTGTGACTGATTGAAAATAATGATATCTTATATGATTTATTAGAATACGTGTACTCTTTATTTAAGATTTAACATAATATAAACAAAATGATTACTCTCTTCTGCCGGCATTATCTAATTATATCAGACAATTTTTAATCAAAATACGCGAATTTATGGAAGGGCAAGAGTTGCACAAAAACAACAATAAGGTGAATTCATTAAACTTTGGCAACCCTATAATCAGCTGTTTTCTCTCTTTTATTATTATTTTTTTTCGTTCTTTTATTATTTGTACCAATCAATTTGTGTAAATTTGTGAAGCATATAATTGAAAATGCAAATAATTATAAAAGTTTTAAAAGGACAGGATTGTACCCTTGATGTAAGTATAAGCTGCTATTTAAAAACAAATCACTATAATATTGTTCATCTATAAACTCAGGTTTCTCCCACAACGACCATCTTCCAAGTTAAAGAACAAATAGAGCAGATTTTAAAAATACCGCAGACATCGCAAAAGCTTTTACTTTTAGGACGCACTCTAAATGACGAACAAACATTATCTGCCTATTCCAATATTAAAGACGGCACAAAACTAAATTTGATTGTAATGAAACAGGAAGGACTGCGAGACATTATATATCGCTCATTTCGCAAATATTATAATGAAAACCAATCGGAGATTTTCACCCGAAGATTTATGGCAGATTTTGAGCAAAAACTAAAAGATCTTAGTCTGGATGATATCGAGCGCTTAGCAGAAAACGTACTTTAATTTTTTTACTAGCATTTAAAGGTTTTAATTGTATTTTGTGTTTTCTTTTTAAATAAAAACAAATGCAAAACAAAAGCATTGTACATTAATGTGTTTGGCAACACTTTCCATTATCGCTGTCATTGTCGGTGTATCTCTTTTATTTTGCATTCGCATATTTTGTTTTTTTTTTAGGTAATTGAGTAAAGTGCAAAAATGCAAATAGCACGGAACATTTTCGGAAATTCATTGTTGAAGCACTATACAATTCGTCAATTATCCACTTCAATACGTATTATGGCTCCCATAAAGGTATGTTCAAGGACTTAGTAATACGTATGTATGCATCTTTTGTTACTTTAGAAATTTTTATTAAATTATGTAATTTTACTTCATACACAATGTCAGGGTTATTACGATACTAGTTTAGAATATGAAAGCAAAGCGTTAAAACTACGATTTATTAAAATGAATATATAAATATATTTTTATAAATCTCTCGATATTTGATATGTAAAAATAAAACAATTTGCAAAATACGGCATTTAGACAAACCATCAAAATTTCACAAAAGCTTATATATGTAAATTAATATTGGGATACTTACATCTATCTGTACATTCCAAAACAAATACACTTTTTTTGTTATTTTTTGTTTTGTTATTAGTTATCCAAATTTAAAGTTAAATATTTAATGCAGATTGCTAATCAATAAAACTTAAGGAAATGTACTTACATATGTATGTACATATATTCTGCAATTTCCTTGCGCTTTTTCCTTAAAATATTTCGTATATTAAATAGCAATTTCGATTTCTGCTAAAGATGTTAAGTATTTCCCAAGTTATCTATTTTTTCATATTACAGGTAGGTGACAAAATCCCCGCAGTTGATTTGTTTGAAGATTCCCCGGCCAATAAAATCAATACTGGTGATTTGACATCTAATAAAAAAGTTATAATTTTTGGCGTCCCTGGAGCTTTTACTCCTGGCTGCTCAAAGGTAACTGAAAAGGTATTTGTTTTAGTAAATGTTTACAAAAGTTTTTCCCTTAGACTCATTTGCCTGGCTATGTTTCATCTGCCGACAGTTTGAAATCTGAACAAAAAGTTGATGACATCGTATGTGTTTCTGTTAACGATCCCTTTGTAATGTCTGCTTGGGGTAAGGAACACAATGCTGGCGGTAAAGTTCGTATGTTGGCTGACCCTGCAGCATCATTTGCTAAAGCTTTAGATTTAGCTGTTGATTTGCCACCTTTGGGTGGAGTACGTTCTAAACGCTTTTCTATGGTCGTAGAAAACGGAGAAGTTAAAGAATTAAATGTGGAACCAGATGGCACTGGTCTAAGTTGCTCCTTGGCCAATAATATTGGCAAAAAATAATTTCAATATATAATGCAAATTATATGTATTTGTCTATTTATTGCAAAAATATAACAAAATTGTAGTGAATAATGTTAAACATAAATTTATATTGTTTTCTTTTAGTAATTTTGCTACTCATATTTTTTTTTGTCATAGCCTAATTGCGCTTCTGATTCTGTGTTTTAAAATACGGATAATTTAAGGGACAATAAACTAAAAAATTTATCATATATAGATTTTCTGTATTTAAAGCTGATGCTGTATTCCAATACTTTTTTTCTTTTAAATAATGATTGGTATTTGACTTGGAGACTAAACTTTCAGAACCAATGGGTTAAAATTATCAATATCTTCAATGCTCTGACCAAAAGACCTACATAAGTATGTATAATTTATCGATTTTTTTATTGGGCATTCATTAATTTAACAAACTATAGTTTTTCACTTTCTGAAAAGTTAAAAAACAATAAGACTTCGTTTGCGCACCGACGATATACGTGTACTATACTATACACACGTTTATTTAAATAATTTTAATCAGAAATAAGCAGAATTTTATGAAGTATTCGAAGAAATAAGTGAAAGAAATACAGATATAATTATTGCTGGTGATTTTAATATAGATTGGACAAAAGAAAATACATATAAGATGAAAATAGAATCCATAATCAATAATAATGGATTTCAACAAGTGATGACTAATTTTACAAGAGTTACCAAAAATTAAGAACAATAATAGACTTTATTATAACAAATAGTACGAATATTAGTGCAAACATAAGTAATAGAAGTAAAATATCGGATCATGAAGTAATAGAAATTAAAAGAGACAATATATATGAAATCGCAACGAAAAATGAATAAAATCTTTAAATATATTTTTTCAAAGGGAAATTAGTGCATTAATCACAAGACGTGAATTATAACGTAAATTGTTTTGATATAGCTATAGAAAGAACAAAAAAAATCTTTCAATAAAAAAGAAAATAAATGAAAAAAATATTGTAAATAAATGGTTTAACAGGCACTTGCAATTTCTAAAAGGAAACAAAATATTAAAATATAATTTAGCGAAAACAACATATAACTATGAAAAATGGAATGATTATAAAAAAGCCAGAAAATTATATATAAAAATACTTAAAAATGAAAAAAATACATATATTAATAGAACAATAAGTAATACCAAAGATCATAAGCAAATGTGGAATAGCATCAAAGACTTAGTACTAAAAAAAACAAAAAATGTGATAAAATCTGTGATATTTACAAGTATAGAATATAAGGACAGTAATGAAATAGCGTAATAATTTAATAAATATTTTGTAAATAGTATAAAAGAAATTATAAATAATATAGAATATGTACAATATTTTTTTTTAATTATTATTATTGACTTGTTAAGGAAAAGTTGTCAAAAAAAAAACCTTGTACATACTTAAACGTTATAAGAAACCATCAGTTATAACTCTTTAAGTAAAAAAAGTCTTAGTGATTGTTTAGCAAATTTCTTACTATTCCTATGTAGACGTTCTGCATTTTTCATTAAATGACAGAGTCAGTTCCCTTGCAAATGAATTAAACATTTTATGCTTAAAATTTCTATGCAGTAGATCAGTAGAATATCTGGGGTGTAGGTTATGAATTATTTTCAGATTTTTATTTTGTGTTATCTGTAATTTTCTTGTGTAAGTTTTAGCAGCTTTATTAAACCAGACTTGGCATCCGTAGGTCATAATTGGTCGAATACGTATTTTGTAAATAAGGATTTTGTTTTTTTAAATTAAGTTTAGATCTTCTGTTAAATAAGGGGTAAAGTGCACGGCCGCATTTGATTGCTTTATCACAAATATACTGTATGTGTTGTTTAAATGATAGTTTTTATAATGCCTAGATATTTGATATTATCCTGCAGAGGAATAAAAGCTCCCCTAGAATATAAATGTTTTATAGGAATACGTTTCTGTGATCTATTATATGGAAATATAATAGCTTGTGTTTTACTAACATTAACTTTTATCTTCCATTTATCAAGATATTTATTGGTAGATTTTAAACTATCTTCCATTTTTTTGATTATTGCGATTGACACCTTACCACAGCAAATAAAAGCACTGTCGTCAGCGTAAAAAACTACTTCTTGATTCTTGCGAATAGTAAAATCGGAAATATATATTGAATAAAGAGTAGCTATTAGTACCGATCCTTGCGGCAGACCCGCATGGATTCGTCTATCACTAGATAGGGTGTTATGTATAGATACAGCAAATGAGCGCTGATCTAAAAAACTCTTTATTATCTTTTGCAATTACGTTGGATAATTGAAGGAATTTAGTTTAAAAATCTAAAATTCTCTTATTAATTATTTTTTCAAATACTTTATCCAATAGGCTTAGGATGCTGATTGGTCTATAGCTAGACGGTAATTTAGGATCCTTTCCTGGCTTAGGAATTGGGATAACTTTTGTTTTCTTAAAAATAGTTCGAAAATAGCCTTCTATTAAACAAGAGTTGAAAAGTTTACATAGAGTTTCAAAAAAGTAATCGGACATCTTTTTAAGGATAATGCTATTAATGCCATCTAAACCGGGGGCTTTATTATTTTTCAATAAAAGTACGTTAGATCTGTCCAGAATTGTGTCGTTAAGATCATGAATGAATCTTGAGACGGCTGTGTCCATAGGTAAATAATTATTTAAAGTAATGGTGTGTGAGTTACCAAATAGGTCTGCTATTGAATTAGCCTTTTCATTGCCAGTTTTTAAAAATTCACCGTTTACATGAAGATCAGCAAAAGGCATTTTGTTTCCTTTAAGTGCTTTTTTTACTTTCCAAAACTTATTTGAGCCCGAGGGCAAATTCTAAATAAATTTTTACCAGGATTCATTGCGGTCTTTATTAAGGTGAAAATCAATAAGTTTATTTAATAGCTTCAAAATGCTTTTCAATTGATTTTTATAATTAAAATCGCTACATCTTTGAAATTTACGTTTGTATTTATTTCTCTGACTAATTAACATTTTACTAATTTCAGAGTTTTCTCGTTGCCACGAATTTTTATGACCGGCAGGTATTTTATTGAACGCTTCTTTAACTATAAATATTAATTTGTTAAAATAAAAATCTAGATTACCTGAATTAGTAACGGGTTGATCAATGTTCTGGCACCTAATTTCATTTTCAACCCAGTTTCTGATTGCTGACAAGTCTGCGAGATAATAAAAGGGAACTGAATATGTCATGTTTTGAACCTGGCCATAAATAGCGCAAGATATAGGTACATGGTCCGATTGTAAAATATTTGGATGTATCTCAAGGTTTGAAAAATGGAGACACGAGTTAGATAAAAGAATGTCTACTGTGGACGGTTGAACGGGGTTGATAATTTGTACAAAGCGAGTGTTTCCATTTGGGTAACAAATGAAGTAGCTGGGTTGAAGACAGTGGCAGTAGAGATCATTACCAGCCGAATTATTTGACATACAATTCCAATGTGTATGTTGGGCATTCAGATCACCGAAAATAAAATAGTATTTTGAAAACTAAGTTAATTTATCCAAAATCAGCTTTAAAATTGGAAGTATGAACTGGATTATATGTTGAATTTAATATAACTGGCCTTCTATTAATCATAACTTGTACTGAAATACTTTCAGCAGTACTTGTTGTTATTTTTGTTGTTTAATGTTACCTTTAGTCGTAAGAAAGTATTTAAATGCTACTAAATAAATAAAAAAAAGATACATGGATATAAATATAATTAAACCATTACATACAGGTAAAGTAGTATTAGAATTATTATTAAAGTTATTCGGCGCTTCGATAGCTCATTAGTTTTTTTTAAGGATTATTTCAATTTTTTAAAAGAAAACATTTTTTATGTTATGTATGTATGTTCTATTATTAATATTAACGCATATATGTAGAAAAAAAAATTATTTACAACTATTTCATCGATTATCTGTATTTGGAGCAAGTTTTTGTGATAATAATTTGCCATAACCACCTCGGCCCGCATCATAATCTGTACGATATTCATCACGTACTTGACCACCTGTCTTTCCACGTCCATACTGTCTTCCTTCAATGAAGCCGGCATCCCAATCTACACGAATTAAGCGATCATCTAAGCGTGTTCCATTAACATACCTAAAAAAACGATATACAATCTTGAAGGTATTTAATCATTTTGTAAACTATAAGATAATAAACCTCATTGCTATTTCAGCCTCATTTCTCTGGTAATACTCTACAAAACAAAAACCACAAGGCGTCTTTTTATATTTGTCTAATCCCATGATAATGCGTCTAACCTCACCACATCTTGAAAACAGTTCATGAATTTGTTCCTCGGTTGTGTAAAATGATAAATTTCCGACATATAATGTGGTGGATTCTCGTAATGAGCGTTCTTGTTCGGACCGAGAACCCTAAAAAAAATAGTTTATTTCTTGTTGAGGATATGTCTTAAGTGAAATACCTTAAAATGCTGGTCACGGTATGAACTTAAATCTACAGAACTACTTGACATTATTTATTTATTCGTTAAATGAATAAAATTTATATTAATTTTTTGTTTACGACAATAAAAATCACAAAAACGCCGCCAAAGACCTGCGCCGAACAATTTTACCGACTGCGGCGGATTTTGTAAAAATTTCCGGCGGCGGCTCAAAATAGCCTGTTAGCCAGCTGAAACAGCCCATCTACACGTAACAGAATATGAAAGATTTTTTTGTCAGAGAGTGTCAAATTCGCTCTCTGAGAGAATTATTTCACGAGTAATTTCAAATATTAATATTATAAGATATATTATGACACTGTTGTGATGAGATTTCTCTACACAACTATCTTATACGATGATCTGTCAAAAAAATATACATATACGAAATTTTGTTTGTGTGTATTTTGGAAATTATTAAAAAAAACAATGTTTTTATATAAAATTGTTTCCTTTTAATGATAGTTTAACATTTTAAAAAACATTTTTATAAAAATTGTGCTAAAAAAGTGTGAATTTTACTCTATGACTGATTGAAAACAATTATATCTTATATGATTTACTAGAATATTTATTAGAACAAAATAGTTACTTTCTTCTGCCGACGTTATTTATTTATATCAGCATTAATCTCAGTCGTAGACCTAGGGTCAGTTGTAGACCTACTAACACAACTAACAGTCCATCTGCACGTAATCCCTAGTCTACTCGTGGACATTTTTATGTTGGCAATTGTCAAATTACGTGTGAACCAATAAACCTGCATTTGTGGAAGAATTGGATATCAAAAAATTAAGAAAAATGAACTTTCAAAACGTATAACATTTCCATTAGGAAGGGGGTAATGTAGTGTGCCACTTTATATATAAAAAATAAATGAATTCCTTTGAAATATTTGTATTTAATTTTTTTTAATATTTAAATTTGATTCGATTTGTTGTACATATAATAAATATATTGTTTTCAAAAATAGAATAGATTTTTAATTTGTTAAGAAAACACACACTGCACCGGTGCGAGCGAGACTCAAAATTCCTGAAGGCCAAACAACAAAAACACGCTTGACCGTACTTAAGAAATTTTTGTCGAAATGCTCTTTCATTTCATTTTATTTCTACACGTAGACATTTTTATGTTAGCAATTAGCAAAGTAGTTGGCAATGTTAACTTTGTAGGTCGAATTGAGTGATTTCTTCTTGGACCACACCACTAGTAGGTGATAGAGAAGTATCTCAGTTTCAATCTTATATACATTTTATTCACCGCTATAGTTTTTGGTAGAACAAAGTTTTTAAAAAAAGACTTGTTCATATTTCACTCAAGGGATATTTTGTAGTGTATTGTGCGATTTGTTCTTAGACTGTACTACTAGGAGGTGATAGAGGAAGGTCTCAGCTTTATTTTGATATACATTTTATTCACCGCTATCGTTTTTGGTAAAATAAAGTTTTCAAAAAAAGACTTTTTCATATATCACTCAAGGGCTTGAAGCTTAGATGTTCCTCTATCACCTCAAAGTGATCTGGTCCAGGAATAAATTACTCATTTCGACCTAGAGTCTAAAATAATATGTAAGTAAAATTTTAAAAATCGTTATTATAGCAGGATCAATAACATACATTGTTTCGTCTCAAAGAAATATTTTAACCATATTTTTAATCTCTTGCAGTTTTTCTTTAAAAAATTTTAAAACGTTTTTCTACCGGATACAGTAGTTTATTATCTTATTTGAGTAGTTTGTTAGCAAAGTTGCGGTGTTGCCAAATTATTTACTTAATTTTGTTAAATTAAGACTTGGCAGCACTGAAATTTAGTTCCGCATAAGCATAAGCTTTTAAACTTGGCGGTACTTTTACTTTGTTATCTTACTTTACCTAGTGTCCACATTAGGCAAATTTATATTAAAACAAACATCAAAATCAGTGCGAATATATACAAGGTAACCTTAGTTAAACAGTTGATTATTATTTTCGTTGTTACAGTTGTCAAACGGCATATATAAAAAATAATAATGAATACGCCATATTGTTGTTTTTGTGCAACTGTTGCCACCTTTAACAAATTCGCGTTAAGTTTGACGTCTGTCTTGATAAAAAAAATCTCTAATGTAGACACTATGTTAAGATATCATTATTTTCAATCAGTCACAGAGAAAACATGTCCCTTTTATTTAGGAAATTCGCACTTTTTTAGCACAATTTTTATTAAAATGTGTTTTAAAATGTAAAACAATAATTAAAAGGAAACAATTTTACAAACAACATTGTTTTTTAGTAATTTCCAAAAAAAATGCGTGCGCATGCACAAAGAAACTTTCGCATATGTGTATTTTTTTTTTTTTTGACAATTCATCTTATAAGATAATTGTTTAGAGAAATCTCATGGGCTGTCTGAGAGAATTATTTAACGTGTAGATTCAAATATTAATATTATAAGAAGTATTATGAGACTGTGTGAAGAGATTTTTCTAAACAACTATTTTATAAAATGAACGTCAAAAAATACACATATACGAAAGTTTGTGTATGCATGTCTATTTTGGAAATTACTAAAAAACAATGTTTTTGTAAAATTGTTTCCTTTTAGTGATTGTTTTACACTTTAAAAAATATTTTTAAATAAATTGTTATAAAAAAGTGTGAATTTCTTTAATAAAAAGAACATGTTTACTCTGTGACTGATTGAAAATAATGGTATCTTATAGGATTTATTAGAATACGTGTACCCCTTATTTAAGATTTAACATAAAATTGGAAGGTGAGTTAATTTTTTTTTACAAAAATTCGCACAGTGTGTGCGAAGAAAAAAAGAAGAAAAATGGGATAATGAAATTTGTTGTATTTTGCATAGCACACACAATAAACTAAGAATGAATAAATTTTTGTTACCATTTATTTAATTTATTTTAAGTGTTACTGTGATAAAATGCTAACAATTCTTTTGTAAATTAAAGTAAAAAAACAAACAAAACATGGATGGTTTTGTACCCGAAGATAAATATCAAAAGTTAGCAAGTGAATATTCCAAGGTAGGTGTATGAAAAAAGTAAAATATAAGTATATAAAACGCCCACGATTAATCAGCTAATCTTATAAAATTTATTAAAATTCAAATAAAACTTAGCTTAGAGCTCAGGCTTCAGTGCTAAGGAAAGCTTTATTGGAGGAGCAGGCCAAGAGTTCAACATTACGAGATCAATTAAAACAACGGGAGACTACTCTGAGGCGAGCCGAACAAGAGATTGATTCTTTAGGGTTTCGAAACAAGCAATTGGAACATCGTGTTGCATCCTTGCAAGATGACTTGGCTACAAGTGAAGCTCGAAAGAAAGAAAAAGAGGCCAGAAAGCGGGGAAATAGTGATAAAATCGAAGCGCAACAAGTTAGTAGTGACACGTCCCAAGATTCATTGATATTTGAAGAACTGCAAAAAAAGATCATGGAGAATGCTGAGCTAACATCTTTGGTAATTTTATACACAAAATATATGTAATATTTTATAATTTTTATGTAAAACACACCCATAGATCGATGACAAGGAGAGAAGTTTGCAAATGCATTCGGAACATATAAGAAGTATGGAACAGATGATAGAAAAACATAATCTCGAACATGCTGATGTGGAAAAACGACTTCGTAAAGAAATAGAAACCTTGCAAAGTCGTAATCAAGAATTGGAAACTAAACT